>LPNX010124885.1:59132-121962 GCA_001517045.1 Pseudotsuga menziesii | reverse complement strand
ATATATATATATATATATATATATATATATATATATATATATATTGGGTCAAAGACCTCATTTCATATTACCATGATGATTTGTTTTATATATTGGGCATAAGCCAATTATTGAGGATATGTATATGGTTGTTTATGTTGGGCATGGACCCTAAAGCACATGATTGATGAGATGTTTTGTGTTGAACGGGAGGCTCTAGAGCACATGAGTACTTCCATTTTTTTTTAGCAAGAAGTTCTAGAACACATGAAAATATAATTGGAAGTGTTGGGCATAATGCATGGAACCTTCCATGTTGGTGTTTAGCATAAGCTCTAGAGCATCAAATCCTTGGCCATTGTATCCTTAGGTGTATCGTACAAGTACATCCTAGAATTAGTGTTGAGCGAAGAGCTCTGTAATTGCACTAGGTTTTAACTCCCTATTAAAGCATTGAGTATGGGCTCTGGTAATCCTAGGTGTTATTGAAAACAATTTAATAACTTCTGAGTGAAAACGAATCGAGAAAAATATTGATCTCGTCATACTTATTTATAAGTGATTACATGAAATTTTGAATTTTTTTATTCTCATCAAGTACTGAAGAGCTACCACATTATACGAGGGAAATCCAACATGCAAGGATGTTTAGAGTTGCCTAGCATACTGGACCTAAACCATCTACCTACTTGACCTTAATGAAGAAGTGTCATTAAGTCTAGGGATCATGATATATGATGGTCGAAGATGAATGTTAACAAAGTGTTATATTATTATCTACTTTATACATGGTATGTGTTATCACTAAAGTTGACACTTGACTACAAGAGATCCAAGCTTAGAGAAATCTTAATGATGTGTATAGGATAGCTGGGAATGAAAGTTTATAAACAGACAGTCGTTTAAGAGATCAAGCAGGGAATGTATCAGTAGAGAATGGATATTAATAAGACATAGATATGAGAATAACTTTGTGAAAAACATGAATCAGGTTCTGCATCAAGTATTAAAGATAATTGCATACTAATCAAGATAATCTTTCCATGGATTATTAAGACCACACACAAGACAAAATAATGACAGTAAGTAATTCAGTTATTAAACAAAATGGGCTCATATGATCACAATGATTCCAAAATAGCTACGTATATTAAGAAAAATAGGTGTATGTGCATACACGCCCCTGCCTCAACCCTCGGTTGGAAATCTCCCCTTTACATTACAAAACCATCTATTTTGTATAAAAATTACATCAACAAACTCTCAAAAATTAGAAGCAAACAAAGCTATCTAATAATAATAATAATAAAAAGAATCTAGAACTATCTGCCAAAAATCTGGAACTTTAGAAATCTCCTGCCATGTGTAATTTGTGTGTTTGAAAATGCTCATTGAGCTCCTAGATATTAGGGATGCACCTTAATTATTGCTCCAGGTGCTCCTCATATCCTTAAATTTGGGATTAACTGATCATAATGTTAGCTTTGATAACCTTGATGATATGTCAGCTTCTTATATGAAGGAACTTCAGAGATATATGGATCTGCTTCTTTGGTAAATTCTCCTAGCTGCCACATGTTCCTAGGTACCCTGCATTCTAGCTAACATTTTACTTACGAATCCTCTGGAAATATAGAAATGATCTTGATGTTGATCCTCTACGTTCAAAAATGGAAGTGCTCGAAGTAATTGACCCAAAATATTTATTTTAATATATACTTTGCCACCTGATCATTTTAGGCCTAGAGATATGGAGATGGCTTTTAACGAATGCTAATAGTCTTCCTGAAAAAATTGATCTGATCCTCTGGCTCTGGATATTTTTTCTTCTTTATGGCTTCTGCGTGCAACCTAAATGTTCCATGCCAAACTCCTCATGAAACCCTATATGATCTAGATTATCGCATGCCTTTCTTGATTTTTCTTGAAACCTCAATCTTCCCTTATATACCTGCAATATTTTCTTATTGGCACCTGGCAACCATATTTCATAAACATATTAATATCTATATATACCAATAATTCCATTATGTTTCTCCATGTTTAAGCTTTGGCACTTGGTTTCATGGGTGGACCCATGAAACTAAAGTAAGCCACTAGAAATCCTAGAAACAAATACAAACGCAGCTTGAGGAATTGACAAACTGCCTTCATTTTGTTAGCACAAGATTTCCTTTGGATGGACTGCATTCTTCAGATCTTCCAGATCACAATAATTATCTGCAGTAGTTTGTAAATCGATATTCTCACTAACCTGCTCCAAATTTTCATGTTGCTCATCCATATCAAGTCCATTCAACTGGTTGAAAATATTAGGCATTTCTGTTGTCTCAGAGGTTGGAGATAAACGTATAACAATGTCCCCAATAAAGTAGTTGTAATCTGGATGCTCAGCTAGCTCATAGACACTTAATACCTCCTCACCATCAAATTTGAGTGCATCTTCTGGACAATCCACAGGCTTCAGCCACCTCACTCTTCCTATGCACTCACCACACTTTTCAACATGGACAAAGACTAAGACAAATGGTTAAAGGTTGGTATAAAGTCTCCTTCCTTTTACAAACCAATGTAACTTATAACTTTATGTGTTAAAGGTAAAACAAACATTAATAAATAATAAACATAAATAATTATTTTAAAATATTATAAAGAATCATAAAATAATTTATTTTATATTTATTTATTTATAATTTGGTTTGTTTTAACTTTGAATTTTGGGTAGCAATGGTGCAAGAAAAGTTGGCTCATCTAAATTGAATGAAATAGAGGTTTGAGAATATAAATGTTTTTGTTGATTTAACTGTCCTTTTGTTTGAAAAGTTTGCCTATAAAGACTCAAGCCAAGGAAAGGCTTGGGGTTCCAATCTATCATTGGAGGAGTCATTTTCTGCCTGTTAGATCTCAAGTAATTCTTGGAGAACATTTCCTGAAAGGAAAAAGGAGAACTGATCCAGAGCTGATATACCAAATAGGAAACCCTACCTTAGGAGCTCTAAGCTACTTGCATGTTGGAGTCCAGCTCGAGGGGATCCATATTAGAACCAATAATAGTTCTGGGTCATGGTTAGGTGGAACGTGGTAGTTACCAAGTGATTTGGTCATCAAAAACAGAGGTCAGATCTGCCTTTGAATTGTTAATGCTGGTTATTTAAAGTGTGCAGGTTTAGCCATTAAAGGAGCTTCAGAAAATTACAAGTATGAAATCCTAGTATGTCTAATTCATTTCTAGCATAGATGTTGGATCCTTAGGTAAAGGTTCATATTGTATTTTATAACCCTATAAATGGTTCTTCTATCTATATCTTCTAGGGTTTACATTTCTTAAAGTATAACCCTATGCTGTAAATTCTATCTCATGTTGTATTCAGCACAGTTTGTTCATTCGATTTTGTTTCTGTATTTATCTTCATTAATTAAACTGTGTTTATTGTAAACTAGGTTTTGTTTCATGTTACTACATAGTTGTTCTTTTAGCCTTGCTTACTCTACTAACATATTCCATTTTCCATTAGAGGCATGCCATTAGACTTAAGTATATTAATCTTAGAAGTAGGTTATAAATACATATATGTATAGACTTACAACCTAGATAAACCAGGTTCTTATCTACAAATTGAACTATTATATTATATATAAATATATATAATCATCAACAGTAAATGAATCAAATACTATCTATAAGTCTACATTATCAGAGTTAAATGGAATTATGAATCTAACCAACTAAATACAGACTATAGTTATTCTACATTAAATACCAAGATAAATAAACCATTAAATACCTTTCAAGGTCTACACATTAAAAACCTGCTAGCTACTAAATCATTCCATTAAATAACATCATCATAAATAAATGAAGAAGTATCGTGACCATTCTTTTGGTCCAAGATTCACATCTCTGTTCCTACACTAAATGCACAGCCTAGTATTTAAAATAAATAACATCATAATTGCATGCACAAGTCTTTTAAAGGTCCCATCTAATATCGCTCATAACTATTATTTATAAATTAACCAAGTAAACATTTAAAACAAATTAAAGAACTCTGTAATTTATAAATAGAGGTCCTCGTATGGACCCCTGTGGGTTTTTAAATCCAAGTCGTAGGCCTCAATAAACAACCATAACATAAATACATAAACAGTAATCAATCACATAACTCTGCGGTCATTCCATACAACGAATTAAACACCATATAAATTCATACACATGAATCATTCCATTTAAAAACAATGTCAAAATTTCATTATAGTCCAAATCAATTACAAAGGTGAACATGAATCAAATCTTGTGGGCATACAAGCCCCAATTCACATCCACATCAAAAATACAATGCGTTACATCAAAACATGAATAGAGTTCAACCTTGAGGGTTTTGTTTACAATAACTTACGACCACGCTATACATACAATGTATGCGGGAAACATATTATAATAACCACAATACTTTTAAAAACAAACCATTACGCTATAAGCTAAGTCGTAATACTTAATCTCTCCCTCTACGCATTAATCACGGCCTCGACCAAATTAAATAAAAGCATAGGATAATAAATCAAAGTAATAAATCATTATATGCGAGGTCGTAAGACCCTCATTAAGGCATGCACAACATTGGCCTAAGCCACGGCTTATAAAATCATTATACACAGTCCATCAACCAAGGCGTTTGCCTCTTTTAACGCACATAGCAAACAAATACCACGGCATAAATAAACACATACCTAGTAAGCTTAATAACCTTTTCCATTTCATAAACACAGTATATATTTACACAGTAATTCCAATATTGTAAGTCAAATTTTACACAGTCGCGCCATGGCCTTTGGCACCGTTGCAAGCAATGGTGTTGCCTAGGCATAAAAGCCCCAATCCAAAATAACCATTCACAATAAACATAAACTTACAGACAGAGCCTGTAAGGGCATACAATTCGCTTCATGGATTAAACGCCTTAATACTATAGAATGCAATTTTGTTCTTCACAAGACCAAAGGCGAATTCGAGAAAACCCTAGTAAAAATCCCCAACCAAGCAACAAGTTGAAACACAATTATTCCCATGGGGCCCAGAGGTGGAAAGTGTAAGATCATAAAGCATGCTTACCGTAGCCACATTGACATCAACCATGAGCTGATAGAAAAATCTCTGAGCCATCCCATCCTCACTTAACATGTCACTTGCAAACAAACCAACACAACGAGGATGAGAAGTATGGCAATGAAAGGAGCCACAAAACAAAAAAAATGAATCGCAGACATGAAGTCCAAACGAAGCTTACCTTTGATGCCCTAGGGGTCACCTCCATTTTCCCTTGTGCAAAGCTAAGACCAAACCCCAAACAACCAATTGAAATGACAAGTCCATCGTGAGCCAAGCCCTAAGCTTGGGCTTCCATGAAAACCAAGGTGCATGAATGGCGCCATCTGGTATCCATTATCAAGGCCAAAACCCATTTTGCCATAGTTTGGTATCGTTTCAATAACGATAGCCTCCATCCACATGCAAGGCTTAAAACCCATCAACATATGGTTCAAACATACCATAACTCGCCACCCCAAGCTTGCTCACAAGGTATCGTATGGGGTATAGTATAAATGACACACCTTTTAATATTATGCACTGAACCAAAGTCTTTACACCATGTGCCAAGTAGAACATAAGGTATGTAACACTTAAACCATAGGATTAAATCCTTAATACAATGTGTTTCCCTAAGCTTAATGCTTCGTAAACATGGCATATGAAATATGCCATTTTAATAATTAACCTTTATAAAATTCAAAGGTCTAGTGTTTAAGCCAAGTTTATAACCTGCAAATAGAAACATAGGTTTTGTTAATGTTTTTAATAAAATAAACATAGAATGTAAATATACTAATATATAAAAGACGAAACATAAACTCTAATGAAGTGTAAGTAGTATATAGATTAGTAGTGACAACTAATTGACAAAAATAGTATTTACCTTGTTATAAATCTGAGTCAGTAAGGAACCGTAGCAACAACCAGTAGGTATTTTAGGATCAAGATATTTAGTGCTCTTTAAATAAGTCTCTATTGTAAAGTATGATCCGCATATGAAATAAAAGAGGTTCCTTAGTTTGAAGAACTAAGTAAGGCTACAGACATGTAAACAATTTTACCTCTCAGACCGTCATAGGAGAACGAGTCCCGCCACTCCACCCACTTTGTTTCCACAAACAAAGTTAAGTTAGGACTTGTAAATAATAAGTAAAACTATGCAGAATAAATGAAGCATATAATCAAGTAACGACACATGCATGCCAATGTATAATTATAAGAATAAAAGTAGTAATCAGCATTATGACATCTTAATTCAAACACAACAATAAGTATAATTGGAAGAACGATGATAGAATGTAAGAGCAGCTTACAACTAAGCAGTGGTACAACTAGTTTATGTTATATTCCGCAAGTTTAATAATGTTCCGTCTAGGTAGTTTTTAGTAGCCTATAATTTTATTTTATTTTCAATTTTTTGGGACATTACAAGTGGTATCAGAGCCCAATTTCAATACTAATAGACCTATGGGCACACCAAGCATTTACTACAAGGAAAATAAAGTATGATATTAAATTTGTTACTAATAGGAAAAAATTTTGTTATTTAAATTTTTTGAAAATTTAGGAAAATTTTACTGAATAGTTCAGTTTATGAACATTGAGGAAGATAACAGCCGGCAAGGAAGGATGAACACCCCCACCCCAGAAGCAGAACTGGTGGTGGAATTGAATTCTGATATTTTGAAAACTATACACAGTCTTCAAGCAGGATTGCAAAGTCTCAAAGATGACAGTATGAACAAAAGAAAAGAACAACAAGCTATAAATGAAGCATTACTTAGAAATATGATGGGAGGAATCCTTCAAGGAAACCCTACCCAGTACACAAATAGCTCTAAAAGAGAACCATACCATAAATGGGCCAACATCCCAAGAGAAGAATAAAAAGAGGAACGTACCCTTGAACCACTGAAATGGGATCATCATAGTCCTTCTAGTGATGAATCTCTTTCTCCCGAAATAAAGAAACAAAGAAGAAATGATATTATTCAAAGGGAGTTTAAAAAAATAGGAGCCCCGACCTATGAAGGTGAAGTAAACACTAGGGAGAAGGCTGAAGAGTGGTTGTTAGGGATGAGCAAATATTTTTATGTTCATAACTACTTAAGTGAGATATTTGAAGGCTCATCTAGCCATCTATAACTTGAATGGTAATGCAACAAGATGGTGGAGATATTTAAAACACACCAAGAAATATGAGCTAAGAGAAATACGCTAGGACACCTTCCGAAAACGTTTCCAAGAGAAATATATGTCAAAAAGGTTCTTCGACAGAAAAGTGAAAGAATTTCATGAACTAAGCATGGGATCCATGACTAGGAATGAATTTATTAACAGATTTCTAGATGTGTTGCATTATGTACTATACATCAAAGAAGAAAAGGTAAATATCCAACAGCTCCTAGGATGTCTTCCTCCCATTTTTCGGGACATGATTGAATTCGACATGCCTAAGAATTTGGATACCATAATACACAAAGCTAGGCTCTATTATGAGCATGGATAGATAAGGTAGGAGAACATGAACCGAAACTGAGACAAGCCTAAGAACTTCTATGATAACCGCAAACCTAGGTCTAACCCACAACCATAAAGAAAATAGAATAACATCTTTTAAGTGAACAAGAACTTTAATAAATATGATACGAAGCCTAATGTACCAGCAGCTAATGTTAACAAGCCAATAGCAAATGGACCAATGCTTCCCCACTACAGATCAAGTGCTGGAAATGCAATGGGCCTCATTATTCCTGAGACTGTAAGAACAAGGCCAGTGGGGTTTTACACAACTTACAAGAAGAACCAACTGTTGAGGACACAGCTGGAAAATCATGGATCTACGTAGCATTGGATGGATGACCAGCAGATCATCAAGCTACAATGGTTGAGATAGAAGGTAAGATATTGAACACTTCTATTTCGATACTTATTGATCCCGATGCTTACCAAAGCTATGTTTTGCCTAAAATTGTTGATGAATACAAACTAGAAAAAGTAAAACATGATAAACCTTGGCTGGTTCAGTTAGCCATAGGTATGAAATGAAAAGTTGTATAAATTGTTAAAGAATGTGACGTAAACTTGAATTTTTTTACTACAAAATTAAACCTGAACATAGTACCTTTAGGATCGTATGATGTACTTACCGGCATGGATAGGCTAGAACAACACCATGTCATGCTTGATTGTTTAAACAAGTCTATCTTGTGTACTGATATTCAAGGAAACCAAGTGAAGGTTCATGGCATTCCAAAGAAAGTTTCTATAAGGAAAATATCTGCCTTACAAGCAAAGAGATGCATTAGGAAGGGCTCCAAGCTGTTTGCAGTAAACATCCGAGACATAAACTTTGATAGAGAGCAATGCATAGAAGACTTCCCCATTCTTGAATAATTCAAGGATGTGTTTCCCAAGGAAATCCTAGGATTACCTCTGAAAATATACCTATACTTTTCCATCGAACTGATCCTCAGATCAATTCCGACTTCCAAAGTCCCTTACCACATGAGTGCACCTGATTTGGTGGAACTCAAAATGCAGCTGTAAGAATTGATAGAGAAAGAGTATATCCCACCTAGTGTGTCTCCTTACAGAGCACTGATATTGTTCGTAAAGAAGAAGGATGGTATGATGCGGTTGTGCATAGATTACCATCAGATGAACAAAATGACTATGAAGAACCATTATTCACTCCCTAGGATCGATGACTTGTTCGATCAGGTGGAAGGAGCTAGAATCTTTTCAAATATTGACCTGCGATCTAGGTACTATCAGGTACAGATTTGCGATGAGGATGTTCACAAAACTGCCTTTCATACAAGGTATGGGAACTATAAGTTTGTAGTGATGTCGCTCAGGTTGACCAATGCACATGTGAACTTTATGTGTATGATGAAGGCCATATTTAGTAGGTATCTAGATAATTTCATCTTGGTATTTATATATGACATACTGGTTTATTCGAAGAATAAATAAGAACATGAAGAACGCCTTTGCATAGTACTACAAGTGTTGAGAGAACACCAGCTTTACACTAAGTTTAGTAAATGTGATTTTTACAAACCATAGATACAGTATTTAGGTCACATTATCTTCGAGACATGGATAGTTGTGGAATTGAAAAATATTAAAGCCATAAAGGATTTGGCTACCCCTACTAGTGTCACTGAAATTAGGTACTTTTTGGGATTAGCCAGATATTATCGAAAGTTCATTGAGAAATTCTCGAGAATTGCTTGCCCCATGACCGCTTTGCAGAAGAAAGAAATTAAGTTCTTATGGACTGCTAATTTTGAATAATTTTTTCAAAAGCTTATGCAGCTACACCAGTGTTACGAATTACGGATCTCGATGGGGATTCCGTTGTTTGCATAGATGTAAGGAAGGAAAGAATTGGAGGATTCCTCTTGCAAAACGATCATGCAATCTGTTATGAATCGTGAAATTTAAAGAGCATGAGAAAAATTACCCTACACATGATCTTGAGTTAGTTTCCATCATCCATGCTTTGAGGATGGGGAGGAATTACCTCATGGAAAGGAAGTTCCTTCTAAAGACAGACAATATGAGTCTGAAATATTCATTCGATCAACTGGATCTAAATGCAAGGCAAGCCAGGTAGTTTTCTTTCCTTAGTGAGTACTATTTCAAGCTAAATCACATTAAGGGAAAAGATAATAAGGTTGTTGATGCTTTGAGATGATGAATTCATATGATATATGAGGTGACTTTGAGTCAAGATGATGCAGATTTGCATGAGAGGATTATAGTGACCAATAGAGTTTCCCCTTCTATGTGGAAATCCTCAATAAATTCCAAGAGGACAGGTTGTTTCAACAACAAAAATAATACAAGGTAGACGAATCCAGACTTCTATGCTCTAGGGATCGTTTGTATGTTCTAGAAAGAGGGTACCTTTGGTCCAGCATCCTCACGGAATTTCATTAGGCACCCTACTATGGGTACCTAAGATATCAAAATATGATATCCACTGTCAAGAGACACTTTTTCTAGCCTAATTTAAATGCCGACATTGCAATTTTTATTGCGAAATGTTAGGAATATCATCCAATCAAAGCTGAACATCAGCATCCTACAAAATCGCTGCAGCCGTTACCCATTTGGGAATGGAAGTGGGAGGTCATTAGTATGGATTTCATCACCATTTTACCAAATAGTAAGAAGAAAAATGATTATATTTTTGTGGTCATTGACAAGTTTTTGAAAGCAGCACACTTCATTCCTGTGAAGTCGACCTACAAGGCAGTGAACAATACTGATATCTTCTTGAAGGAGATATTTAGATTGCATGGGATACCCAAGGAAATCATCTCGGATCGAGATGTTAATTTTACAAGAAACTTTTGGAGATATTTATTCTCTGGATTGGGCACACAATTGAACTTTAGCATGACATGTCACCCGCAGATAGATAGGAAGACAGAAAGAGTAAACCAGATTGTTGAGGAAATTCTTTGGATGTATGTCATGAACAACCCCATGAAGTGGGAGGATTACCTACATCTCATAGATTTTGCGTATAACAATGGTTATGAGACTTCTGCCAAGATGAGTCCCTTTGAGGTACTCTATGGATGGAAGTGTAGAACACCGGTTACTTGGGATAGCCTGATGGATTGACTCATGTTAGGGCCTAATTTGTTGATGGACTTGGAAGAGTTGGTTACCAAGGTCCAAGTGAACCTTAAAGAACCAAAAGACCGCCAGAAAAGTTACGCGGATCGAAAAAGAAAATATATTTTTTTCAAATAGGCGATCATGCTTACTTGAAAGTAAAATCAAAACAAAGCTCAGTGATCTTGGGTAGGTGTGGTAAGTTAGCACCTAGATTTTGTGGACCTTTTGAAATACTAGCCAAGAAAGGGCCAGTGAAATATGAAGTAGCATTACCCGTGCATGTAAGAGTCCATAATGTTTTCCATGCATCTTTGTTAAAGAAATATGTTTATGATACTAAAGATGTTGTTGACTGCTCCCTATTATAGGTGGAACCTCAAGGGGATTTTTCCCCTGATCCTACTCATATATTGGACAAGAGAGAGGTGCAGCTTCGAAAGCACACCGTAGTCCAGTTGAAAGTGCAATGGAAATAATTTGAGGCTAATGAGGCCACTTGGGAGAATGAATCCACCATGAGAAAGGATTACCCCGCCCTGTTTCATGATGTCATTCTAAGTCCCTAGAACATCAGGGATGATATTGTTCTAAGTGAGGAGTGATGTAATATCACGAATTTTGAACCTAATACTTATAGGCAAGAGAGAGGTGCAGCTTCGAAAGCACACCGTGGTCCAGTTGAAAGTGCAATGGAAATAATTTGAGGCTAATGAGGCCACTTGGGAGAATGAATCCACCATGAGAAAGGATTACCTCGCCTTGTTTCATGATGTCATTCTAAGTCCCTAGAACATCAGGGATGATATTGCTCTAAGCGAGGAGGAGTGATGTAATATCACGAATTTTGAACCTAATACTTATAGGCATGTGCCGATTGATTATGATGATTATATTGATGTTTATATATATATATATATATATATATATATATATATATTGGGTCAAATACCCCACTGCATATGAATGTGATGTTTTGTTTTATATATTGGGTCTAATCCAATTATTGATGATATATATATATATATATGCTTGTTTGTGTTGGGCGTGGACCTTGAAGCACATGAATGATGAGATGTTTTGTGTTGAACGGGAGGCTCTGTAGCACATGAGTGATTGATGATCCATGTTAAGTGAGAATCTATGGAGAACATGAGTACTTGCCTTTATGTTGAGCAAGAAGCTCTGGAAAACATGACAACATAATTGGAAGTGTTGTGCATAAGCCTTGGAGCCTTCCATGTTGGTGTTGATCATAATATTTGGAGGATTGGATCCCTTGCCATTGTATCCCTAGGTGTATCGTACAAGTATATCCTAGCATTAGTGTTGAGCAAAGAGATTTGGAATTGCACTAGGTTGTATCTCCCTATTAATGCGTTGAGTATGGGCTCTCGTAAGCACTAGGGTTTGCCAAAAATAATTGAATAAATTTCGAGTGAAAACGAATCGAGGAAAATATTGATCTCATCATACTTATTTATAAGTGATTAAATGAAATTTAAAATTTATGTATTCTCATCAAGTACTGAAGAGATACCATGTTATATGAGGGAAATCCAACATGTAAGGATGTTTAGATTTTCCTAGCCTAGTAGACCTAAACCACCTACCTACTTGACCTTAATGAAGAAATGTCATTAAGTCTATGGATCATGATATATGATTCCCAAATACAAATGTTAAGAAAGTGTTAAATTATTATGTACTTTATACATGGTATGTATAAATAATTAAATATATTAATAATATAAATAACTGAAAGAAAGAAGAGAAGCTCCATCAATTATTATTTATTATTAAAGGATTAATAAATAGTATAATTCCTATGAAAGTCTATTAGGAACTAGTTAAAAGTTCCTAACTTAAACTCTTTAAAAATACCTAAGTAATTAAAAAGGGTTGAATCAAGAAATCAAGGATTTCTTGATTTAACTATCCCTTTGACTGAAAATCCTACCTATAAAGACTCAAGACAAGGAAAGGCTTGGGGTTCTGAGCTACAATTGGAGGAGTCATTTTCTTCCTGTTAGCTCTCAAGTAATTATTGGAGAACATTTTCTGAAAGGAAAAATGAGAACTGATCCAGACCTGATATACTAGATAGGAAACCCTACCTTTCGAGCTCTAAGCTACTTACATGTTGGAGTCCACCTCAGGGGGATCTGGATTAAAACTAGAAATGGTTACAGGTCATGGTTTTGTGGAACGTGGTAGTTCCCAAGTGATTTGGTCATCAAAAACAGAGGTTAGATTTTCCTTTGAATTGTTAATGTCGATTATTTAAAGTGTGCAGGTTCAGCCATTAAAGAAGCTTCATAAAATTACAGGTATGAAATCTTAGTATGTCTAATTCATTTCTAGCATAGATGTTAGCTGCCTTAGGTAAAGGTTCATATTGTATTTTCTAATCCTATGAATTATCTTTCTATCTATATCTTCTAGGGTTTATATTTCTTAAAGTATAACCCTAGGATGCAAATTATATCTCATGTTGTATTCACCAAGGTTTGTCTATTCGATTTTGTTTCTGTATTTATCTTCATTAATTAAAATGTGTTTATTGTAAACTAGGTTTTGTTTCAGGTTACCACATAGTTGTTCTTTTAGACTTGCTTACTCTACTGACATATTCCATTTGTTAGTAGAGGCATGTTTAGACTTAAATAGATTAATCTTAGAAGTATGTTCTAAATACATATATGTATAAACTTACAGCCTAGATAACCCAATTTCTTATCTACAAATTGAACTATTATATTATATATAAATATATATAGTTATCAACAATAAATGAATCAAATACTATGTATAAGTCTACATTATCATATTTAAGTGGAATTATGAATCTAACCAACTAAATGAATACTTTAGTTATTCTACATTAAAATATAAGATAAATAAGCCATCAAAGACCTTTCAAGGTCTGCACATTAAAAACCTACTAACTACTAAATCATTTCAATAAATAACATCATCATAAATAAATGAACAAGAAGTATCATGACCATTATTTTGGTCCAAGATTCACATCTATCTTCCTACACTAAATCCATAGCCTAGTATTTAAAATAAATAACATCATAATTGCATCCACAAATCTTTTAAAGGTCCCATCTAATATCGCTCATAACTATTATATATAAATTAACGAAGTAAACATTTAAAAAAAAGTAAAGAAATCTGTAATTTATAAACAGAGGTCCTGGTATCGACCCCTATGGGTTTACAAATGCAGGTCGTAGGCCTCAATAAACAACCATAACATAAATACATAAACAGTAATCAGTCACATAACTCTGCGGGCATTCCATACAACAAATTAAACACAATATAAATTCATACAAATGAATCATTCCATTTATAAACCATATCAAAATATCATTATATTCCAAATTAATTACAAAGGTGAATAGGAATTGAATCGTGTGGGCTTACAAGCCCCAATTCACATCCACATAAAAAATACAACGAGTTACATCAAAACATGAACAAATTTGAACCCCGAGGGTTTCATTTACAATGACTTACAACCATGCTATACATACAACGTATGGGGGTTGCATATTATAATAACCACAATACTTTTAAAAACAAACCATTACACTACAAGCTAAGTCGTAAGACTTAAGCTCTGCCTCTGCGCAGTAATCACAACCTCAGCCAAATTAAACAAACACACAAGCTAATAAATCCAAGTAATAAATCATTACATGCAAGGTCGTAATACCCTTACTAAGCCATGCGCAGCAGTGGCCTAATCCACAACTTATAAAATCATTATACACAGGCCATCCATGAAGGCATTTACCTCTTTTAACCCACATAGAAAACAAATAGCGTGACATAAATCAACACATACCCAGTAAGCATAATAACCTTTGCAATTTCATAAACACAATATATATTTACATAGTAATTATAATATCGCAAGTCATGTTTTACATAGTCGCACCATGGGCGTTCGCACCATTGCAAGCAATGGTGATGCCAAGGCATAAAAGCCCCAATCCAAAATAACGATTCACAATAAACATAAAATTATACACAGATCCTGTAATGGAATAAGATTCGCTTCATGGATTAAATTCCTTAATACTATAAAACCCAATTATGTTCTTCACAAGCACGAAGGCGAATTCGAAAACCCCATAGTAAAAAACCCCAACTAAGAAATAAGTTGAAACACAATTCTGCCCATGGGGCCAAGAGGTGGCAAGCATAATATTGCAAAGCAGGCTTACCATGGCCACAATGTCATCAACCATGAGCTGACAATGAAGCTCTAAGCCATCCCATCCTCACTTAACATGCCACCTGCAAACACACCAACAGAATGAGGATGAGAAGTATGGCAACAAAAGGAGCCACAAAACAAAAAAATGAATCGCAGACATGAAGTCCAAATGAAGCTTACCTTCAATTCCCTGGAGTTTGCCTCCATTTTCCCCTACGTAGAGCCAAGAAAAAACCCCAAACAACCAAGTGAAATGACAATTCCATCGTGATCCAAGCCCTAAGCTTGGGTTGCCACGAAAACCAAGGTGTAGTAATGACACATGCATGACAATGTATAATTATAAGAATCAAAGTAGCAATCAACATTACATCATCTCAATTAAAACAAAGAAATAAGTATAACTGGAAGAATGATGGTAGAACGTAAGAGCATCTTATGACCAAGTAGTGGTACAACTAGTGTACATTATATTCCACAAGTTTAATAATGTTTAGTCTAGGTAGTTTTTACTAGCCTATAAAAAAAATTATTTTCAATTTTTGGGGACATTACATGAGGATAATATCAAGTGAACACCCATTCATCAATGACACAAAGATGACACATTTCATCAATGTCATCGCTTCCCAAGACAATCATTCTTTCCCCCTAGTGGATTCGTCCCCAATCACCGTTTTAGTCATGTAAAGCTTTCAGCCTCCTAACATTATCAAATTTATCCATACTTTGATGAGGCTAGGATTAGTACTTACATTGCCTTTTACTTACACTTAACATTTTCCGATCGTGTAGTAAGTGGATGTTTTAGAAACCTTAATCCTTTATATTAAAAGGATTACCTAAAATGTTTTAGGCCACCAACCTGAAATATAAATGTAATATCCTGAATTTTGGACCTAACACTTATAGTCATGTGCCTATTGATTATGATGATTATCTTGATGTTTTATTTTTATATTGGGTCGAATATCCTACTGCATATGCACATGATTTGTTTTATATATTGGGCGTAAGCCAATTATTGATGATATATATATATATATGCTTGTTTGTGTTGGACGTGGACCATGAAGCACATGATTGGTGAGATGTTTTGTGTTGAGCGGGAAGCTCTGGAACACTTGAGTGATTGATGATTTTTGTTGAGCAAGGAGCTCTAGATAACTTGAGTGAATGATGATTTGTGTTGAGCGAGAAGCTCTAGAACACATGAAAATATAATTGGAAGTGTTTGGAATAAGCTCTGGATCCTTCCATGTTAATGTTGAGCATAATATGTGGAGCATCGGATCCTTGTCCATTGTATCCCTAGTTGTATCATACAAGTACATCCTAGCATTAGTGTTGAGCAAGGAGCTCTGGAATTGCAATGAAGTCTAACTCCATACTAAAGCGTTGAGTATGGGATCTGGTAAGCACTAGGGGTTGCTAAAAAGAATTTAATAACTTCTGAGTGAAAACGAATTGTGGAAAAATATTGATCTCATCATACTTATTTATAAGTGATTAAATGAAATTTTGAATTTCTGTATTCTCATCAAGTATTGAAGAACTACCGCATTATGCGAGGGAAATCCAACATGCAAGGATGTTTAGAGTTTCCTAGCCTAGCATACCTAAACCATCTACCTCCTTGACCTTAATGAAGAAGTGTCATTAAATCTAGGGATCATGGTATATGATTCCCAAAGACAAATGTTAACAAGTGATATATTATTATGTACTTTATACGTGGTATGTATAAAGAGTCAAATATAATTATAATACTAATGATCATAGAGAAATAAAATATCCATCTAATTATTATTATTTATTATGAAAAGATAATAAATAGTCCAAATCCTAAAAAGTCTAATTAGGAACTAGTAGAAAGGTCCTAAGTTAAAATATTAATAATTACCCAAAGAAATTGAAAAGGGTTAAATCAAGAAACCAAGGATTCTTGATTTAACTGTCCCTTTGACATAAAAGTATGTCTATAAAGACTCAAGCCAAGGAAAGGCTTGGGGTTCTGATCTATCATTAGAGGATTCATTTTATGCCTTTTTTGCTCTCAAGAAATTCTTTGAGAACATTTTCTGGGAAGGAAAAAGGAGAACTAATACAAATCTGATATATACCACATAGGAAACCCTACCTTAGGAGATCTAAGCTACTTTCATGTTGGAGTACAGCTCGGGGGGATTTAGATTTAAACTAGGAGTGGTTCCGAGTCATGGTTGGGTGGAGCGTGGTAATTCCCAAGTGATTTGGTCATCAAAAATAGAGGTTAGACCTTTCTTGAATTGTTAATGCTGGTTATTTGAGTGTGTAGATTAAGCCATTACCAGAGCTTCAATTTACAGGTATGAAGCCCTAGAATTTCTATTCTACTTTCCTAGAATAAATGCTAGCTATGTTAGGTAGATGATTAATTTTCATTTCCTAACCCATGTATATGTTTATCTATTTTAAAACAGCTAGGTTTTGCATCTTAGAGTACTAACCCTAGAGGCTCTAAGTGATTTCCTATACTAGGTTATCCAGGGTTTATTTAAAGGTTTATTTCTGCAAGTTCAATTTATTCACTAATGTTCATCAAGGGTTCTACACCCTAGTTTAATTTATGTAGTACTATTATTGATAAACTAGGTTATTTCAGACCTGTTGTTATTGTTCATTAAATATTTATATAATCTACTGACATATTGCATTTGTTAGTAGAGACATGTTATAGATTTAAATAGATTAATCTTAGAAGTAGGTTCTAAATACATTTAGGTATAACTTACAATCTATATAACCTAAGGTACTATCTACAAAATGAACTACTATGTATATATATAAACATATATAGACATCAATCATAAACAAATCAAGATACCATCTATAAGAATTCTACATTAATATCTAAGATAAATAAACCATTAAAAGACCTTTCAAGGTCTGTACATTAAATACCTGCTAAATAGTAAAACATTCCATTTAAAAATACATCATCATAAATAAACGAATAGAGTAAGCATTGTGACTATCCATATGGTCCAAGATCAAATATCTATTCACATATATAAAATCCACAATCGTAACTAAACAACCATATCATATAAAAACATTAACCAATTAACTAACAAGCATTTCATCCATATAATGAGTCAAACACCATAAACACACACAAGAATTGTATCCTATATAAACCACATCGAAATCATATTACAAACCAAAGTAATTACAAAGGATAACAACAATCAAATCCTATGGGCATTCCAACCCCAATTCGCATCCATATCAATTTACAAACTCATTACATCAAACCACTAACAGAGTCAAACCGTGAGGGTTTCATTTACATTTAAAATATGGCCACGCTATACATCCTATGCAGGCTACATTAACAACCACAATAATATTACAATAACCAACCATTACGCTACAACTAAGTCGTAAAGACTTAAGCTCTGCCTCTGCACAGTAAGTCACAGCCTCGGCCAAATTTAATAAAACAATAGGCTAGTAAACTCAACACAGTGAATAATTACATATGAGGTTGTAAAATCCCCATCAAGCCATGCACAACAATGGTCTAAGTCACAGCTTGTAAAAGAATAAAAATACGTAGTATATATAAACAACCAACAAGCACTATCAATGCTTTCCCCTACAACAATGAAAGCCAATGTGAGTTTGTACCCAAGGCTCTGTCCCATTTCACCTTACATTTTAAGCAAATGAAGTATTAACAGCAATGCAACCATTATAAGCTATCGCAAAAATCATGGGAGGGATCATGCCATGCACAGCATGTCCTCAACCAATGCACTATCCATTATTACAGTCAAATCTAATTAAACCAATTATACACAGTCCATTAATGAAGGAAAATTTCCATATGATTAACCCATAGAGCAAACAAATAGCGCAGCAAATAAACCAAAATAAACAGTAAGCATAATAACCATCGTCATTTCATAAATGCAGAGTACACATATTATGCATAGGAATGCCAAAATCCTAAGTAAAGTATTTACATAGTAGCACCATCATCATAGTCAATTCCACGTAGGCGTGTCAATGGGCCATGACACCATTGCAAGAAATGGTGCAGCCCATGCCTTAAAATCTCAAACCCAAAATAACGATTTACCATCAACATAATTTTTACACAAAACCTGAAAGGGAATAAGATTCATCCATGGCTTAAAAGCCTAAAAGCATTTACAAAACCCAAGTTTGTTCATCACAAGCGTGAAGATGAATGCAAAACCCCATAGAGAAGCCCCAAACCAAATTACTCAAACCAAATGTAGACATAACAAGAGACAACAAGTGTAGGATTGTTGGTAAGGATTAACTTGCACCTTGGCTTTACAGTCAATCCATTAATAGGGCTTGATCCATGCTGCCCTTCACCATACTTCGGCACCTGCAAACACTAAGAGAAACTAGAAGTGAGAAGTATGGCAATGATGAGAGCCATAAAACAAAATGAATTGCAGACATAAAAACCCAGAACAAAACATACCTTGAATTCAAGAGGTTGCCTCCATTTCCCCTATGGAGAGCCAAGACCAAACCTCAAATAACAAAATAAAACAAAAAGTCCATCGTGAGCCAAGCCTAAGTTTGGGCTGCCATGAAAACCAAGGTGCATTAATGGCACCAGCTGGTTTCCAATATCATAACCAAAAACCCACTTTTCCATAGTTGATATCGTTGCAAAACGATAGTCTCCACTACCATGCAAATCATTAAATCCCAACATATATGGTTCGAACATATGGTATATTTGCCACTCCAAATCATATCACAAGTTTAATACATTGCAATGTTAGGTTTAGTGCATAGTCCATGCTTGGCTGTGCTAGTCCTAATTCAAGCCAAAAGGAATAAGTATTAAATATAACATGTAAACCATAGGCTTAAAGCCTTAAACATAATAAGGTTTCCCTAAGCTTAAATGCTTAGTAAACATGGAATATGAAATATGACATGTTAAAATTTACACTTTATAAAAAAATCAAGGTTTGGTTTTTAAGCCAAGATCTTAACCTACAATAAGAAAACATAGGATATGTTAATAGTTTTTATAAAATCAATGTAGAACGTAAATTACTAAGATGTAAAACGACGAATTATAAACCATATTAAAGTGTAAGTAGTACATAGGAAATTTAGCTACGATAGAGAAATTGACGAAAATCTGAGTATTTACCTTGTATAAATATGATGTTAGTATGAAACCATAGTAACAAACAGTAGACCTAGTAGGATCAATAGATTCAACACTCTTTAAATAAGACTCCGTCGCAAAGTATGATCTGCATATGAACTAAAAGAGGTGCCCTAGTTCGAAGAACTAAGTAATCCTGCAAATAAGTAAACTCCTTTATATTTCAAACCATCATGGGAGAATGAGTCCCGCCACTTTGTCCACTTTGTTTCCACATACAAAGTTAAGTTAGGACTTTATAATTAACAAGTAACACTATGCAGAAAGGAAGAAGCATTTAAATCAAGTAACGATACATACGCGACAATGTATAACCATAAGAACTAAGCAATAAATAGTAGTACGACATCATGAGTAAAATACATTAATAATAATGACTGAAAGTAAAAGGACAAAACATAAGAACAACTTATGAGTAAATAGTGGTACATGCAGTGTACGATATATTTCCACAAGTCAAATAATGTTCCGTATAGGTAGTATTTACTAGCCTAATAAAAAAATTTATTTTCCATTTTTGGGGACATTACAAGGGGTATTAGAACCCAGTTTCAATACTAAGAGACCTATGGGTGCACAAAGCACTTAATTCCAAGAAAATAAAGTATGATATTAAATTTGTTACTAACAGGAAATTTTTATGTTATTCAAAAATTTTGAAATTTCAGGAAACTTATACTAGACCGTTTAGTTTATGAACACTGACGAAGATAACAGTTGGCAAGGAAGGTTGAACACCCTCACCCTAGAAGGAGAACTAGTGTTGGAGATGAATTCTGATATTTTGAACACTATACACAGTCTTTGAGTAGAATTGTGAAGTCTTAGAGAAGACAATATGAAAGAAAGAAAAGAACACCAAGCTATAAATGAAGCATTACTAAGAAATATGATGGAAAGCATCCCTCATGGTAAACCTACCCAGTCCAAAAATAGTTCTAAAAGAGAACCGTACCATAAATGGGCTAGCAACCCAAGAGAAGGAAAAAAAGAGGAACGTACCCCTGAAGCACTGAAAGGAGATCATCATAGTCCTTCCAACGATGACTCTCTTTCTCCTTGAAGAAAGAAACAAAGAAGCAATGATAGTCTTCAGGGGGGGTCTAGAAAAATAAGAGCCCCAACCTATGAAGGTGAAGTAAACATTGGTAAGAAGGCTGAAGAGTGGCTGTTGGGAATGAGCAAATACTTTCAGGTTCATGACTACTCAAGTGAGATGAAGGATCGTCTTCCCAGCTATAACTTGAATGGTAGGGCATCAACATGGTGGAGATATTTAAAACACACCAAGGAATATGAGCTAAGAGAAATACATTGGGATACTTTCATAAAACTTTTACAAGAGAAATCTATATCATAAAGGTTCTTCGATGGAAAAGTGAAACAGTTTCACGAACTACGCATGGGATCCATGACTATGGACTCGTTTATTAACATATTTCTAGATATGTTTCATTATGTATCATACATCAAATAAGAAAAGGTAAATATCCTGTTGTTCCTAGGATGTCTTCCTCTTAGAATTTCATCATTAAACTAGCATTATATTAGGATCTTTACTGAGAGAATAACAAGCATAGAAATCAAACACAAGAGACAATGAACATATTGTTTATCCTCAAGGAATCCATAAATGGTGAAAACCCCACAACTTCCTCAGAGATAGAATCAACACCAAAATAGAAAATCCCCAAAATAGTAAGTCATCTCTCGACAGCAGTAATCTTCTTCTTGTCTAGCCTTAGTGTCTTCTCCTTCCTCAACTATTCGCTACACTTGAGTGTGTATGAGTTGTTTTATAAATAGAGACTCCAGTTCTTACTAATCCCGACATGATTAAAAACCTACCAGGTTCGACCTCTACTGGGTGAGTCTAATAACCCTAGTGCCCCGGAACTGTAGGGACTTTAACCCTTGGAAAATCAGAGGGTTACCGACTATTACTTGACATGACTTGTTTACATTATTGATTCTCCCAATAGGAACATCCGAGCATGATAACATGACTCAATTACATCATAGATAGACACCGAAATAAGCATCAGGTTACAATACATAAGATACATAGATGAATACATTCTGAAGTTACAAATACATCAACACTCCCTATTAACTAGGAATGTATTCTTTCGACACAATTTTCAGCATAAGTATTATTCTCTATACCTTCTGGATCATCATCGAGTCCTCGTCATCTTCAAATCTTCTTCCTCTTCAAGTCATTTCCATCTTCATCATCAGAACTGGATCATCACTCGATCTGGATCATCATGGGACATCATCACTGGATCTGGATCATCACTGGGCATCATCACTAGATCTGGATCATCACTCGATCTAGATCATCACTACTGGATCATCATCACTAGATCTAGATCATCATCACTCGATCTAGATCATCACTGGGCATCATCACAGGTGATATCTCTTGATTCTTCTCGTCATAGGAACCTCTACAGAGCCAGTCCTTTTTCATACTGGATGTATCATCTCAAAGCTGGTCCTTTTTCATACTAGATGAGGCATCACAGAGCTGGTCCTTTTTCATACCAGATGAGGCATCACAAAGCTATTCCTTTTTCATACCAGATGTGGCAACTACTCTGAGCTAGTCTTTTTTCATACTAGATGAGCCTTCTTAGAGCTAGTCCTTTTTCATACTAGATGAGGCATCACAGAGCTGGTCCATTTTCATACCAAATGAGTTATCATAGAGCTGGTCCTTTTTCATACCTGATGTGGCAGCTACTCAGAGCTAGTCCTTTTCCATACTAGATGAGCCTTCTCAGAGCTAGTCCTTTTTCATACTAGATGAGGCATCACAGAGTTGGTCCTTTTTCATACCAGATGAGGCATCACAGAGCTGGTCCTTTTTCATACCAAATGTGGTAGTTACTCAGAGCTAGTCCTTTTTCATACTAGATGAGCCTCCACAGAGCCAACCCTTTTTCATGTTGGATGTGCCATCTACACATAGATAGTCCTTTTTCATACTAGATGTGTCTTCATAGAGCCAACCCTTTTTCATGTTGGATGTGGCATCTACATAGAGCTAGTCCTTTTCATACTAGATGTGTCTTCATAGAGCCAACCCTTTTTCATGTTGGATATGGCATCCACATATACCTGGAAATGGAAATAACCAATCATCTCACCATGTCACAGCTCTTACATCCAACCATGGAAGGAACCAATCCTCTCACCATGTTAGAATGGCATAGCACTTACATCTGATCATGGAAGGAACCAATCCTCTCACCATGTCAGAATGGCACAACACTTACATCTGATCATGGAAGGAACCAATCCTCTCACCATGTTAGAATGGCACAGCACGAACACATCACTTCCTCTTGGGAGGAACCTCGATTTGGAGAACACCAAGCTTCTCCCTGAAGTACTCAAACTTCACCCTATCCAATGGCTTAGTCAGCACATCAGCTATCTATTTGACCGCCGCAACATACTGGAGCTTCACTGCTCCTCTTTGCACCATATCCCTAATATAGTGATACTTGATCTCAATATGCTTCGACTTGTCATGGAATACTGGATTCTGTGACAACTTTACATAGCTCTAGTTATCACAGTATATACAAGTAGCATCTAACTAGAGATCAAACAAATCAGACAGTAGCTTCCTCATCCATACTACCTCACAACTAGCTAAACAGGCTGCAACATACTCTGCTTCAGCTATAATCAGTGCCACACATGATTGCTTCCTGCTAAACCATGAGATCAAACATGATCCCATACTGAAGAAACACCCTGGAGTTCTCTTCCTATCAATGGCACTGCCTGCCCAATCTGAATCAACATAACCCTCCAGGTTAATCCTTTGATCAACCTTGTACTTGAGCCCATAATCAACCATACCCTTCAGGTGCCTCAGGATATGCTTTGCAACAGTCAAGTGAACATGTCTCAGATCTGTCAAGTATTGGCTCAAGGTGTTCACAGCAAAGCAAATATCTAGTCTCGTGTTCGTCAAGTACTTCAAGGACCCAATCATCTGATGATACATCGTGACATCAACTGTCTCTGATGAAGCATCACTCAATATATTCAGGTTTGATGCCATAGGTGTGGTTAATGCCTTGCAGTCCATCATCCCAAATATCTTCAGGATCTCTATTGCATACTTTCCTTGTCCAAGAAATATTCCATCTATAGTCTACCACACCTCCATACCTAGGAAATAATGCATCATTCCCAAGTCCTTCATTTCGAACTCAGCAGCAAGATTTCTCTTCATATCAGCAATCAACCCATCCATAACTGTCTCAAATAGATCATCTACATGTAGTAGAAGTATCATCGGGTTGCCATCTTCCACCTTGTAGTAAAGGTTGGAATCTGCTTTACTCTTGGTAAAGCCCAAACTAGATACAAACTATCAATTCTACTGTACCATGTCATGGGTTCCTGTTTCAAATCGTATAGGGCTTTCTTCAGTATACACACATGAGACTCCTTGTCATGTGTCTCAAAACTGAGTGGTTGCTCCACATATACTTCCTCTTATACTACAACATTCAAGAAAGCAGTCTTGACATGCATTTGGTGTATCTTCCATTTCATCACTGCAGCCAGAGCAACTACCGATTTGATGGAAGTGTATCTGGCTACAAGTGCAAAGGTTTCCTCATAGTCTATTCCTTCTTTCTGAGAGAAACCTCGAGCCACAAATCTTGCCTTATACTTTTCAATGCTACCGTCTGCAGCATGCTTGATCTTGTAGATCCATTTGGAAGTTACAATTGACTTCCCTTCTGGTGTTAGGACAACATCCCAAACATCATTCTTCATGATCAATTGATACTCTTCGATCATCGCATCCTTCCATTCTTTCCATTCTGTCGCTTCCTCATACTCGGAAGGTTCTTTATCAATAAACTCACATAGTAGAGCTACATAGCTGGAATAGGATCTTGTCCTCTTTCTTTCTCTGAGATTCTCTTCTGGAACCCCATATCTTTCCGCACCTTGGATAATCTCTCGTACCCAAGAAGTTTTCCTCTTGTGAGGATTCTTCTCCTGTGGTGGATCTACAGGTCTTTGTGGCTCTTCAAATTATCGATCTTCTTCCTGAGTTTCTTCATTCATGATTGTATCATGAATTCTAGGAGCTTCTGCTTCTTCAGGTTCTTCAGCAGGTTTCTTTCTGGATTTGATGTAGGATGAATCTTCGTCAAATGTTACATCCTTGCTAATGTCAATATTTTTTGAATCCTGTGAAGTATATTCTGTAAGCCTTAGAGCTTTCAGAGTATCCCACAAATATACCCTTCTTTCCTGAAGGATATAATTTTGTTCTCTTCTCTTTTGGAATGTGTATGTATACAGGATAGGAGAATATTCTGAGATGCCTGACTTCTAGTTTCTTGCTGCAGAAGACTTCTTTAGGAGTATTGTTCTCGAGTACTCTGTGTGGAGTATGGTTCTGTACATACACTACTATTCTGGCTACTTCTGCCCAAGGATGCATAGGAAGATATTGATCATGAAGCATAGCTCTTGCAAATTCCATGATGGTTCTATTCTTCCTCTCTGCAACCCCATTCTATTGTGGATTGTAAGGAGCTGACAACTTCCTCTTAATCCCTGAGTCCTTACATAGTTCCTCGAACTCATTTGAAGTGATTTCTCTGCCATTGTTTGATCGAAAAGTCTTGATCTTAATTTCAGTCTGGTTCTCGATCAAGGCTTTGAATTCCTTGAACTTGCTAAACACTTCATCTTTATTCTTCATTAAGTAAATCCATGTCTTCCTAGAAAAGTCATCAATAAAAGAAACATAGTACACATACCTGCTTAGTGAGATTGATGACATTGGTCCGCATACATCGGAGTGGATGATTTCCAAGATTCCTTTTGCTTTGCTCTTGCTACTTGGAAATGTCTTCTTTGTGTTCTTTCCTTTCGCACATCCTTTGCATACCCCTTCATGTTTTGCTTTAATTTCTAGAAGACCTTCAACATCTTTGCTTGCAAGTGGTAGTGCTCTGTAATGCACATGTGCAAGCCTTATATGCCAAAGTTCATTTGGTTCTACTGTGTCATGAATCAAAGCTTGATCTGGTTGGCCCTTCAACTTGCATAGACCTCCTTCTTGTTCTCCAATCATGATTGCATCATCAAAAGTCTTTCCTTTTGGCCACATAAGAACTTGGCCATCTACAAAAGAAACCCTCATTCCTTTTGCATCCAATGCAGATATGAAGAGGAGGTTATTTTTTAGTCCTAGAACAAATCAAACATTCTTCATCTTCAAATACTTTCTTGAGTATAGCTTATAGAAGGATTCACCGCTACCTTTTATTGGATACTGGTAGTCATCCCCAAGCTTCACCTTGTGAGGTGACTCATGTTCAAATAGCTTCACAAATTATTCTTTGAATCCCGTCATGTGCTTGGAAGAGCCAATTTCTATAAGCCAATCATTGCTTCCATGTGAAAAAGTTTGTGTGAGAGCAGAGATCAGTACATATTCATCCTCACATGAAGAGTCATCACTCTCTTGTCTGATTCTCTTTGTGGAAGGTTCATCATCCTCTGTAGCATGGGCATGATGTCTTCTCTTGTTCTTGTTTCTTAGATTTATTTTTTTAGGGCATAATTTGGATATGTGAGATTTCTCATCACATGTGTAACATCTAATAGTATTTAGATCTTTTCTAGAGTGTGAGATCTTACCTTTGGAGTGATAATTACTCCTCTTGTTTTTCTTGGAGTGAATTGTGAGAGCTTGATCTTCACTACCAATATTCTCTTCTTAAGTTGCTATCCTAGCTTCTTCTTGAGAGAATTCTTCCCATAGTCTGCTGAACTTGACTAACTTCTTTCTAGCACAGATTCCTTGAATGAAAGAGTCCCATGATCTAGGGAGACCATTCAAGGTGGTCATCACAATCTCTGCATTTTCCACTTCTTCATCTACTGCTTCTAGCTGCTCCTTGATTTGAGAAACCCAAAGACTAAATAGTCTCAGCATTCTGGATCTTTACATTCTTCAATTGATTTCTCAAATTCATCCTCCTGTTTATGTTCTTCCCTTCAAACAATTTGGTTAGGGCATCAAACATAGCTTTAGGTGTCTTGAGGGAGGACACCTGTGGTATGAGATGATCCTTGATAGAATCAGCAATGATTCTCTTTGCCATAACCAAATTCTTCTTATGTAAGGCCTTAGCCTCATCTCCCTCTGGAACTGGAACATCCTCATCGATATAGGAGTCCAACTCATTCTCTTCCAGGACTAGGGAGATCCTATACTTACAAGCTCGGAAGTTATCATCTCCCTCAATCTTTTCATCAAGCTTGGTATGATGATACATATTAACTAAGAACCTCAAATGGAAATACAAAATATTTTAGATCTTACCAGGTTCAAGATGTCAGATCTAAAACTTGAGCTAAAATCCTATAGTGCTGGTTTAGTAGCAAATTAGGGTTTTGCTTTTGTAGAGACCTGTCCACCCAAATGCCTTGAAATTTATCCCTAACTTCAATTTTTGGGAGGATATCAATCTAGGCCTGGGCTCACTGAAAAATTCTTCTTTTGTGAAAAGCCCTAATTTTCGGCAACAGTGTTGGGTCCAAAACTGAAAAACCTCAGAATTGGATTCTGCTTCGACTGAAAGATGCACCCTAAGGAGGAGAGTTATTCCACCTTAATTTTTCTGAAAATCTATGGAGGAATATTCACAAACTAGGAATCCTAGTTCCTATAGCTGCACAGTGTCTTCTTCTGAGGTTAGCTCTCATACCATGTTAGAAATTCATCATTAAGTTAGCATTATATTAGGATCTTTACTGAGATAATAACAAGAACAAAAATCAAACACAAGAGACAATGAACACAGTTTTTATCATTGGGGAAACCATAAATGGTGAAAACCCCACAACTTCCTCAGAGATAGAATCGACACCAAAATAGAAAAGCCCCAAAACAGTAAGTGATCTCCCGATAGCAGTAATCTTCTTCTTGTCTAGCCCGGGTGTCTTCTCCTTCCTCAACTATGTGCTACACTTGAGTGTGTATGAGTTTTTTTATAAATAGAGACTCCAGTTCTCTATTTATACTAATCCCAACATGACTAAAACCTTTCCAGGGCCGACCTCTACTAGGAGAGTCTAATAACCCTAGTGCCCTGGAACTGCGAGGACTTTAACCCTTGGAAATCGGAGGGTTACCCACTATGACTTGACATGACTTGTTTACATTATTGATTCTCTCGATCGGAACATCGGGGCATGACAACATGACTCAATTACATTATAGATACACCCCGGAATAAACATCGGTTTACAATACATAAGATACATAGATGAATACATTCCAGAGTTACAAATACATCAACACTTCCTCCCAGTTTTCAAGACAGGATTGAATTCGACATACCTAAGACCTTGGATACCACACTGCATAAAGTTAGGCTCTGTTATGAGCATGGACATCTAAGGCAGGAAAACATGAACTAAAACTAAGACAAGTCTAAGAACTTCTCTAGTAACCGCAAACCTGGGTCCAACCCATAGCCATACAGAAAGCATAATAAAAGATTTCAAGCAAACAAGAACTTTAATAAATTTGGTATGAAGACTTATGTAGCAGCTGCTAATGTTAACAATGTAATACTCCAAAATTTCATAAAAATCTAAAATTTTCTCCAATGACAATAAATGTTTACAATCGTCGCTTAAGAGGGACATTTAACTGTTAACAGTTAACATACTAAGGTCTAAACTAGAACTAAAACTAATTCCTTTATTAATTTCTGTATCTGCATACTTCACTATCATCTTGCATAGTTTGGTATTAAAGATTGATTTAGTAGGTGATGATCTAAAGTAATATGAGCTAAAACAACTGTTTGCTTACTATGTACTAAAGTTTGTTTTTCTGTTTAAAAATGAAGCATTAGAGGAAATTTGGAGTCTAAAATGGGCCTTATAAGAAAACGTGCCAAAATAAGTATTTGTGAGTTGAAATTCAAGAACCAATAGAATTTCAATAAAATCAGTCAACCATAATGGTTGAATTGACATATTTGTCATAAAAAAACTACTTTTTTTGTTTGTATTTTTTACATATCTCATTGTATTTTTACTCAAATTTCGATCGGGAGAGCTCGTTGGATGCGGAATTCAATTCTTCATCCAACGAGTACCCACACTGCATACTTTTGACGGACCTCGCTACCCCAAAAACAAGAAATACCTGAAAAAATGTGATGATGATGTCATCATCACATTTTTTCCAGGTATTTCTTATTTTTGGGGTAGCGGAGTCCATCAAAAGTATGCAGTGTGGGTACTCGTTGGATGCATAATTGAATTCTGCATCCAACAAGCTCTCTCGATCGAAATTTGAGTAAAAAAACAGGGAGATATGTTGAAAATACGAACACAAAAAGTAGTTTTTTTTCTTTCTTCCTCCAAAATTAATCAATATTATTTTATTATTTTAACTATTGTTTTATTATTTTAACTATTATTTTATTATTTTCCTTAGGAGGCCCATTTTAGACCCCAAAATTCCTCTAATGGAACTTCAGTTCATGTCCGAGGATTACTTAGCTTTTTAGCTAATGTAGTGAAGTAATGAATTCTTGTACAGGTCTAAATACAGGTAATATGTTTTCTATCCATGTTTCAGGATTGAGATTTAATTATCTCACTAGCAAAGTAAATGCTAGAATATTTGTTTAGTTTACAGCTTTGAGCAAAAGAAGGTATCGCCAATTCTGTATATTTACTTTTTATTTATTTGTTTATAAGCATAAGTAATTGGAAATTCAAGCACAACTTATAAATAGATGTCTTCTACTTAGCTTTGACTATAACTTGTACATCATATTTTTATCCAATTGTTGTTATATTAAGTCCTACATACAACTAGATCTTGCATAAATCATTGCAAACTAGATCTTGCATTATAATATTATTTATTACTAAGGTAATTGATATGTATTTGTATCAACATTCATTCTAATGTCACATAATAAATAACACCTAAGTCTAAGGATTTGTCATAGGGTATAAAAGAAATGTCATTTATAAAAATGAAACTAACGATTTCAAGCCAAGTATAATTTCATTAAATTCCTATGTAATTACCCAATGAAAATGAAAAAGACTACATGATAAGGTTATGAGCGAAGTGACAAAGCTTCATTTTCATGGGTGAAAGGTCCATTAACTAGAGCATAAATATACACTCTAAACCCTTGCACATACTAATACTAATTACATGAACTTCATTCTATAGATATAGATCCTATTTAAGCAAAAATTTAAACTATGATACCTTTACAATTTATGCTAAGCATATTATAATAAAAGGAAATCTAGTGATTTTCGAATGAGATTATAACAAAGGTTATGTATATCCTCTTATTTGTAGGCTCCACCAAGGGCTCACGAAACTATAGAGAAAAACTCAAATTATCAAATTCATAGTGGAATCCGCGTGGTTGTCAGTTAATGGTTGGGGTTTTGACTTTGGTAAACATCACTACAAAAGTCTCCAAAACCCTAAATGTTTGCATTTTACCCTATCCTTCACTACTGTGAAGAGTGGTGCCAGACTCATGGCCTTATGGCCATTTACGCCATTGATTCATCTCTGCGAGTGATGGCCTTCGATTTTCATATGCTAGCTCTGTAAGTGGCTTTAATCCCTTGTAACGACCAAGATGAATCCTTTAGCTGTTGGTAGTGTGGTCTTTGGTTTTGTACACACCGCTTTCCTGGGGTTTTTTGCTAATAGTTGGGAGGTTGGAAATTAGTTTTTTCTATGAATTTCTTACCTCGTCGAGGTTCTTAACAGTGCTCCTACTAGTTTGCTAGGTTATACCATTTTCTTTTGGACAAGTTTGCTATACATACCACCTACTACGCGGCCGAGGTCAAAAACTCTCTATGTAATTTTTTTTTAATAATCCCTTCTGCATTGTTCAGACTATTTACTATAACGTTAGTTTAATTTAGAAAGAGCTTAACACATTTTTCTTTAAACTTGTGTAGAATTCAAGAAATGTTGTTGTGAGTTGGAAGACACTATAGATCTCTACGAAAGGGCTTCATGCTTCACGTATAACCTGTTAAGCCTGGATTTCATGCTTGAGGTTTCTTCGGTGATGATGAGTGGGGTTTGGATGATGTTTGTTGTTTTCACTATGATTCAAATTGTGTGGCTACATTGTATAATACTTTGTTTGGGAAGGCCGTGTGGTCGTGGCTTGATTTATTTACGGTAACTTTGGATAGGTCGTAGACTGTTTTGCAGAAAAACTTGTAAAGGCCATTGGTCATAACTTTGTTTAGTTGGATTTTAGTTATTCTTTAAAATAGGGTTTAAAATCCTTTAATATTTGACTAAGCTCTAAAATATTTACTGGAATTATTCAGACATGCCATAAGGCCGTGATTTCATTGTGAACTGCTACGTTTCTATTTTAAAAAATATGTTAGGGTTTTAATTCATAGGCTTGTGTTTAAAGGATAAAATTGATAGTCGTATGGCTTGACCATTGCATTTTAACACTGTTAACAGATAGAGATAATTTGGCTTTGAAAAGAACCCGTGTTTGTTTTAATAAATTTTGCAATCTTTTAAGAATTATGGTCTTTGATTCTAAGGTGTTTATATTGATTAAAGTTGTATTTTATTTAAATATTAATATAGGATTTTCTTATTATGAAATGATAGTAGAAGAAGTGAAATTCTTCTTGGTTGTAGGGTAGACCACGTGACCTCGACTAGATTGTTATTATCATAAATTAGTTTTAATTTAAGTTTTTAGGTTATTAATATAACTCTATTTATTTTAATATATTTCTACTTTGCTATGTAAAATTGATATGGATTACTTATTTAATTTTAGTTTATACTTGATAAACAATTTAATACTATTTATGTGTAATTTTTATTTAATAGTGGGCATTTATAATATGGATATTATAATTGTAAAAATGAAGAGTTTGATTTAAGAGAAAGAGGGTAAAACTGTAAAAGCCCTATTCTGGGAAGAGCAATAAAGAGAAAGTTAGTTGACAGTTTTCCCTAATTTAGGGTTTGTATCTTTTTTATATGATTTAAAATATTTGCAGTGTTATTGTTTAACTATAATGTATTTAATGCTTGATTTTTACTTACAATAGTAATGAAATTACTTATGTGTTATTTGTCAAACCTAAATGATTACTGTAACTTCATTTTACTATTTATTAGTTACTCCTCCTTATGTTATTTTTGTATTCCTATAATATTTAATAATTATGTGTATTTATGATAAATTAATAGCTAGTAATTTTTATTGTGTTAAAAAGAACACAATTACACAAATTGTGTACTGGTTTTTAAAATACCTTCCTTTATAATAGTTCTTGTTAATATTTTTAACAGATGTATTCTAACTAAGGAAACTTCTAAACATTCCTGTAAGGAATCAATAGAAAGTAAATAAACACAATCCTACATTCTTGATTTGATTTAACCATCAGAATTTAATATCACCTACTGTACTAGAGTACTACCTTCTTGAAGGTGTGGAAAAATATAGTTAGGTATTTTATTCATTATTAAAATTATATTAACCTTAATCATTCATTCTAATCCATATCTAATCCAGAATTCATCTATCTTTCAACAGTAAAAAATTTTCTCCAAGTAATTTTAATAACAGATGAAACAGACATATAAATATATTATTTCCCAAATTCATTCATTCTTGTTCCTAAGCTTGCATAGAGAAATTAGAAATAACATGTAGAACCTGACAATATAGTAGAGGAGACAACAACTTAAGGATCTCGTTCCTCCCAACCAACTACTGAAGATAGCTGAACTGCAAATCTTAGGACCCCCAAACCTGTCTACTGGTCCACCTCGTTGAAAGCAATGGGTGAGAGAATAGGTTTAGAAACCTCTACAAATCCACAGAGTAATCAACAGTAAGAACTCAGCTCAAAACAGCTGCACTAGTTTAGTAAATCATCACTTTTCACTCAAACACTTATGCATGTCCCCTCCATTGAATTTCTTGTACACCAAATTTCATTCATAAATTTCACAAGTAAAGAATGAGAAACCTCAGTTGAATTCAATGGGAATTTTTATTGGCGTGCCTAGGGATTTTAAGTCAGTTTTCACTTAATGAGCCACCTACTCTTGTTCCACTTTCTTGGGGAACATGACCACTAAAATAGGGAAGTTGCCTCCTGCAATAGCTAGAATTAGTTTGAGGATGCTGCCAAATTTAAATCTACTCTCAACCCAGCCTATTCCACCAAGTGGCTAGTAAAACACTCATTTAACAACCTCCTTAAGCTGTTGTATCATCTTTCATTTATTAATTAATAAAATATTCATCAATTAAATGCATTTATCCTTGACACCACTTGGTCATTAATTACAAAGTTTATAATAAAATTAAAACATAATGTCTCCTAAAACATAAAAAAAAAAAAAACAATTTGGGGTATGTGACATACACACCCCCTTAAATATAACATCGTCCTTGATGTTATTTTATGCATCGTCCTTAGAGGTTCCCCAGAACAAAACTTGATATGCCGCCCCGATATGACTTTCCAATTCCTAGGTGTCTTCTTCCGAACTAAGGTGCTTCCATTGCATCTTCACCTACCCAATGGTGCGATTCTGAAGCAAGATATCCCTCCTTTCGAGGATACAATCTGGTTCCACCAGAAAGTCTCATTCGGGTTCCACCTGCATATCATTCCAATTTATAACATGAGTAGAATCATGTAGATATTTTTTTTAATACAAAGATATGAAAAAAATTATTAACCTTTAAATTTGGCAGTAAAACTAGTTGATATGCCACCTGTCCCATTCTGGATAGTATTTCAAAAGGTCCACAATATTAGGGTAACAACTTAGCACAAATTCCTAACCTCAAAGAACTATTTTTAGGCCTTACCTTTATAAAAACATGTTCACCCACCTGGAACTCTTTCTGAGTTTGTTTAAGATCTGCTTCATTTTTATGTCTATCTTGCACAACTTTTAAGTTAAGTTCCCTTGCACTTGTTTTACAATTAACTCCATCTCCTTTAGTAGTTCAGGTCCTAGTACTAACCTTTCAACTGGGTTACTCCACGAGATGGGGGTATTTCACTTTCTGCCATACAAAAATTCAAATGGGTTGTATCTTGCTGAAGGTTGGTAGTGATTGTTATAAGCAAACTCCACCAAGTGTAAGTAATCTTCCCATTTACCTGGCTATTATTTAACATACATTCTTACCATATCTTCCAATACTTGATTCGCACTTTCAGTTTGTCCATCCTTCTGGGGATGAAAAAATGTACTGAAATTTAAAGTAGTATTCATGCCCTTAAATAAAGACTTCCAAAAATTGCCCATAAACTTAGGGTCTCTATTTGAAATTATAAGTTTTGATATCCCATGTAAACAAAATATTTGTTTCATGAATATATCAACAATATTAGCAGCCTTGTAGGTAGTTTTTACTCGTATAAAATGAGCTGATTTACTAAGTTTATCAACAACTACCATTATTGAATCATTCAAATTCTGATTTTTTCCCACTTTCAGCTAGGGATGGGTAATTGCTAAAGTAAACCGGTTGGGTGATGGTGTTCATTCTTAACCTGTTGACATTCAAAGCACCTAGCAATGTATTATGCTAGTTCATTCTTCATGTTTGGCCAAAAATAATCTTTCCGTAACATGGTTATAGTCTTTTGATAACCAGGATGTCCTGAGTAAGGAGTCTTATGAATTTCATTTAAAATCGGCAGCTTAATTTTAGGTACATTAGGTATATACAATCTATTTTTATATAGTATTAATCCTTTTTCATTTAGACTATACCCTGTACTTAAACTTTCAGTTAAAGTTTCTGCCACTTTAGCTTGTAATTTCTAATAATTTTCATCCAATTTTACTCCTTCCTCTAGCTATTCTTCTAAATCTATTTTATAAGTGTCGATTGCTGCTACAAAGTTCATTCTTGCATTTCTATTTAGAGCATCAACGACCTTATTTTATTTTCCCTTAATATGCTGGATCTCAAAATTGTACTCGCTAAGGAAAGCTATCCACCTAGCTTGCCTTGCATTTAAATTAGGTTGATCCAACAAATATTTTAATCCCTTATTATCTGTCATTAACATAAATTTTCTTTCGACTAAGTGATGGTGCCATATCTTCAAATCATGTATGACAACAACCAACTCTAAATTGTAGGTAGTGTAGTTTTTCTCATGAATTTTAAGCTTCCTAGACTCGTATGCAATTACGTGTCCTTCTTAAGTTTAGACCCCACCTAGACCATCGTTGCATGCATCAGTGCATACAACAAAGTCCTTGTTAAGATCACCAATTCTTAATATTGGTGCAATAGTTAATAATGTTTTTAACTTATTAAAACTTTCTTCACACTTTTGATTCCACTCGAATTTCTTCCCTTTCTTATGTAAAGAAGTTATGGGATTTCTGATTCTTGAGAACCCCTCAATGAATCTTCGATAGTAACCTGTAATCCTCATGAATGATCGCACATCAATCACATCCTTTGGGACTGACCAATATTCAATTGCTTTTATATTTTCTGGATCAACTAAGATCCCTTCTTTAGTTACTACATGGCCCAATTATTGTATTTTATCCTTAAATAAATCGCATTTACTAAATTTAGCATAAAGCTAATGTTCTCTTAACTTTTGTAAAACAATTTTTAAGTTCTTCATGCTCCTAGTGTTCTTCTTTAGACTTAGAATAAATTAGAATGTCATCAATGAAAAATACTACAAATTTATCAAGGTACTTATGCAATACATTATTCATTAAGAACATGAAGACAACTGGGGCATTAGCAAGCCCAAATGGCATGACAACAAACTCGTAGTGACCATATCTAGTCCTAAAAGTTGTCTTAAAAATGTCTTCATCTTTGATTCGAACTTGGTGATAACCAAATCGTAAATCAATCTTTGAAAATACAGTTTCCCTACACATCTAATCAAACAAATCATCTATGCGAGGCAACGAGTATCTATTCTTAATGGTCATTTTATGAACTTGATGATATTCAATGCATATGTGTAGCGTACCATCCTTCTTTTTAATGAAAATAATAGGTGCTCTCCAAGGAGACATGCTTGGTCCTATATATTTTTTATCAATAAGTTCATTTAACTGTGATTTTAATTCATTTAGTTCCAATATATTCATCCAATAAGGGGATTTTGGGTTGGGCACTGCACCAGGTACCAACTCAATAGTGAAGTCCAACTCCCTTTTCAGAGGCAGTCCCAAAATTTCTTCCAAAAATACATCTACATACCCCCCCAGTATTGGAATATCTTCCAAATTTATTTTATCTTCATTATTAATATCTTCTTCGTTAATTACAATTACAACAAAGGCTTTACAACCCTTCTGAACAACTCTCTTTAATTGCAAGGCAGAGATTTGTTTGATAGTTGTTTTCCTAGGAATTCTTGTTACAGTTACTATTTCTCCTTCATTATTTATGCATGTAAAAGTTTTACCAAAATAGTTCAAAACTACTCTATGATGTTCTAACCAGTCCATACCAATTAACATGTCATAAGAGCCTAAAGGAAGTGCATTTAGCTTCAAAGATTTTTCAAACTGATTCATCACTACAGTACAGTCTTTTACAAAACTAATCACTTTTATTTTTTCTCTAGTAGATAGTTGAACTAACCATCACTTTGCAAAATTGTCTACTGATAAATTGCATTTTTATACTAAATTAGGATAAACATTCCTCAGGCTAGCCCCTGGGTCAATTAAGATAGAAATGGCTATTTGATTCAGCTTACCTTCTACTTCCACCATGGAAGTCTGATAATAATCATGTATGTTCTTCAATGCCATGTTAATCCTAGGCATTGCCCCTGCAAAGTCATCAACAGTCATCTCCTCCTGCACCATATGAATGTTGCCGACAATCTTCTTTCTATTAGGGAAGACTCATTCATAATGAGGTCAATTACAATCCCAACACTTTACTGGTTCTTTACGTCCATTATTATTAATGTAGTTGCTATGATTATTAGCATGTTCTTTATTTCTAAGGCCATTATGGTTTGACTATGAATTACCTTTATTTCCGTGGAAATTCTTATTAGGAAAATTACGTCTGTTATTATTCCTAAAATTGTGGTTAGATATGAAACCATTTTTCTTCTGTTCAAAATGATTAGAATTCTTAGCCTTCAAGTTTAACATGATTTTCTTTTTGTGGTTCTGCTCATAGCAAAACTTTTTCTTTCTCATAGCCTCCTTAAGGGTTTTGTATTATCGTATTCAATTCCGTCTTTAATGTGAAAAGGTAAACAGCTTAGAAGCTGCTACACCTTAGGATTCTCATCCACAATGTAAGGCACGTAACGTAATAAACTTAAAAATTTACTGTTTAACTCTTCCATGTTCTTAGTTCTCAAATTCAGTTCATAAAATTCCTTACTTCACTCTTCATAATATTGTTCTGATAGAAACTTGTTTTTAAAGTATTTCTTAAAGGTACTCCAATTAATGATCTTTTCCTTAATACCTTTTATTCATTTTAAATCCTGCCACCAGATGTATGCCTTTCTAGTTAAGTTGTAAATGGCCATTCTTGCTTTTAGTTGGTTGGAGTAATTATAGATTTGGAAATACTTCTTCATTCAAGACAGCCATGCTTTGGCTTCCTCTCCTTACTCAGTTTCACCGTTGAAATTTGGTGGTTTTATCTTCTTAAATTCTCCTAAAATTTCCTCATAAGGATTAAATTTTCTTTTTCTAGAATGGTAATTATCCTCACTGCTATCACTAGTGTACTGGTGATTCTTCCTGTGTGAGTCACCATAAATTTTAGAGGATGAACAACTTTCAATTTTAGACTGTTTGGACTTTTTACTTTTATGTTGGTAGGACGTATTTTTGGATCCTATCAGTTTATCTTTTCCTTCACTCTAAAATTTTTCCATTAGTATCTGGTTCAACTCCTCTTGAGCTCCTAGAATTTTTTCATTCTCTTTTTTAACTGTTTCCATTTTAGTTTTTAATTCTTTAACAATTTGTAATAATTCTGAATACTTGTTCATTAGTTCTTCCTTAATCGGTTCTCTTCTAGAATTACTTTGTTCATTAAACGAGGACTCTTCATATGCATATTCCTCGACGAGTCTTTCCCTCCCTACAGTTCTAGCTCAGAAAAAATTTCTGGTAATAACATTTCAAAAAGAAAAGTATTACTCAGTATACATGCATTTTATCAACTATTTGTCTACATAGGTTGAGCCGCCTTCAGGACTAGTGTCTAAACGTGTGCTCTGATACCACATGTAATACTCCAAAATTTCATAAAAATTTAAATTTTTTCCTATGACAATAAATGTTTACAATCTTCGCTTAAGAGGGACATTTAACTATTAACAGTTAACATACTAAGGTATAAACTAGAACTAAAACTAATTCCTTTATTAATTTCTATATTTGCATACTTCATTATCTACTTTCATAGTTTGGTATTAAAGATTGATTTAGTAGGTGATGATCTAAAGCAATATGAGCTGAAACAATTGTTTGCTTACTATGTAGTGAAGCTTGTTTTTCTATTTGAAAATGAAGGAACTTCAGTTCATGTCTGAGGCTTACTTATCTTTTTAGCTAATGCAATGAAGTAATGAATTCTTGTACAGGTCTAAATACATGTAAGATGTTTTGTATCTCAGTTTGAGGATCGAGATTTAATTATCTCACTAGCAAAGTAAATGCTAGAATATTTGTTTAGTTTACAGCTTTGAGCAATAGAAGGTATCGTCAATTCTGTATATTTACTTTTTATTTATTTTTTTATAAGCATAAGTACTTGAAAATTCAAGCGCAACTTAGAAATAGATGTTTTCTACTTATCTTTGCCTATAACTTGTACATCATATTTTAATCCAATTGTTGCTATATTAAGTCCTACATACAACTAGATCTTGCATTATAATATTATTTATTACTAAGGTAATTGATATGTATTTGTATCAACATTCATTCGAATGTCACATAAGCAATAACACCAATGTCTAAGGAGTTGTCATACGGTATAAAAGAAATGTCATTTATAAAAATGAAACTAATGAGTTCAAGCCGAGTATAATTTCATTAAATTCCTATGTAATTACCCAATGAAAATGAAAAAGACTACATGACAAGGCTATGAGTGAAGTGACAAAGCTTCGTTTTCATGGGTGAAAGGTCCATTAACTAAAGAATAAATATAAACTATAAACCCTTGCACATACTAATACTAATTACATGTACTTCATTCTATAGATACAAATCCTAATTAAGGAAAAATTATAACTATGATACCTTTACAATTTATGCTAAGCATTTTATAATAAAAAGAAATCTAGTGATTTTCGAATGAGATTATAACAAAGTTTATGTATAACCTCTTATTTGCAGGCTGCACCAAGGGTTCACGAAACGATAGATCAAAACTCAAATTATCAAATTCATAGTGGACTCCACGTGGTCATCGGTTAATGGTTGGGGTTTTGAATTTGGTAAAGTTCACTACAAAAGTCTCCAAAACCCTAAATTTTCACATTTTACCCTATCCTTCACTGCTGTGAAGAGTGCTGCCAGAATCATGGCCTTATGGCCATTTACACCATTGATTCACCTCTGCGAGTGATGGCCTTTGATTTTCATATGCTAGATCTGTAAGTGGATTCAATCCCTCGTAACGTCCAAGATGAATCCTTTAGCTGCTAGTAGTGTGGTCTCTGGTTTTGTACACACCACTTGCCTGGGGTTTTTCGCTGATAGTTGGGAGGTTGGAAAATAGTTTTTGATGTGACTTTCTTACCTCGTCAAGATTCTTGGCAATGCTCCTGCTAGTTTGCTAGGTATACCCTTTTATTTTGTCTAGGTTTGCTGTACATACCACCTACTCTGCGATCGAGGTCAAAAACTCTCCAGGTAAATTTTTTTTAATAATCCCTTTTGCTTTGTTTAGACTATTTACTATAACGTTATTTTAATTTAGAAAGAACTTAACACATTTTTTTTAACTTGTTCAGAGTTCAAGAAATGTTGATGTGAGCTGGAAGACACCGTATATCTCCACAAAAGGGCTCCATGCTTCACGTATAACCCATTAAGACTCGGTTTCATGCCTAAGGTTTCTTCTGTGATGATGAGTAGGGTTTGGATGATGTTGTTTTCACTGTGATTCAAACTTCATGGCTATGTTGTATAATCCTTTCTTTGGGAAGGGTGTAGACTGTTTTGCAGAAAAACTTGTAAAGGCCATTGGTCATAACTCTGTTTAGTTGGATTTTACTTATGCTTTAAAATAGGGTTTAAAATCCTTTAAGTTTTTATTAAGCTCTAAAATCTTTACTGTAATTATTCGGACAGGCCATAAGGTCATGACTTTGTTGTGAATTGTTGTGTTTTTCTTTAAAAAAATATGTTAGGGTTTTAATTTGCATTCTTGTGTTTAAAGGATAAAATTGATAGCCATATGGCTCGACCATTGGGTTTTAAGACTGTTAACGGATAGAGATAACTTGGTTTTGAAAAGAACCTATGTTTGTTTTAATAAAGTTTACAATATTTTAAGAATTATGGTCTTCGATTATAACGTGTTTATATTGATTAAATTTGTATTTTATTTAAATATTAATATAGGATTTTCTTATTATGAAATGATAGTAGAAGAAGTGAAATTCTTCTTGGTTGTAGGGTTCGACCTCGTGACCTAGACTAGATTGTTATTATCATAAATTAGTTTTAATTTATTTTTTTAGGTTATTAATATAACTCTGTTTATTTTAATAGATTTCTACTTTGATGTGTAAAATTGATCTTTATTACTTATTTGATTTTAGTTTATACTTGATAAACAATTTAATATTGTTTCTGTGTAATTTTCATTTAATACTGAGCATTTATAATATGGATATTATAATTGTAAAAATGAAGAGTTTTATTTAAGAGAAAGGGGGTAAAATTGTAAAAGCCTTATTCTGGGAAGAGGAAGTAAAAGAAAGTTAGTTGACAGTTTTCCCTAATTTAGGGTTTGTATTTTTTTGTATATGATTTAAAATCTTCACTGTAATGTCTTGAATTTTGGACCTACCATTTATAGGCATGAGCCTATTGATCAGGATGATTATATTGATGTTTTATTTTTGGGTCGAAGACCCCACTGCATATGAACATGATGATTTGTTTTGTATATTAGGCGTAAGCCAATTGATTGATGATATACATACATACACACACACATACACACACACACACACATATATATACAGTGTTTTATGTTGGGCATGGACCCTCAAGCACATGATTGATGAAATGTTTTATGTTGGGCGTGGACCCTAAAGCACATGATTTCTGAAATGTTTTGTGTAGGGCGTGGACCCTAAAGTACATGATCGATGAGATGTTTTGGGTTGAGTGAAAGGCTTTGGAGCACGTAAATAATTACATTTGTGATTGACCATAAAACTCTGGAACACATGAAAAATATAATTGGAAATGTTGGGCATAAGATCTGGAGCATTCCATGTTGATGTTGATCATAACCTCTGGAGCATCGGATCCTTGTCCATTGTATCCCTAGATGTATCATACAAGTACATACTACCATTTAGTGTTGAGCTAGAACTCTTGAATTGCACTATGTTTATAACTCCCTATTATAAGCGTTGAGTATGGGCTCTGGTAAGTGCTAGGGGTTACTAAAAAGATTAAAATCACCTCTGAGTGAAAATGAATCAAGAATAATATTTCTCTCATCATACTTAATTTTAAGTGTTTAAATGAAATTTTTAATTTCTGTATTCTCATCAAGTATTGAAGAACTACCATGTTATACGAGGGAAATCCAACATGCAAAGATGTTTAGAGTTTCCTAGCCTACTAGACCTGAGCCATCTATCTACTTGACCTTCATAAATAAGTGTCATTATGTCTAGGGATCATGAGACATGATGCCCAAAGACAAGTGTTAATGAGTATTTTAATACTATGTATTTTATACATAGTATGTATAAAGAATTAATTATGATTAATTATATAATTGAATAAAGAAAGAAGAGAAACTCCACCAATTATTATTTATTATTAAAGGATTAATAAATAGTGAAATGTCTATGAAAGACTAACTAAGAACTAGTTAAAAGTTCCTAGGTTAAGAATTGAAAATTACCCCAGTAAATTAAAAAAAGGTTGAATCAAGAAATCAAGGATTTCTTGATTTAACTGCCCCTTTGAGTGAAAATTATGCCTATAAATACTCAATCCAAGAAAATTATTGGGTTTCTGATTTTTATCTTGGAGAAATATTTACTCAACGTATTTTTGGCTCTCAAGAGTTTTTCATGGAGAATTTTCTCCTGTAAGGAAAAGAGGACTGATTCAGAACTGAATAACAGTTAGGAAACCTTACCTTAGGAGCTCTAAGCTACTTACATGTTGGATTCCATCTCGGGGGGATCTGGATTAGAATTAGGAATGGTTTTGGGTCATGGCTGGGAGGAACGTGGTAGTTCCCAAGTGATTTGGTCGTCAAATAGAGGCCAGATCTGTATTTAAACGTTAATGCTAGCTATTTAAGTGTGCAGGTGCATCCATTGACAAAGCTTCAAACCCAAGTATGAAACCCTTGAAGGCCTATTTTATTTTCTTCCTAAAGATTCATTATTGTTTATGCCAAGTAATGGATGCAATATAATTTCTAAACCCTAATGGTAAAGTTTTATGTTAACAATATGCTAGGGTTTGTATCTACAAATTACTAATCATAGGCTGGAAAATTTTTATCATATGATGTTTATGTTCAGGGTTGCATCTCTCATAAATGTTCCTGTATTAACTAGGTTTTGATCTTAGTATTATGTTTTTACCTTGTTCTCTATATTTAATACTTTGCTGACTTATTCCATTTGTCAGTAGAGGCTAGCCCTAAATTTTAACAAAACTAGTTCAGTAGAATTTAATTAAATTATTAGTTATGTTAACTATTAAAAGTTTATAATTTAAACTTGATCTACTAAGGACAGAGTTCATATAATAAACAAGCTAAACAAATTATTAAATACCTTCTAAGGTCTGATCCACATAATCATTTAAAAACAAATTAAATATTATAACTTTCCATTTAATAAACAGAATCATAATTAACCAAACAGAGAAGGCATCGTGACCATCCATGTGGTCCAAGATGAAACCTCTATCTTAGTATATAAAATATACAGTCCAAATTGCATCCATTTACATAACCCAAATGTTTAATTCATAGTCCTATTATTACAGTCATCCCTTATAAAAATATAAAGTTTTTAAAGGCCCCATATAAATCTACACACAATCGTCGCATCAAATTAAACATTGAATAACTAAAACCCAATTTGCCAACAGAGGTCAAGACATCAAATCCTATGGATGTCCAAACTCAAGGTAATAACATTAATAAAAACATAAACATTTATATACCCAAACAAGAAGCAAATCCCATATCCATCATTATACAAGCCTTGCTATACATCTAATATATGCAGGATACATTTTTAACCTACGGCCTCAGCCAAGTTCCAATCTAATAAAACAATCACGCTAATAAACCAAATCGATTTAGTGGGTTGTCATAACCCTGTCTGTTACAGCCCTATCCTTTTAAAAATAAACAATTTACATATCAAATTCCAACTAAAGCTATCACAGTCGTTGGGAGAGGCACATGCCATTCATCTCATGGCCTTTACCCACGCTGAGATAATACAAAACTAAAATTTGAATACTCTGTTAAGACACAGTCTCCATTCTAACACTAACGCGGAGTATATGGTGGCAAGCCAATGGGCTACGACACCATTGCTGCAATGGCACAGCCCATAGCATAACGCACCAAGATCTAGAGGTTTTCCCAACTTAAATTACAAACAATAAAATCAGAGTGTCATGCATACTTCCAAACCCAAACCATTATTAATGCACAGAGTACATCCCATAGCCTGAAAGCCACGAATCGAACCCCGTAAGTCAGCAATTTAAAACAAATCATTAAAATCTACTACATGGTCCCAATTTGTTTACATAGTGTAATCTTGTATAAACGCTGAATGAAATCGTATGCATCTTATCCAAATCACATTTCAGTCCTTACATAAAATCCAAATGCTCGATGTATTTACATAGTGAGGCATGAAGCCTCTTTTTCAATAGTCAAGTGATAAAAACGTTAATGGAAAGTTGTGATCTATGGCACCATTACAAGTAATGGTGGAGCCACGGCCCAAACAAATGCTAGACCTCTAATCAGAGTCCATTTAAAACCAGAGTAAGCTACATCTTAAACCCCAGAGGCAGATTTAATAAGTACCATTGAAACCATAACCCAGTAAAGAATCCCAACTCAGGAATGCCCAAAACGAGAGGAGGAAAGTAAATCTAGCTAGCAGGCTTAACATGGCCATGAAGAAGATATCCCAAATTGACAAGTGTAGCCTGTGAAAACCCCGGAGCGCCTTCACATTCACCTGTAGACAAACCAATGATGGCATGAGAATCATGACCATGCGATGAAGGAACCAATGAAGCAAATGCAATTTTCACAGATCTGGTCTAAGCTTACATACGAGTCGATGGACATCACCTCCCTTCTCCAATTATGTAGAGGCCACTCTAAACCACAATTCCAAAACCATAATGCACAAACAATGAATGCCAGATCCTTTGCCAAGGGTTTTGACCATCCCCGATGGCATTAATGGCACCAACTGGTGGCCATTAACGGCTCCATAAACCCCAACCATAGTTTATGGATTCGATGTTATATCAACCAAGTCATATGTTAAACCCTCTATCCTATAGTTTCGCCACCTTCATAAGTTAGCACAGGCTTAGTGCTAATGACATGGTATTCAAACCATAGTATCCCCACATTATGGTATGCGCAATCCTTAACACTATGATATAATGTTTGCAATGTTTTCCTCTAACATCAAAGCTTATAGTCTTATCACATTCCCTTTATGCTAGTTCATATAGGTAGTATATGCGCTTAGGTCATAGTCTAGGTTTTGTAGTACTTAGGAATCATGGAAAACGTAGTATGCCATGATACCCTCGCTATGAAGAACAAGCATAAGTTTACAATCTCGTAACCAAGGTAAGCCTGCAAAATAGAAATAGGAGATGAGTAAATAAAAGAACCAAGAGATATATAATTTATAATGGTAAGGATAGTAAGTAAATTCACAACATCTAGTAAATTAACGAATAAATATAATTAACAAATAGAGGGCGTACCTGTGTCGTAAAACGGAACAGTAATAAAAGTGAAAAGAGGAACTGAAAGTATAACTAGGAGCTGAATGAATTCAAGTAAGCAATAATCATGATGTCACAAAAGTAACCTGTAAGTAAATAAGTAAGCCTCCTTGGTTCAAATGAACTAAGTAATCCTGCATAACGAAGAATGACCTTACCTCTTAGATCGTCATGGGAGAACGAGTCCCACCACTCCATCACATTCTTCCCATCATCAAAGTTAAGTTAGTTTTTATTAAATAAACAAAGGACACATGTGCAAGAGAAAAACAATGATCTATACAACTCATTAATTTACCGACAGTAATAACTAAGATATATCAATAGCTTAAATAATAGAATTAAGACATAAGAAGTAAAGGAACTAATAGTCAATGAATGGATAAGAGAATAACAAGATAGTGGTAAGATTTTGAAGAGATCGAAAGTATAAGTAGCACTTGTGTTTCTGTACGAGTAATAATGATCCCTTTTGGGTAGTTTTCACTAGCCTATAATTTTTATTTTTATTTCAAATTTTGGGGACATTACAAGTGGTATCAGAGCCAAGTTTCAAAACTGAGAGACTTATCGGAGCACCAAGCATTCACAGAGAGAAAATAAAGTATGATAAGTAATTTTTGTTACTATCATAAATTTTTACTACTATTAAATTTTTTTTTGTTACCACCCCCACTTCGGATGTGAACTTGGTGTTCAAGCTAAACTTTGATGTGCTGAAAACTTTGCATAGTCTTCAAGCTGAACCTAAAAGTTTCAGAGAAGACAATATAAATGAAAGAAAGGAAAAAAAAGCTATAAACGAATCATTATTGCGTAACATGATGGGAGGGAGCCCGCAAGTTAAACCTACCCAGTCCACAACCAGATCCAAAAGCGAACTGTACCATGAGTGGGCTAGCAGCCCAAGAGAAGAAGAAAAAGAAAGTACACCTAAAGCAACTACAGGAGATCATGACAGTATTGCTAGTGATGACTCACTTTCTCCATAGAGAAAGAGGAAAATAAATGATGACATTATTCAGGGGGAGTATCAAAAAATAAGATCCTCGACCAACAAAGGTGAAGTAAATACGAGAGAAATGGATGAAGAATTGTTGCTGGGAATGAGTAAGTATTTATAGGTTCATAATTATTCAAGTGTGATGCATGTTAGTCTTGACATCTACAACCTAAATGGTAAGGCAACAAGAAGGTGGCGAGATTTAAAGCACACCAAGAAAGATGAGCTGTGAGAAATAAGTTGGGAAAAAATTTGAAATATTTTCCAAGATAAATACATGTTAGAAAGGTTCTTTGACCACAAGGTAAAAGAGTTCCATGAACTGCGCATGGGGTCCATGACTATGGACGCATTTATAAACAGATTTCTAGATCTGCTGCATTATGTACCGTATATCAAAGAAGAGAAAGTGAAGATCTAGCAGTTCCTGGGATGTCTTCCTCCCAGTTTTTGGGACAGGATTGAATTCGACATGCTAAGGACTCTAGGTATTGCACTAGACAAGGCCTGACCCTACTGTGAGGATGGGAAGTTATGGCAAGAAAACCATACCTGAAAGAGAGAAAATTCTACAAACTTTTCTGATAACTACAAGCCTGGGTCAAACCTACATCCTTATAGAAAGAAAAATAATGGCATTCAAGTGAACGAGAACTTCAACAAAACCGGTACGAAGCCTTATGTACCAGCTCCTAATGGTAATAAGCAAGTGGCAGGTGGATCCAATGCTACCCCTTTAGCGATCAAGTGTTGGAAGTGAAACGAGGCACATTATGCCCGATATTGTAAGAACAAAAACAATGGAGTCTTGCATAACCTGTAAGAAGAATGTACTGTTGAGGATATAGTGAGAACCTCATGAATCTATGCAGCATTAGATGGCTGGCAGGTGGACCATCAAGATACAATAATCGAGATCGAAGGTAAGATCTTGAACAACTCTGTTTCAATACTTATTGATTCCACTTCTTGCCAGAGCTATGTTGCTCCTAATATTGTTGATTTATGCAAGTTAGGAAAAGTAAAGCATGATAAACCTTGGCTGGTATAGTTAGCCACCAGTATGAAATGGAAGGTTTTAAAAATTGTTAAAGTCTATGAAGTAAAACTGAATGGTTTCCTTACTAAGGTAAACCTGAACATCCTACCTTTAGGATCGTGCGATATTTTTATCGGCATGGAATGGTTGAAACAACACCATGTCATGTTTGCCTATCTACACAAGTCTATCTTGTGTACTGATAGCCAAGGGAACCAAGTGAAGGTTCAAGGCATATTAAAGAAAGATTCTATAAGACAAATCTCTTCCTTACAAGTGAAGAAGTGTGTTAAGAAAGGATGCAAGTTGTTTGCATTGAAAATTCAAGACGTAGAGTCTGATAGAGAAACGTGCATAGAAGACTTTCCCATACTTTAAAAATGCAAGGACGTGTTTCTCGAGGAAATCCCCATATTACCTACAAAACGAGACCTAGAATTTTCCATCGAACTGACCCCAAGATCAGTTCTGGCCTCCAAAGCCCCTTACCACATGAGTGCACCAAAATTGGTGGAACTCAAACTGTAGTTGTAGGAATTAATAGAGAAGGAATATATCCGACCCAGTGTGTCCCCGTGTGGAGCACCTATTTTGTTTGTAAAGAAGAAGGACGATACAATATGGATGTGCATTGATTACTGTCAGTTGAACAAAATGACTATAAAGAACCGCTACCCACTCCCTAGTATCCATGATTTGTTCGACCAAGTGGGAGGAGCCAAAATATTTTTGAAGATTGACCTGCGATTTGGGTACCATCAGGTACAGATCCAAGATAAATATATTCCCAAGACCGCCTTTTGTATGAGGTATGGGCACTATGAGTTTGTAGTGATGCCATTTGGATTGACTAATGCACCCACAAACTTTATGTGTATGATGAATAGCATATTCAATAAATATCTGGATAAGTTCGTACTAGTCTTTATTGATGACATTCTGGTTTATTCCAAGAATAAGGAGGAACACGAAGAACACCTTCGCATAGTACTTTGGGTGTTGAGAAAACACCAGCTTTACGCTAAGTTTAGTAAATGTGACTTTTACCAACCACAAATATAGTACCTAGGTCACATCATATCTGAGGTAGGAATAGCTGTGGACTCGAAAAATATTCGAGCTATAAATGATTGGCCTACCCCGACTAGTGTCACTGACATTAGGTCCTTTCTAGGTTTAACCGGGTATTATCGAAAGTTCATTCAAAACTTCTCGAGAACCGCTTTCCCCATGATGGCTTTGCAAAATAAAGCGAACAAGTTCTTATGGACTAACAAGTGTGAAGAAATTTTTCAAAAGCTTAAGCAGCTTTTGATGACCACACCAGTGTTGTGGATTGTGGATCCCGATGGGGATTTCATGGTATGCACAGATGCAAGAAAGAAAGGACGTGGAGGATTCCTCTTGCAAAATGATCATGCGATCTATTATGAATCACAAAAATTAAAATAGCATGAGTATAATTATTCCACTCATGATCTTGAGCTAGTGGCCATTATACATGCTCTGAAGATGCAGAGGCACTACCTCATGTGAAGGAAGCTCCTTCTAAAGACTGAAAATATGAGTCTAAATTATTTATTTGATCAACCCGATCTGAATGCAAGGAAAACTAGATGGTTGGCTTTCCTGAGTGAGTATCATTTTGAACTAAAGCATATTAAGGGAAAAGAGACCAAAGTTGTCGATGCTTTGAGCCAACAAACTCATATGATAATTGAAGTGACCTTGAGTCAAATTGATGCAGATTTTCATGAAAAGATTAGAATGGCCAACAAGGTTGACCCGTTCTATGTGGAAATCCTCAAGAAGGTCCAAGAGGACCAGTTGTTTCAACAATAGAAGAAATACAAGGTGGATGAATCTGGACTACTATGGTCCAAGGATAGATTGTATGTTCCAATTGGAGGGGACATTCGGTCGAACATCCTCAGAGAATTTCATAGGGAACCCTACTCGGGGCACCCATGATATCAAAAGATGATATCTGCCGTCAAGAGACACTTTTTCTAGCCTAAGTTAAAGGCCAACATAGCAATGTTTATTGTGAAATTTCAAGAATGCCAGCTAGTTAAAGCTGAGCACCAGCATCCTTCAGGATTGCTACAACCATTTCCCATTTTGAAATGGAAGTGGGAGGTTATCAGTATGGATTTTATTACTGGCTTACCAAAAAGAAAGAATCAAAATGATTCCATATTCGTAGTCATTGACAAGATATCAAAGGTAGCACACTTCATCCACGTGAAATCAACCTACAAGCCCATGAACATTGCCAATATCTTCCTGAAAGAGATATTTAGATTGCATGGGATATCCAAAGTGATTATCTTAGATCGAGATGTTAAGTTTACAGGAAAATTTTGGAGATATTTATTCTTTGGATTAGAGACGCAGCTAAACTTTATCACTGCTTGTCACCCCCAGACGAACGGGAAAATTGAAAGAGTAAACCAAATTGTTGAATACATGCTTCAAATGTATGTCATGAAAAACCCCACCAACTAGGAGGAATATCTTCACCTTGCAGAGTTTACATATAACAATGGGTATCAGGCTTCTGCAAAGATGATTCCTTTCAAGGTACTTTATGGATGGAAGTGTAGGACCCTAGTTACTTGGGATAGTCTGGTGGATCAGCTCATGTTAGGACCTGACCTGTTATTGGACTTGGAACAGTTAGTTACCAAGGTCCAGGGAAACCTTAAAGAGGCACAAGACCATCAGAAAAGTTATGCAGGTAAGAAAAGGAAAGATAAACACTATCAAGTAGGTGAGCATGTCTACTTGAAAGTGAAAGAAAAATGGAGCTTGTTGAGCTTGGGTAGGTGTGCTAAGTTAGCACCTAGGTTTTGTGGACCTTTTGAAATTTGGGCCAAGAAGGGACCAGTGACTTATGAACTAGCATTACCTATACACGTAAGAGTTGATAATGTTTTCCTTGCACCTTTATTAAATAAATATTTTTATGACACTAAGCATGTCATTGATTGGTCATTATTATAGGTGGAACTTGAAGGGATGATTTTCCCCTCAGCCTTTGAATATATTGGACAAGAGAGAAGTGTAGCTTCGGAAGTGCACTGTAGTCCAATTGAAAATGATATGGAAGCACTTTGAGGTAGATGAGGCTACTTGGGAGAATGAGGCCACCATGAGAAAGGCTTACCCATCCTTGTTTCATGATATCATTCAGAGTCCCTAGAACACCAGGGATGGTGTTGTACTAAGTGGGGAGGGATGTAATGTCCCGAATTTTGGACCTATAATTTATAGGCATGAGCCTATTGATTAGGATGATTATATTAATGTTTTATTTTTGGGTCAAATACCCCACTGCATATGAACATGATTATTTGTTTTGNCACACACACACACACACACACACACACACACACACACACACACACACATATATATATATATATGTTTTGTGTTGGGAATGGACCCTGAAGCACATGATTGATGAAATGTTTTGTGTTGGGCATGGAACCTGAAGCACATGATTTATGAAATGTTTTCTGTTCGGCATGGACTCTGAAGCACATGATCGATGAGATGTTTTGGGTTGAGTGAAAGGCTTTGGAGCACGTAAATACTTACATTTATGATTCAGCATAAGCTCTGGAACACACTAAAAATATAATTGGAAATGTTGGGCATAAGCTCTGGAGCATTCCATGTTGATGTTGAGCATAATCTCTTGAGTATCGGATCCTTTGTTGTATCCCTAGGTGTATCATACAAGTACATCCTAGCATTTAGAGCGAGAGATCTGGAATTGCAGTATGTTTGTAACTCCTTGTTATAAGCATTGAGTATGGCCTCTGGTAAGCGCTAGGGTTTACTGAAAAGATTACAATCACCTCTGAGTGAAAATGACTCGAGAATAATATTGATCTCATCATACTTATTTTTAAGTGATTAAATGAAATTTTGAATTTTTGTATTCTCATTAAGTAATGAAGAACTACCACGTTATACGAGGGAAATCCAACATGCAAGAATGTTTAGACTTGCCTAGCCTAGTAGACCTAATCCATCTATCTACTTGACCTTCATAAATAAGTGTCGTTAAGTCTAGGGATAATGACACATGATGCCCGAAGACAAGTGTTAACAAGTATTTTAATACTTTGTATTTTATACATAGTATATATAAAGAATTAAGTATGATTAATTATATAATTGAATAAAGAAAGAAGAGAAACTCCACCAATTATTATTTATTATTAAGGGATTAATAAATACTGAAATATCTATGAAAGACTAACTAGGAACTAGTTAAAAGTTCCTACGTTAAGAATTGAAAATTACCCGAGTAAATTAAAAAAAAGGGTTGAATCAAGAAATCAAGGATTTCTTGATTTCACTGCCCCTTTGACTAAAAAGTATGCCTATAAAGACTCAAGCCAAGCAAAGTATTGGGGTTCTGATTTTTATCTTGGAGAAATATTTACTCTGCCTATTTTAGGCTCTCAAGTGTTTTTCCTGGAGAACTTTCTCCTGCAAGAAAAAGAGGACTGATTCAGAACTGAATACGAGTTAGGAAACCCTACCTTAGGATCTCTAAGGTACTTGCATGTTGAAGTCTAGCTCGGGGTGATCCGGATTAGAACCAGGAACAGTTCTGAGTCATGTTGGGAGGAACTTGGTAGTTCCCAAGTGATTTGGTCATCAAACAGAGGTCAGATCTGCATTTAAATGTTAATGCTAGTTATTTAAGTGTGCAGGTGTAGCCATTGACAAAGCTTCAAACCCAAGTATGAAACCCTTGAAGACCTATTTGATTTTCTTCCTAAAGATTCATTATTGTTTATGTTAAGTAATGGATGCAATATAATTTCTAAACCCTAATGGTTAATTTTTATGGTTAACAATCTGCTAGGGATTGTATCTGCAAATTACTAATCATAGGCTAGAGAATTTTTATCATATGTTGTTTATGTTCAGGGTTGCATCTCTCATAAATGTTCCTGTATTAACTAGGTTTTGATCTTAGCATTATGTTTTTACCTTGTTCTCTATATTTAATACTCTACTGACATATTCCATTTGTCGGCAAAGGCTGGCCCTAAATTTTAACAAAACTAGTTTAGTAGAATTTAATTAAAATATTGGTTATGTTAACTAATACAAGTTTATAATTTAAACTAGATCTACTAAGGACAGAGTTCATACAATAAACAAGCTAAACAAATTATTAAAGACCTTCTAAGTTCTTCTCCACATAATCATTTAAAAACAAATTAAATATCATAACTTTCCATTTAATAAACATAATCATAATTAACTAAATAGAGAAGGAATCATGACCATCCATGTGGTCCAAGATCAAACCTCTGTCTTATCATATAAGATCTACAGTCCAAATCGCATCCATTTACATAACCCAAATGTTTAATTCACGGTTCTATTATTACAGTCATCCCTTATAAAAACATAAAGTGTTTAAAGGCCCCATATAAATCTACACACAACTATCTCATCACATTAAGGATTGAATAACTAAAACCCAATTTTCCAACAGAGGTCGCAACATCGAATCCTATGAATGTCCAGACTGAAGGAAATAACATTAATAAAACAATAAGCATTTCTATACCCAAACAGTAAGAAAATCGCATAACCATCATTATACAGCCCATGCTATACATCTAAGATATGCAAGCTACATTTTTAAACTATGGCCTTGACCAAGTTCCAATCTAATCACACAATGACGCTAATAAACCAATTCGATTTCATGGGTTGTCATAACCCTAGCTGTTATAGCCCTATCCTTTTAAAAATAAACAATTTACATATCCGATTCCAACTAAAGCTATCGTAGTCATTGGGAGAGGCACATTCCTTTCATGGCATGGCCTATACCCACGGTAAGCCAATACAAAACTAAAAGTTAAATACTCTATTAAAACACAGTCTCCATTCTAATGCTAATGCAGAGCATATGGTGGCAAGCCAATGGGCTATGACACCATTGCTACAATGGAGCAGCCCATGGCATAACGCCCCAAGATCTAGAAGTTTTCCCAACTTAAATTACAAAAAATAAAATTAGAGCGCATGCATACTTCCAAACCCAAACCATTATTAATGCACACAGTAAATCCCATAGTTTGAAAGAAAGGAATCGAACCCAGTAAGTCAACAATTTAACACACAGCATTAAAATCTACTATGCTGAATGAAATTGTATGCATATTATCCACATCACATTTCATTCCTTACATAAAATCCAAACGCTCGATGTATTTACACAGTGAGGCACGAAGCCTCTTTTACAATAGTCAAGTGATAAAAACGTTAATGGAAAGCTGTGAGCAATGGCACCATTACAAGTAATGGTGCAGCCACGACCCAAACAAATGACAAACCTCTCAACAAGAGTCCATTTAAAACCAGAGCAAGCTACATCATAAACCCCAAAGGCATATTCAATAAGTACAATCGAAACCCCAACCCAGTAAAGAATCCCAACTCAGGAATACCCAAAACGAGAGGAGGCAAGTAAATCTTGCTAGCAGACTTACCATGGCCATGAAAAAGAAATCCCAAATCGACAAGTGTATCCTGTGCAAACCTCGGAGAGCCTTCACATTCACATGCAGACAAATCAATGATGGCATGAGAAGCATGACCATGCCATGAAGGAACCAACGAAGCAAATGCCTTTTACACAAAGATGGTTTAAGCTTACTTGCGAATCGATGGAGATCGCCTCCCTTCTCCAACTGCGTAGAGGCCACGCTAAACCAAAATGCAAAAACCATAATGCACAAATAGTGAATTCCAAGTTCTTTGCCAAGGGTTTTCACCAACCCCGATGGCACTAATGGCACCAGCTGGTGGCCATTAATGCCTCCATAAACCCCAACCATAGTTTATGGAATCGATGTTATATCAACCAAGTCATATGTTAAACCCTCTATCATATAGTTTCACCACCTTCAAAAGTTAGCATAGGCTTAGTGCTAATGACATGGTATTCAAACCATAGTCTCCCCACATTATGGTATGCGCAATCCTTAACACTATGATATAGTGTTTGCAATGTTTTCCCCTAGCATCAAAGCTTATAGTGTTATCACATGCCCTTTATGCTAGTTCATATAGGTAGTATATGCGCTTAGGTCATAGTCTAGGTTTTGTAGCACTTAGGAATCATGGAAAACGTAGTATGCCATGATACCCTCACTAGGAAGAACAAGCGTAAGTTTACAATCTAGTAACCAAGGTAAGCCTGCAAAATAGAAATAGGAGATGAGTAAATAAAATAACCAAGAGATATATAATTTATAATGGTAAGTACAGTAAGTAAATTCACAACATCTAGCAAATTAATGAATAAATATAATTAACAAATAGAGGGCGTACCTAAGTCGTAAAACGGAACAGTAATAAAAGTGAAAGAAGGAACTGGAAGTATAACTAGGAGCTGAATGACTTCAAGTAACCAATAATCATGATGTCACAAAAGTAACCTGTAAGTAAATAAATAAGCCACCTTAGTCCAAATGAACTAAGTAATCCTGCATAATGAAGAATGACCTTACCTCTCAGATCGTCATGGGAGAACGAGTCCTGCCACTCCATCAGATTCTTCCCATCATCAAAGTTAAGTTAGTTTTTATTAAATAAACAAAGTACACATGTGCAAGAGCAAAACAATGATCTATACAACTCATTAATTTACCGACAGTAATAACTAAGATATATCAATAGCTTAAATAATAGAATTAAGACATAAGAAGTAAAGGAACTAATAGTCACTGAATGGATAAGAGAATAACAAGATAGTGGTAAGATTTCGAAGAGATCGAAAGTATAAGTAGCACTTGTGTTTCCGTACGAGTAATAATGATCCCTTTTGGGTAGTTTTCACTAGCCTATAATTTTTATTTTTATTTCAAATTTTGGGGACATTACAAGTGGTATCAGAGCCAAGTTTCAAAATTGAGAGACTTATGGGAGCACCAAGCATTCACAGAGAGAAAATAAAGTATGATAAGTAATTTTTGTTACTAATAGAAATTTTTGCTGCTATTAAAATTTTTTGTGTTACAGGAAACTTTTTACTGCGTTGTTCAGTTTATGAGAACTGAGGAAGAAAACAACCGTCAGGAAGAAATGACCACCCCCACTTTGGATGTGAACTTGGTGGTTGAGCTAAACTTTGATGTGCTGAAAACTTTGAATAGTCTTCAAGCTGAACTTAAAAGTTTCAGAGAAGACAGTCTAAATGAAAGAAAGGAACAAAAAGCTATAAATGAAGCGTTATTGCGTAACATGATGGGAGGGAGCCTGCAAGTTAAACCTACCCAGTCCACAACCAGATCCAAAAGTGAACTGTACCATGAGCGGGCTAGCAACCCAAGAGAAGAATAAAAAGAAAGTACGCCTAAAGCAACTACAAGATATCATGACAGTCTTGCTAGTGATGACTCACTTTCTCCACAGAGAAAGAAGAAAATAAATGATGACAGTATTCAGGAGGAGTATCGAAAAATAAGATCCTCGACCAACAAAGGTGAAGTAAATATGGGAGAAAAGGATGAAGAATTGTTACTGGGAATGAGTAAGTATTTACAGGTTCATAATTATTCAAGTGTGATGCATGTTAGGCTTGCCATCTACAGCCTGAATGGTAAGGCAACAAGAAGGTGGCGAGATTTAAAGCACACCAAGAAAGATGAGCTGTGAGAAATAAGTTGGGAAAACTTTTGAAATATTTTCCAATGTAAATACATGTTATAAAGGCTCTTTGACCGCAAGGTAAAAGAGTTCCATGAACTGCGCATGGGTTCGATGACTATGGACGCATTTATAAACATATTTCTAGATCTGCTGCATTATGTACCATATATCAAAGAAGAGAAAGTGAAGATCTAGCAGTTCCTAGGATGTCTTCCTCCCATGTTTTGGGATAGGATTGAATTTGACATGCTAAGGACTCTAGTTATTGCACCAGAAAAGGCCCAACCCTACTGTGAGGATGGGAAGTTATGGCAAGAAAACCATACCTAAAACAAAGAAAATTCTAGAAACTTTCTGATAACTACAAGCCTGGGTCAAACCTGCAGCCTTATGGAAAGCAAAATAACGGCATTCAAGCGAACGAGAACTTCAACAAAACCAGTATGAAGCCTTATGTACCAGCTCCTAAGGGTAATAAGCAAGTGGCAAGTGGAGCCAATACTACCCCTTTAGTGATCAAGTGTTAGAAGTAAAACAAGCCGCATTATGCCCGATATTGTAAGAACAAGAACAATGGAGTCTTACATAACCTATTATAGTGTTTGCAATGTTTTCCCTTAGCATCAAAGCTTATAGTGTTATCACATGCCCTTTATGCTAGTTCATATAGGTAGTATATGAGCTTAGGTAATAGTCTAGGTTTTGTAGTACTTAGGAATCATAGAAAAGATAGTATGCCATGATGCCCTCTCTAGGAAGAACAAGCATAAGTTTACAAGCTTATAACCAAGGTAAACCTGCAAAATAGAAATAGGAAACGAGTAATTAAAATAACCAAGAGATAGATAATTTATAATGATAAGGACAGTAAGTAAATTCAAAACGTCTAGTAAATTAATGAATAAAGATAATTAACAAACGTAGGGCGTACCTCAGTCGTAAAACGAAACAGTAATAAAAGTGCAAGGAGGAACTGGAAGTATAACTAGGAACTGAATGACTTCAATTAACCAATAATCCTAATGTCGCAAACGTAACCTGTAAGTAAATAAATAACGCACCTTAGTCCAAATTAACTAAGTAAGTCTCCATAACGAAGAATGACCTTATCTCTCAGATCATCATGGGAGAACGAGTCCCACCACTCCATCACTCTGTTTCCATCAACAAAGTTAAGTTAGTTTTTATTAAATAAAAAAATTACACGTGCAGGAGAAAAACAATGATCTATACAACTCATTAATTCACTGACAGTAATAACTAAGATATATCAATAGCTTAAATAGCAGAATTAGGACATAAAAAGTAAAGAAACTAATAGTCACTGAATGGATAAGAGATTAACAAGACAGTGGGAAGGTTTTGAAGAGATCGAAAGTATAAGTAGCACCTGTGTTTCCGCACAAGTAATAATGGTCCCTTTNAATGGTCCCTTTTGGGTTTTTTTCCCTAGCCTATAAAAAAAAAAAAAAAAAATTGGGGACATTACATCTGCAATGTTATTGTTTAACTATAATGTATTTAATGCTTGATTTTTACTTACACTAGTAATGAAATTACTTATGTGTTATTTTCCAAACCTAAATGATTACTATAACCTCATTTTACTGTTTATTAGTTACTCCTACTTATGTTATTTTTTTGTTCCTATAATATTTAATACTTATGTGTATTTATAATAAATTAAGCTTATAGCTAGTAATTATAACCGTGTTAAAAAGAGTACATTTACACACACTGTGTAGTGATTTTTAAAAGACCTTCCTTTATAATAGTTCTTGTTTATCTTTTTAATATATGTATTCTAACTAAGGAAACTTCTTAACATTCCTGTGAGGAATCAATAGAAAGTAAATAAACATAATCCTACATTCTTGATTTGATTTAACAATCAAAATTTAATCTCACCTCTATACTAGAGTAATACCTTCTTGAAGGTGTGAAAAAATACAGTTAGGTATTTTATTCATCAATAAAATTAAATTAACCATAATTATTCATTCTAATCCATATCGAATCCAGAATTCATCTATATTTCAACAGTAAAAGATTTTCTCCAAGTAATTTTAATAAACAATGAAACAGACATATAAATATATTATTTCCTAAATTCATTCATTATTGTTCCTAAGCTTGCATAGAGACATTAGAAATAACATGTAGAACGTGGCAATATAGTAGAGGAGACAACAACTTAAGTAGCCCGTTCCACCCAACCACCTACTGAATATAGCTGAACTGCAAATCTTAGGACCCCCAAGCATCTCTACTGGTCCACCTAGTTGAAAGCACTGGGTGAGAGAATAGGTTTAGAAACCTCTGCAACTCCACAGAGTAATCAGCACTAATATTTATGCCTGTAGTAGTAAGAACTCAGCTCAAAACAACTGCACTAGTTTAGTAAATCAACACTTTTCACTCAAACACTTATGCCTGTCCCCTCCATCAAATTTCTTGTGCACCAAATTTCATTCAAAAATTTCACAAGTAAAGAATGAGCAGCCTCAGCTAAATTCAATGGGAATTTTTATCAGCATGCCTAGGTCTTGTGGGTCAATTTTCACTTAATGATCCACCTTCTCGTGTTCCACTTTCTTGGGGAACATGACCACAAAAATAGGGAAGTTGCCTCCTGCAATAGATTGAAGTAGTTTGAGGATGCTTCCAAGTATGAATCTTCTCTCAGCCTAGCCTATTCCACCAAGTTGCCAGTAAAACACTCATTTAACAACCTCCTTAAGCTGTTGTCTCATCTTTCATTTAATAATTAATAAAATATTCAGCAATTAAATGCAACTATCCTTGACCCCACTTGGTCATTAATTATAAAATTTATAATAAAATTAAAACATAATGTCTCCTAAAACATGAAATGTTTTTGCAATTTGGGTTATGTGACAAACAAGACAGTAGAAAGTGGAGCCAATGCTACCCCACTACCAATCAAATGCTGGAAATGTAGTGGGCCTCATTATGCCTAAGATTGTAAGAACAAAACTGGTGTTGTCTTGCATAACTTATAGGAAGAACCAACTATTGAGGACATAGCAAGAACACCATGGATTTATGCACCATTGGATAGCCGACGGGAAGACCATCAAGCTACAATGGTTGAGATAGAAGGTAAGATCTTGAACACTTCTATTTCAATACTTATTGATCTTGATGCTTGCTGAAGCTATGTTTCACCTAAAATTGTTGATGAATGCAAACTAGGAAAAGTAAAACATGATAAACCTTGGCTGGGTGAGTTATCCACAGGTATAAAACGAAATGTTTTAGAAATTGTTAAAGAATGTGAGGTAAACTTGAATGATTTTCCTATGAAAGTAAACTTGAACATCCTACCTTTAGGATCGTACGATGTACTTATCGGCATGGACTGGCTGGAACAACACCATGTAATGATCGATTGCTTGCACAATTATATCTTTTGTACTGATAGCCTAGGGAACCAATTGAAGTTTTAGGGCATTCCAAAGAAAAATTTTGTAAGACAAATATTTGCCTTGCTAGAAAAGAAATGTGTTAGGAAGGGCTGCAAGTTGTTTGCAATGAACATCCAAGAAATAGAGTCTGATAGAGAACAATGCATAGAATACTTCCTCGTTCTTGAAGAATTCAAGGATGTGTTTCCCAAGGAAATCCCTGGATTACCTCTAAAACAAGACCTAGAGTTTTCAATCAAATTTATGCCTAGATCAGTTTCGGCTTCCAAATCCCCTTACTGCATGAGTGTACTTGAGTTTGTGGAGTTCAAAATGTAGCTGCAAGAATTGATAGAGAAAGGGTATATCTGACCCAATGCTTCTCCTTGGGGATCACTCATATTGTTCGTAAAGAAGAAGGATGGTACGATGTGGATGTGCATCGATTACCGTCAGTTGAACAAAATGACTAACAAAAACCATTATCCACTCCCTAGAATCAATGACTTGTTTGGTCAGGTGGGAGGAGCTAGAATATTTTCAAATATTGACCTGCGATCCGGGTACCATCAAGTATGGACTGGCGATGAGGACATTCAAAAAACCACCTTTCATAAAAGGTATGGGCACTACAAGTTTGCAGTGATACCATTCGGGTTGAACAATACATGCACGAACTTTATGTGTATGATGAACACCATATTCAGTAGGTATTTGGATAAGCTTATCTTGGTCTTTATAGATGATATATTGGTTTATTTGAAGAATAAATAAGAACATAAAGAACACCTTTGAATAGTACTACAAGTGTTGAGAGAACACCAACTTTACACTAAGTTTAGTAAATGTGATTTTTACAAACCAAATATACAGTATCTAGGTCACATTATCTCCAAGACAAGGATAGTTGTGGATCTGGAAAATATTAAAGCCATAAAGGATTGATATACCCCTACTAGTGTCATTGACATTAGATCCTTTTTTGTATTAGCCATATATTATTGAAAGTTCATTGAGAACTTATCAAGAATCGCTTTCCCCATGATCGCTCTATAGAAGAAAGAAAGTAAGCTCCTATGGACCACTAAGTGTGAAGAAAGTTTTCAGAAGCTTAAGCATATTTTGATGACCACACCAGTGTTATGAATTGTGGATATCGATGGGTATTTTGATATTTGCACAGATGCAAGCAAGGAAGGACTTGGAGGAGTCCTCTTGCAGAACAATCACGCGATCTGTTATTAATTGCGGAAGTTAAAAGAACATGAGCAAAATTACCCTATGTACGATCTTGAGTGAGTTGCCACCATCCATGCTTTGAGGATGTGGAGGCACTACCTCATGGGAAAGAAGTTCCTTCTGAAGATAGACAATATGAATCTGAATTATTTGTTCGATCAACCAGATATGAATGCAAGGCAAGGAAGGTGGTTGGATTTCCTTAGTGAGTACCATTTCAAGCTAAAGCACATTAAGGGAAAAGAGAATAAGGTTGCTGATGCTTTGATCCAATGAACTCATATGACATATGAGGTGACTTTGAGTCAAACCGATGCAGATTTGCATGAGAGGATTAGAATGGCCAACAAGGTTGACCCCTTCTATGTGGAAATCCTCAAGAAAGTCTAAGAGGACATGTTGTTTCAAAAACAAAAAGAATACAAGGTAGACGAACCCAGATTTCTATGGTCCAAGGATCATTTGTATGTTCCAAAAGGAGGGGACCTTCGGTCCAGCATCCTCACAAAATTTTCATTGAGAACCATACTCCAGGCACCCGAGATATCAAAAGATGATATCCACCGTCAAGAGACACTTTTTATGGCCTAAGTTAAAGGCCAACATTGCAATTTTTATTGCAAAATGTCAGGAATGTCAGCTAGTCAAATCTTACCATAAGCATTCTGCGGGATTACTGTAGCTGTTACTCATTCCAGAATGGAAGTGGGAAGTCATTAGTATGGATTTCATCATAGGTTTACCGAAAAGTAAGAAGAAAAATGATTATATTTTTGTGGTCATTGACAAGTTGTTGAAATCAACACACTTCATTCCTGTGAAGTCAACCTACAAATCAGTGAACATTGTTGATATATTCTTAATAGAGATATTTATATTGCACGGGATACCCAAGGAAATTATCTCAGATCAATATATAAAGTTGACAAGAAAATTTTGGAGATGTTTATTCTCTGGATTAGAGATGCAGTTTAGCACTTCGTATCACCCACAAATAGACAGGAAGACCGAAAGACTTAACCAAATTGTTGAGGACATGCTTCAGATGTATGTCATGAACAATCCCACGAAGTGGGAGGATTACTTGCATCTTGCAAAGTTTACGTATAACAAAGTTTATCATACTTCTGCCAAGATGAGTCCCTTTGGGGTACTCTATGGTCAGAAGTGTAGAAAATTGGTTACTTGGGATAGCTCGGTGGATCAGCTCATGTTAGGGTCTAATTTGTTCATGGACTTGGACAAGTTGGTTACCAAGGTCTAGGTGAATCTTAAAGAAGCACAAAACCACTGGAAAAGTTATGTAGATCGGAAAAGAAAGGATAAGGACTTTCAAATAGGCGATCATATTTAATTAAAATTAAAATCCAGATGAAGCTCGTTGAGATTGGGTAGGTGCGGTAAGTTAGCACCTAGATTTTGCTGAACTTTTGAAATACTAGCCAAGAAAGGGCCAGTGGCATATGAACTAGTGTTACCTATGCATCTAAGAGTTCATAATTTTTTCCATGCATCTTTGTTAAAGAAATATGTTTATGATACTAAACATGTTTTTGATTGGTCCGTGTTACAAGTGGAACCCGAAGTGGAGTTTCTCCCTGAGGCTACTCATATAGTGGAAAAGAGAAAGGTGCAACTTTGGAAGCACACAACAGTCCAGTTGAAAGTGCAATGGAAGAACATTGAGGTTGATGAGGCTACATGGGGTAATGAAGCCACCATGAGAAAGGATTACCCCGCCTTGTTTCATGATGTCATTTCGAGTCCCTAGAACACCAGGGACGGTGTTGTTCTAAGCAGGGAGGGATGTAATATCGTGAATTTTGGACCTAACACTTATAGGCATGTGCCTATTGATTATGATGATTATCTTGATGTTTTATTTGTATATTGGGTCAAATACCCCA
>LPNX010124885.1:46090-59092 GCA_001517045.1 Pseudotsuga menziesii | reverse complement strand
ATATATATATATATATATATATATATATATATATATATATGCTTGTTTGTGTTGGGCGTGGAACCTGAAGCACATGATTGATGAGATGTTTTGTGTTGAGCGGGAAGCTCTAGAGCAGTTGAGTGATTGATGATTTTTGTTGAGAAAGGAGCTCTGGAGCCCTTGAGTGATTGATTATTTGTCTTGAGCAAGAAGCTCTAGAGCACATGAGTAGTTACCTTTTTGTTGAGTGAGAAGCTCTGGAACACATGAAAAGATAATTGGAAGTGTTGGGCGTTAGACCTGTAGCCTTCCATGTTGATGTTGAGCATAAGCTCTGGAGCATTGGATCCTTGGCCATTGTATCCCTAGGTGTATCGTACAAGTACATCCTAACATTAGTGTTGAGCGAGGAGCTATGGAATTGCACTAAATTGTAACTCCATATTAAAGCGTTGAGTATGGGCTCTGGTAAGCACTAGGGGTTGCTGAAAAGAATTTAATAACTTTCCAGTGAAAATGAATCGAGGAAAAATATTGATCTCATCATACTTATTTATAAGTGATTAAATGAAATTTTGAATTTATGTATTCTCATCAATTACTGAAGAACTACCACCTTATACGATGGAAATCCAACAAGAAGAGATGTTTAGAGTTTCCTATCCTAGCAGACCTAAACCATCTACCTACTTGACCTTAATGAAGAAGTGTCATTAATTCTAGGGATCATGGTATATGATGCCCATAGACAAATGTTAACAAGTGATATATTATTATGTACTTTATACATGGTATGTATAAAGCGTCAAATATAATTATAATATTAATGATGAAAGCCAAATAAAAGCTCCATCTAATTATTATTATTTATTATGAAAAGATAATAAATAGTTCAAATAATAAAAAAACTAATTAGGAACTAGTAGAAATTTCCTTAGTTAAAATATTAATAATTACCCAAAGAAATTGAAAAGTGTTAAATCAAGAAACCAAGGTTTCTTGATTTAACTGTCCCTTTGACTCAAAAGTCTGTCTATAAAAACTCAAGCCAAGGAAAGTATTGGGGTTTTGATCTATCATTAGAGGAGTCATGTTCTACATGTTTTGCTCTCCAAAAATTCTTGGAGAACATTTTCCTGGAAGGAAAAAGGAGAATTGATCCAGATCTGATATACCAGATAGGAAACCCTAGCTTAGGAGCTCTAAGCTACTTGCATGTTGGATTCCATGATCCATCTCGGCGGGATCTGGATTTAAATGAGGAACGATTTCGGGGCATTGTTGGGTGGAACGTGGTAGTTCCCAAGTGATTTGGTCATCAAAAATGGAGGTCAGATCTGTCTTGAATTGTTAATGTGTAATGTCCCAAATTTTACATTGGATCACCACGACCAAATAAAATTTTCCATATTCATGAATGTTGTCAAAGGGATGCTAAAAGTCAAATAATTGCCAAGGTGTAAAATCACTAGTTTCTTAGCTTGGGGGTGGAAGCTTTGAGATTTGGATTAAGGGGGATAATAAATGATTTTTAGACATTAGAAGGGGATAAATATTTAATAATTGATCTTATTAAATAAATAAAAGAGAAAATGGTGTGGAAATTGAACCCAGGTGTTATAACATTTACACTCACAAAAATTACCAATTACACATGCAAATTACTCACAAAGGAGACTGAATATGGAGTAGAACACTAATCTGTATTGAATAAGTGTACAATAGCCAAACCTATGAATTCATAGGATTCCACAATAAATAATTACATGAGATATTCGAATACATAAGGATGCCATCCGAATTTGGTCAAAAACAGGCTTACTAAATCTAAGCAAATCCCCCATAGGTGCATAAAGCAGTTTCCAAATCTATCTAGGAGCTCACGAATTGGAAAAATCAATTAGGAAAGATAATAGATGATGGAAGGACAACTCATACATGCTTTTCTTAGGAGAAAAGAGTGGAGGATGATGAGGACAAAAAACAAGTTAACTTCACCTAGTCAAACTTTCCCAATTGCCTTAAAACTCAGAAAAAGCATGCAATAAAGCAGAAAAAGCAGGCATGCACTAGGAAGGCTAGGAATAAAGCAGATTTGATTCCAAGTGGTTTCCCAAGCACTTGATGACTCAAATTTAGTAATTTTCACCACTTTGGATGTGTGGAGGACAACTTGCATAAGGTGGAATATGGAAACTAGGAAAATAAGACAAAAATTGGATTAATTAATGTCTAAGGTAGCTAACTATGGGTTGATTATTCTAACACCCACCCTTAAACTTGACTAATGAGTAGAATATTAGAAAATTATAGGGCCTAGAAATAAGGCTTAGTCACCCTTTACATACTGCATGTCCATTTAACCAAGGAAAGAGGAAAAAACCTAGTGGGAAAAATCCTCCCTTAAACATGGACAATAAAACAAAATTTGAAAATCTTGTCATCACTCATGCTTCATAACATGATCAGCAATCCCGAGCAGTGATTTGATATTGCTGAATTTCTTCTCACAAAAAACTTTGGTGAAGATATCTGCTACTTGTTCTGAAGATGAACATAAGAGTAGGTGAATGGTGTCATCATGCACAAGCTGTCTGATGTAGTGCATATGGATCTCAATGTGTTTGGTTCTCTATTTTTGAACTGGATCATTGTAGATTCGAATGGTAATTTGATTATCACAATAGATAGCAGTTGAGTATTCTGATTCGAAGCCACACTCACCAAGCAAACCCTGCAACCATAAACATTGAGTTGCTGCATTTACAACTCCTATGTACTCTGCTTCTGTAGATGAGAGTGCAATGGCACTCTGTTTCTTGCTTGACCAGCTGATTGGCCCTTTAGCAAGCATGAAGACATATCCTGATGTTGACTTTCTATCTGTGCTATCACTTGCCCAATCACTGTCAGTAAACCCAATCAAATAATGTCATATTTAGCTTTGTAGAAGATCCCATGAGTCCTTGTTCCCTGAACAAAGTTAAGGATCCTTTTGGATACTCTCCAATGGATATCATGAGGCTGATCCATGTATCTTGAAGCCACACTTGCTGCATAATAAATATCAGGTCGAGTATGTGTAAGATACAGGAAACATCCAATCAATTGCCTATATAGTGTATTGTTTACCATAGGTGAAGAATCTGCTTCTTTAAGCTTAACTCCTGAAAGGAAAGGAGTCTTGCTTGGTGTGCAATCATTCATGTTGAATTTGTTCATAAAACCCAAGGCATAATTGGAATGATGTAATTTTATTCCATCTTTGGTTTGATCAATCTCGAGCCCCAACAATTGGCTCAATAACCCCAAATCAGTCATGGAGAAGGCATGGTTCATTGCATCCTTCAAGGAGGCAATTTCATCCTTTGAGCTTCCTGTAATGAGAAGGTCATCAACATAAAAAAATATGATCATTAATGAACCATGAATCAGCTTCAAATAGACATTTGGATCTGAATTGCATCAAACAAAATTTAGTGATAGCAGAAAGCTATCAATCTTGGCATACCAAGCCCTAGGGGCTTGCTTAAGCCCATGCAATGACCTCTTTAGCCTACACATAAGAGATGGATTAGTAGAAAATCCTTGAGGCTGCTACATTTAAATATTTTCAGTGAGATATCCATTTAGGAAAGCACACTTCACATCCATGTGATGTACCTCCCACTGCTTCGAAGCTACAATGGCTAAGGCTAGCCTGATGGAGTCCATCTTTGCCACTGGTGCAAAGGTCTCATTGTAATATATGACATGTACCTATGAGTAGCCCTTGGCTACCAATATAGCCTTGTATTTCAAAGGTTAACCATCAGCAGCAAATTTGGTTTTGTAAACCCACTTACACTGAACTAGCTTCCTCCCTGGGGGAATATCAACCAGCTCCCATGTGTTGTTCTTCTGGAGTGAGATGAACTCTTCTTCCATGGTTGTTTGTCATATTGAATCATTTGCTGCATATTCATATTTCTATGGGTCTGATTCAACCAACAGATAGCATTTCTCTGCAAACATAGGATCTTTCATGCACAGAGCACTCTCAAACTAAGATCTAGTCCTCCTAGGATCATTAGGATTTTCAGCTAATTCTGCAACTGCATGAATGGTCTTTGCTACACATTTTGGTCTTGTAGGACTGTTAGTATCTGCAATTAAATCATCATTATCAAACATATCAGAATCAGCAAGTTCAAATATCTCTTCACTTACATTCAATGGTTCTTGTGGTGAAGAGGATTCTCCAATTTCCACTGTTGCTAAAGGCTCTTCTTCGAACTGAACACTCATTTGAATGAAGGCTTTGTTTGTGCTCAAATTTATCAACTTGTACCCTTTTGAATCTTTAGAGTACCCAACAAATAGACACTCTTGGCTTTGGGGCTGCAAAGCCTTCTTCTTTTCTGTTGGAATTCTAGCCCAAGCCCTTGAGCCAAAAAATCCTAAAATGGGTCACATCTGGCTTGTTCCCACTCCATGCTTCGAAAGGATTCATACCATAAAGCTATTTATGAGGAACACTATTATAGCTTCGACCCAAAACTTTGGTGGCAAAGTCTTAGCCTCCATCATGCAGGTTTCCATCTCTTTCAGCGATCTGTTCTTCCTCTCAGCAACACCATTCTATTGTGGTGTGTAAGGGATAGAATGCTGCATCTGAATACCTACATCTAGAAAATATTGAATGAACTCAGACTTGACATACTCACCACCATTGTCATATCTGAGTACCTTGAGTTTCCTCCCAAACTGGTTTTCAACCAAATCCTTAAAGACTTTGAAGAGATCATAAACTTCAGACTTGTGTTTCAGGAAGTAAACCCAGCAATACCTGGAAAAGTCATCTATGAATGTTAATGCATATTTGGCCTGACTCATTGAAATATGAGGAGATGGGCCAGCAACATCACTGTGGATCAACTCAAGAGGTGTAGAGGTTCTCTCATGACTAGCTTTCTCAAATTTATGCTCTGGGTGTTTTCCTAAGATGCAACCTTGACAGACTCCTTTGGAAAACTTAATCTTTGGTAACCCTATAACCGTTTCTTTTTCACTAAGATCAGAAAGATACTTGTAATTAAGGCGGCCAAATATTTCATGCCAAATCTTGCTTGCCTCATTAGCATGAATCAGAAGAGCAGAGGGGTTTGAGTAGGGTAGGAAGTGTGAGAACATGTATACCTTCGAAGTGTGATTTGCAATTCCTTTTGCAATGACTTTACCACTTGAGATCTCTGTGATATCAACTTCATCAGGAGAGAATATGACCTTCTTTGGAGACCCTGTGTGTGTCATCTGATACACTGATAAGAGGTTAGAGGCAAGACCTAGAACATACAACACATTGTTGAACTTACCATGGTCAAGATCAATCCTCCCTTTGCCCAAACTTTTAGTGAGAGAGTCATCTCCCAGTACTATTGGTGGACCTTTCGACATGTCAAGTGAGGTGAATGCCTCCTTGGTCGAAACCATATGTCTTGAAGCCCCAGAATCAATGATGAAACTAGGTGAGCTTGATGTGCCAGCAACTAATGCATAAACTCTCTCTCTGTCTTCTGAATTTGATCCTCCTTCCCTTTTATTTGAGCTGTCGGGAAGGGAGATTCCATTATTCTCTAGGATTTGGGTCAGCATGTCTATTTTCTTGTTCATGCAGGAGCTTTCCACGGGGGCGTCACCTAGGGACCAATATGATATCACGTCCGTTCATATTGGGAGGGTTAAAATTAAAAAATTAAAAATTAATATATTGGAGGCATATTAAGGGTAACAAGGGTTTCTTTTTTACTATTTAAATATGCAATATGCTGGGGCACGTTTTATTCAAATTTTTGGCCTGAGCCATTCACGAGCCTTTCCTGCATGCCTGTGCCTGTGAGCTGTGCCAAGTCCTCCGACCCTTGCCTACCTCCGAGCCTTGCCTGCGTGCCTGTGCCTACGACCTCGTTTTCCGAGGAGCTCCTGAGGCCGTTAGCAGAGGAAGGGAATGGTTATACCAAGATATGCTTTAGCAACAAAAGCTTTGGTCTCTGCTGCTCGTGTTGCAGAGAGAATCTTGATGAAATTTTAGAGTAATCTGACTGATGTTGATCTTTCAGATTTCACCATGGGAAGAGGCGAGGACGAGGCCCTTCAGGTAATGGCCATATTTTCATCCGTTTTACAAGGGTGTGTATTGAGTACCTTGAATCTTTCTGACAATGCACTTGGTGAGAAGGGCGTTAGGGCTTTTGGGTCTCTGTTAAAATCTTAGAAAACGTTGGAGGAACTGTATTTTATGAACAATGGTATCTCTATGGAGGATGCTAGAGCCATCTGTGAGCTTCTGCCCTTCGTTGAGAGGCTTAGGGTTCTGCATTTCCATAATAATATGACAGGGGATGAAGGGGCAGAGGCGCTTTCAGGGCTTGTTAGGAACTGCACTGCGTTGGAGGATTTCAGATGCTCATCTACTAGGGTTTGTGCTACGGGTGGTATAGCTCTAGTAGAAGCTCTAGGAGCAGGTGATAAATTGAAGAAGTTGGATTTAAGGGATAACATGTTTGGGAAGAAGTGCGGGGTTGCTTTGAGAAAATCCCTTTCAGGCCATTTGGGTCTCACAGAGGCTTACTTGAGCTATCTTGGTTTTCAGGATAAGGGGACAATAGCTCTTGCCAACAGCCTCAAGGAAGGGGCTCCATCCCTCAAGGTTCTCGAGATGGCAGGCAATGAATTTAAAGCTAAAGAAGCTCCAACTTTGGCAGAGTGCCTTGGTTTGAAAAAAATGCTTACAAAGTTAGTTTTGTCAGAGAACGATCTCAAGGACGAGGGAACTGTTGTGATCTGCGGAGCACTTGTGGAAGGCCATGAGAATATGAAGGAACTTGATTTGAGTTCAAATTTCATTAGTGCAGAAGGGGTGAAGGTTGCAGCTGAGTCTGTGATCAATAAGCCCGACTTTGATCTGCTGAATATTGATGGAAACTGCATTTCGGAAGAAGGAATTGTTGTTGTTAAAGATGTGCTGAGAAGAAGTGTCAAGGGTGTTTCTGTGTGCTTGGATCTTTGGAAGATAATGATGCCGAGGGCGAAGGTGATGACTATGAGGGCGAGGATGGGGATGGGGATGAGGATGATGATGGAAATGAGAGCAGTGACAGTGATGGTGATTTAGAGGCCAAGCTTAAGGATCTGAAAATGCAGTAGCACGGTGTATAATCTTGGCATACACATATAAGGACAAATTTGGGCCTTCATTTGCTGCGAAAGCTCTGATCCCCTGAATACAAACTTTCAGAGTTTTGGTTGCTGCAGATAAGTCCCATTATATTTAAATGATTAGAAATTCTATCCCCGGCTAAATGTTGTTTTCTGAATGAGAAATGTGATTTTGCAGCATTTGGCTGCTTCAGCTTAAGTTTTGTTTCTTGTATTGCACGTTTACTTGTGTTTCAATTAGAATTTATTTATCAAATTATTCATCATTCCTAATGAAGATGTTTTCGGGTACTTTTAGGTCCTTTAAATTTTTCGCTACCACAGCTTTAATATCTCTATTTGATGTGCTTCGGCAAAAGTATGAATGTTGCTATATTTTCACATTGATATGCAATGTTCAAATTTTATATCTTGGCTTGACGTTATGTTTTTTCCTTATTTGAGTTAATGTGCTCATTTATATCCAATCAGTCTGAAATGATTTTGATGTTCAAATTGAATGGATGGTCAATAGTGTAGATTTTAACACAAATGGTGGACGTATCTGGGACTGTGAGAATGGATTCTTCATTAGCATGTGATATGTTCTGGACAAAATGCTTTTCCATAGATGCGAAAGAAGTGTATTGGAGTTGAATATATTTGTGTAAACGTCCAATCAAAGAAGCCAGAGGCTCCAGATTTTGTCTGTAGCAGCTCCATGTTGCTTATTTGGAACACAACTAAAATGTTCTTGCCTATTTCTTGTCATTGAAGTGTTTTTTCCCTGTTTAAATTTTTTGGGATTTTTATTACCTGCTAATTTTACCAAATACATCATAACAAACTATTAAACATAATGCATGCTAATCTCAGGGAGGGGTGCCAGAAGTAGTGCACCTTTATTTTTGGGTCAAATTTGCCATTTGGACGGGAAAGAGGACTCCCACTGGGCAAGAGGACCCTCATCCCTGTTGAATTTTAACATGTATATGATATTTTCAACAAATTGCAGACTATATTAGAGATAGGACTTGAGATATTAACAGCACTAAGATAAATACAGTAGTCAATTAAGCATCACGCAATTGAACACATGATTTTTCACGGTGAAACCTTTTAAGGACAAAAACCCCAAAGCATTAGTAATTCATCCTCTAAATGAGATGACTGAGTTTGTACATGAAAAGGGAATTTTTGTTCTCAGAACTCTGAGATGAATGTATAAATTTTTTCCAAAACCAAAATAGCCCTAGCAGGCTTACTTCTGCTACCTCTGATACCACGTGTGCTATACTGTAATGTACCTTCTGCAACGTCAACTTGACTGCTGCTTCCTGTGACCACCGATCTTGCTTATGCTGCCCACCATGACCTTCATTGAGGCTGTAGCAGCCTCCTGCTAACCATGGCCACCAAGGCTGTAACAGCCTGCTGCTGCTAGTCGTGAACACCACTGGCTGGACCAGATTGGCCTGTGGGGTATATCAATATTTTGTTTATTTCTATGCTATTTGTTGTTTAATTGAGGTATGCAGGTCACAGAGTTGAAGCTCTCGGTAGACAGTTTGGAGAAGGAAAGATACTTTTACTTTGCAAAGCTCAGGGATATCGAAATACTTTGTCAAAATCCAGATGTTGAACAATTACCTGTTTCATAACTCAGCTGTGTGGGCCTTCTTACCTATATATTTGTTGTATATAAGTATATAGAAGAGAATCTATTGAAAATAAAATTATCTCAAAGTCAAGGTCATGTCACGATGATATAGGAAAGCCCTAGTATCTCTAAGTTATAACTTGTTCAATTCAATAAATTGAAAACATTAAACCAGTGACTGTAAATAGATTTAATTAAGCTTTTTTCTAAAATCTTTGCAACTGCTTGGGTACTGGTACTACAAGTAATCCATTCTGCTAAGAGTGCCTACTATGCTACAATGTACGGTCTAAGCAATGCAATCCAACGACCATCACCACCATTGGTATGTGGTGTCAAGTCATGAATAAATAAAAGTTATTTGGACATAACAGGATAATTTGGTACCTGGATAGCTGATGAGAGAGAACTTCTAGGTTTAAACATCAAGGTTCTACCACTGTCCTAATCAAGAAAATTTCTTCCTTTTTCATTTTGGGTAGCAGTGACATAAATGTAAGATAATGTCCTCTATTTTTCTCGCTAGGAAAAATGTTACCTGATTTTTTATTTTGAAGTGGATAAATGTACCATATTTTTGCCATGGGTTGAGAGGTCCAAGGCATGCAATATCACTTGTGGGCCGAATACTCTTTTGTAACATGAGAGATCACTTCACTCTCTCTTTTTCTATAGAGAAACAATTTGTATTTTGGGTAGCAGTGCCATATATGGAAGACATTGTCTTCTCTATTGCTTTCATAAGCAAAAGTCGCTTTTTGAATCTTTTATTTTGAAGTGGCTCAAATGTAACTCCATGCCATATTTTGACCATGAACTGAGAGGACTTGGCCATGCAATACCACTTGTGAGTTGAATACTTTTTTGTAACATGAGCAGCCACTGCACTCTCTTTTTCTTTAGAGAAAGGATTTGTATTTTGGGTTGAATGTAAAATATTGTCCACTCTATTGCAAAAGTGGGTACCTGAATCTTTTATTTCGATGTGGATCAAATGTAAATCCATGAATTATTATAATTATGGCTTGAGAGGTCCAGGGCCCACGCAATCTTACTTGTTGGTAGAATATTCTTAAGTAACACGAGAAGTCAGTGCACTCTTTTTCTTTAACGAAAGGATTGGTATTTTGGGTAGCAGTGGTATAAGTGTAAAATATTACCCCCTCTATTTCTCTCATAAGAAGAATTGGGTACCTAAATATTTTATTTCAAAGTAGCTCAAACGTAATTCCATGCCTTATCCTCACTACGGCTGGAGAGGTCCAGGGCCACGCAATATCACCTGTGGGATGAATACTTTTTTGTCACATGAAAAGCAATGGATTCCTTTCTGTCTTTAGAGAAAGGATTTGTGATATTCTTTTGTTGACTGTGGAAAGATCAACATTGATTAGCTGTCATAACACACAAATGGTTCCAAGACTCAAGCCCAACAAACCTTGCATTTCATAAATACGATATAGCCCTAAAAGTCCATACCACCATTCGAGGATGAACCCAACTAAGAAGAACTTGGCCTTCCATTGCACAGGACATTAATGACTATTCAAATTAGTTATGTTGTCACTGTTATAAATGTTTCTGGTAGTTTCACTGTTATATGTCCTCTACATAACCACCTATAAGCATTGTTCATCCTATATTTCTTTAAGGGCTTAGCTTTATTCCAGTATTGAAGTCCCAACTTCAATAGGAAGGATTCCTGAATATGCCTTTTTGTCACCTCCAAAACCAACCTATCAAGGTTGGTGAATTCAAGGCACATTCCTTTGGCCTTGGCCATGGTATATAGCCCCTCTCAAATAGGAGAAGTGAAGTGGTATTGAACAATATTAATTCTTCTTTTAAATAATCTCAAAGCTGAGAACCAAGGTAACTTGTCCATGGTCTTGCCTTCCTTTAAGAGGATCTCTTCCTTTAAGAGGATATGTGATGACCATATCGAGAGATTGTTGAATGACGTGCTATTACCACGTCATATTGCAGGGATGTCCTCATTTTCATGAAAATTTTCACATTTTCAGTAAAAGAGGTACACATTTGATGGAGCTAGGTGGCTTATGTTTCATGTGTAGATTTTTCCTTATGTACACCCCTAGTACATTGGTTTCTATGATGAGGGTGATAATGATTGGTTAAATGTTTTTTGACCTTTATGGAAGAGCACTTGGCTGTATGCATGGCATAATTGTTGCTGTTTGATGACACTTTTCCTTATTTGGATCATTTCATAGCATGTAGAATGCTTGGTTGATTGGGCATATTTTCACATTTATGATGACATGGATGGTGTTGGACCACTCTTTGACATGATTTAATGAGCAGTAAAGCCCTCACCTAGACACACTGACACAGAAGTGCAGTCTTCTCTTCATTATCTTATCAATGCTATTTGGTTTGTGATATAATTAAGAAGGGTTTTTCATGGCTATTTCATATGAAGTAATACAGCTTTTGGAGATTGTAGAAACTTACCACTGCAAATTTGAGTAGATCTGTGCGTAAAACACAGCAGTGAGCAGCATATTCTTTAATGTTTGGGAATGATCTAAGCAGAATATGTTGTGAGCAGCATATTCTTTCAGGTCTGGGCAGGATCTGAGCAGAATATGTTTACTCTTGTACCAAGGACTCAAATCAACAGCAGAACAACAAAGAAGTGGCTACCTTTAGCAACTAGGATGTCAGTTATTGGTTGCTAAGCACAAACAGAAATTGGACATAGTTCTAATATACAACGACTGGAAACCAATGTTACCACTTATCCATCTACTGATGAGAATTCATCTTGAACAGTCAAACCTTTTGTCTAGCCAAATTTTACTAGCCATATACAACCTTTTGTCTAGAAATGTTTTCTACATGAGTTTAATGGAGTGACAAATATCAGATTTTGATACCTGTAATTTTGAACAGATAGTTGTAGCAATACAGAGGATTCTATATGCTGCTGAGACAGTCCAGCTATAATTGCTGAGGCACAAGCAATAATATACATGTCATCCAATCCATCCGATTAAAATGATGAGAACAAGGCAAGGAGAGAGATTAACAAACGTAAATTAGCAGTATGCATGACTTGATGGAATTGTTTGATGTCCAATTCTTCTCACCATATGTTATAGAGGCTACTTCAAGTTTTCCTTGGTGCTTCTATGTTATAATAGTTCTCATTTGGTACCATACACTTCCAAATTCTTCACTTGTTTCCAACTATAAATTAATCTTGCGGTTATGATCCTATTCTTTTGTGATACAGTGTCCCAAAGTTTAGAGTGATGTCTTCTTCACTAAGGTTGTCAAGTATTCAACTTTATCATCGAAATTTGATTGGGTTTCTTTGAGTAATATTCATATGTTGTAGCTATCTTTCTACAAATACTTGTCACATTCTTATTCAAAACTCAGGATTCTTAGGAAATCATTTTTCCAGAGAGTAGAGGCATTTTTATTAATGTGAGGATATTTCCATATGCCTGCATGGTACATTACACTCCCTGTGGGAAATTTGGATTAATTCTACTTACAGTCTTACAAGGCCTGCGGGAATACCTCCTTTGTGAGTGTGTTGGCAGAAAAATATCAACATGGAAGGAATTTATATTCTTTATTTCTAGATGAAATTACACCTTTTGAGAACTCCCTTTCAACACTTAGGTTATCTGGATCATTCCTTGATCTCTCAAGAATTTGCACGTCTCACTGGATTTTTCCTTCACTGGAATATTCCTTATGTGATTTAGTATTCAATACAGAGCTGAATTCATATCTTAAAGTATTTCCTAAACTCTCTCCATCCTTACTATCACAGTGATTCAGAATTCTTTGCACCCTCTTAAATGATTACTTTTCTGATGCCAATGCCACCAGTTTCTCCTTTTCCAATTTTGATACATGCTTGACCAATACCTTATCCAAACTATCTTCATTCTTCCCATCACACTTATGCTGTCTTTTTTGTACCCTTGCATATGCCTCTTGCACTGCCTCTAGTTTCTCCTTCTCCAGCTTAGATATATGTTTCACCAAGACATTTCCTAAACTCTCTCCATCCTTACTATCATAGTGATCTAGACTTCTTTGCACCCTTTGAAATGATTCCTTTGATGCCAATGCTGCCAGTTTCTCCTTCTCCAATTTTGATATATGCTTGACCAATACCTTATCCAAACTCTCCTAAACTG
>LPNX010124885.1:0-44340 GCA_001517045.1 Pseudotsuga menziesii | reverse complement strand
TTCTCTGATTATGGTGTCTTCTGCCTCAATTGAGGGAAGGGAGAGTCATTTTGTCAAACTGTATTGAGTTCTCTGATTCTTGTTGCCAAGTATCAATGCTTAGCTTTGGCCATACAATGTGATAGCAGTGAGAAAATCTTATAATGGATGAGATCTGAAATGTGCTGTAGATGACTATTGGGAAAACTTCATCTTTTACTTAAATATTCAGATCTGGAAATGAGAGTTATTTGACTCACAATACAGAGTTATGAAAGTACTATTATGAATATTGCTTTCACTCTCTGATGACCTTTTAAAGTCTGTCTGTTGTCTTCAACTCTGGCTCAGTTATTAAAGATATTGCACCAAAAACATTAGACCTCAAATGGTTCTCAAAGTGGCTTGTAGGCACTACACCAGCAACACCAAACCTGAAATGGTACTCAAAATGGCTTGTAGGATTCTTTATCTTTAGTATGGACCTCATATTATTGGATTTAGATGTTGATAAGTCAACCAGTACCTTTTTCATACCTGTCTTCTCTTCATACAAAGGCCTAGGGCCAGGATCACAAAAACTATAGGTATATTGAAGCTCAGGTGGGACGATTATAAAACCATGGGTCATAGCCTCTGATCCTCATTGTTGTAATAGGGTTGCCTCAAATACACTGCTTAGAATTGACCATAAACTACCATGAAGATATTACCATGCTGCTATAGGAAGTTACAATGTCCAGACCTTCTTCAGATTGTAAACATGCCTTCAAACTGTCCCTTAAAAATGTAATAAACAACCCTCATGGATACATAAAAATAAAACCATAGGAAACACCAGGAAAATGCCATAACCATTCTTCATCACTCAATTCCACGCCATACATATTATGGAAGAAACCACCCCAGAAATATATCTGGATCTCCAAGTGGAGCTAAACATATACACATCTTTTATACACCTAAAGGATTGCCTCCTTACAGAGGGGAGGTGTAGGCTCAGTGGTGCAGTCCAAATGAGTTAGGCTTGGAGATGTACACATATTTGTAACTAGAGTGGCAAGTCAAACTCAGAGACTTGTGTGTTTGAATTGAATCATGAACCACATGTGTCAAAATGACTTTAAGGTGAGTCATATTCAATGAATCATGTTGATTGATTTCTATTTTGGGATGATCATACTCATGTTTACTGAGTTTGATTCAGGTTTGAGTCATACATACATTGACCAAGTTTGATTTGGGTCAAAGGAGTTCTACTCTTGATTAAAAGTTACTCGTGAGTAATCTTGAGCCAAACTCGGTCAACTCGATCATGACTAGCTAACCTGCATTCCAGTAATCATGCTTCTTAAAAATATGTGTATTTCTTTATAATTTTACTTGCCTAATTTTTTTTGCCTGAGCCGAGACTAGTAACATTGGTACACTCTACATGATGAGCCCTTGAAAGTTCAATTCCTTTAGATGCAAATTATCTGCATCCATGATCAGACCCAAAATTGTTAAATTCTCACCATTCAGTTCCTTAAATGGCACATATTTTTGGCTTTTCACTTCTGTAGATAATAGTATATGTTCCTGCGATTTATTTTTCATGCAGTTTACTTCTCCTTGGCATGCATGTGCTATTAGTTTTCGTAGAACCATTTCACTTAAACTTCCAATTGCAGGCTTTTAGAAGTTTGATTGCACATCAGTCATTATTTGTTTTAGCTTGCACACCCCCATTGTTAAATCAGATCCTGCCATCTATTACAGCTATTAAATGAGTTAAATGGTCTCTGTTACCTCAATTTTCAGAACACGTTCATTTCATTTCAAGTCAGCTAGGTTATATGAACTTTGACAAGATTGCAAGGGCTGGACCCTCTTTGGATCCTGTTGACAAAGTTTCCCCAAATATAAGATTTAAGGATTTCATGGTAGTATCAACTTATAATAGTAATAGCAAGATCTGTTTTGTTGTTTTGTCTGTGTTTGGCTTATTGAAAGCTGAGAATTGTCTCTATCTGAAAGTTATGGGAAGATTAGCAGTTTTGTTTCCAAATCATTACAGGAACCTTCTGCATTTAACTATATGAGTACTTTGCTTTATAATTTGACTTCAATTTGGCCATATATCAAATTCTTTCGATAACAAAAAATTCTTGCTTAGTGATCTGTATTGTTTAGATATGCTTGGAATAGTAATTTTTGTTGTTATCAGATTCAATTTGATTGGGTGTAAATTCAAATGTTGTAGCCTGTATATGTCCTTGTCATCCTATCTTGTCACATATATGATTCTGTTAGTGCCACACAACTTTTGACTATAGAAGTGCATGTGAACAGGAATGAGCTAAGTTTGTAGTGTTTTTTTTCCAGATTATATTTTCCAAAGGAAAAATTCATATTTATATTGATCATGAAAGTATTACATTCTGAAATTAACTTCTCATATAGAGGGGCAGATAGAGAGTTATCTATATGTTCATCTAAAAGCTCAGCATAAATATAACTGACATTGTTTGACTATTTTGTTCTCAAAACCTTCTAGCTACAGAGATAGGTTTGTTGTTTCATAACGAGTTTTCAGAAAAAACAGAGAGGATATGAAACATCTGTACCAAAAAAAGGATAAAACTGTCATTTTCCTATCATATGTTATGCTTCCATATCAAAAAAAAAATTGTAGTTGGTTTTTCTGGCTGTCAATCTTCTTGTGCTGGATGCCCTTCTATGAAAGGCCTGTGATAATAAGCAAAATGTTCATTGTTCTATTCATCAGTTATATGCCATTGGCCTTATTACGGCTGAATACCTTCTTTAGACAGAGCATCAACCAGCTGGTTTCTTTCCCTATAGATATGAGAGCATGAGAAAGTTGTAAATTCTTCTTTTAGAAGTCCAACCTCATCTAAAATAGAATATAAATGTGTATTATGGAATTGTTAGATATTTGATACCCAGTTTATGATGAGCTTTAAGTCCCCAAAGACCTGTATGCTCCTGCAATCCTTTTCAAGCGCAAATAACAGATGCAACTTTAAAGCTAACACTTCAGCATAATTGTTTGAACCCTGACCCTGCCCTGCTTTAAGTTTAAAGCAGCAGGTGTCTGATAAATACAAAATGCAACCCCCGTTGCAAGATTTCTGTATTGTGCATAGATTGTAAGATGGTTAGAATATATGAAGTAATTTCATAGTTCATGGTTTAGTTCCATTTATTTGGATAGAAGGCTTGATTGAGAATGTCCACAAGTAATCAACATGGCTTCCATATAAGGAGTACTGGTCCTGGGGTACTGTTGCTTCTGGTGTGCGTGTTCTTAACTTTTATCTCTAGGAATGCAAGAGACAAAGAGCCCCTATCAATGATTTCTTTCTCTGTAAAATTGCAATTGTTTTTAGTTTAAATTTTAATCTTTGAATTCGGAATCTCATTTACAATTTTTTATTCTATTTTGGAATTGAAATCTCTTTTTTCTCATGTAGATAATGCAACAGCCTAAAGGTTACTTATTCTAGAATCCAAGCCAATTGAAACTACTGTTGCTGCTTTACCTTCCAAGTCGTTCTTAAGTAACAGGTAAATGCTCACTTAGCTCCTTTTAAAGGACTGCTTAATACTTATTATAGGCTAGCTAATGAAATTATGTCTTCTTCAGGCAAAAGAGTTGGAAGTAAATACACAGTATTACATTGAATTACTGGCAAAAGGAATTGGCAAAACACAAGAAGAGATTGCAAAGGATATTCAAAGATCAAGATACTTTTTCCCACAAGAAGCAATTGATTATGGTCTTGCTGATAAGATCCTCCCAAAACAGGGTTTGGTCATGGAGAAAAGGGTAAGCATTAACCATTTTTAATTCATTTATATTAAATGTCTTGCCTTAAAATTTAACCTAGGTTTGCAGGATTGTTGCTGAACATATTCTACACTTCTCACTATGTTCTTTTCTTTGATTCTACATTTATAAATCTTTTCATTCTGTTTAATGACTTCCAGAACTATGATGAGATGCTTGCTCAATCAAAAGCTGCATGGATAAAATCTGGCAAGGCTGGTCCACTGGCTGCTCCAGCAGGAAGTTCCTAGGTATAGATCATTGATGAGTTACATTTTCCAGTTAGCATGAGTTGTTCAGAGATTTCTACAGCTATCATTATTGGAATAATTTGTATAACCTGAAAGATGTATCTTAATACGACCCTTATCAATCTGTGTTATTTTCTAGCATGCATACAGTGCTTTGTATATTGTCAAAATTGCAATGAGCTTCTGGACAGGTTGTAAACAAACATTCAAGGCAATAGGATTAAATTCCTAATGAAAGAAAGCACTCTAGAAAATGTAAATAATGTATTTCATTGGTCTTCTCTCCGTCTGTGATCCGTTGCTTATATTGTCAGATTTTCCTTAATTACACATCTTGTTTGTGTGTTTTGGATTTTACTGCATAAAAGATTTTAAGCCCTACATTTTATGTGAACTCTTCAGCCATCATTAGGGAAACCAAATGTAAGATAGAAAGCAGTGTTGAGTGGGCTTGGGAAACCAACTGTAAGATACCAAAATGGTGCTTGGATAAAAAGTCCGTGATGGAAAGAAGCAGTTATAAATGGTGTAAGTTTCATTTTTGAACCCTTCTTGGGGAAAACACACTACTGTTTGAGATTGGTACAAATAAACCCTCTCTTATTTGTTTTGACATCATGTGATACATTTTAATTCCTAATAAAGTGATTTTCCTAAGGGCACCTATCAAGTGTCGCCCTTTTTTGTGTTTAGTTTTTTTTTCCTTAGGTAGAAATATAAAGGGGTATAAAAAATGTAAATGAAAAAATGGATACATGCAATATATAGGGAAAATAGGGGTTTTTTAAAATTGGCAAGGCATATTGGGAGGGGGTTCAAAAAAATGATTTTGGGAGGTATTTTCCAATATTTTTTGAAAATAGGGGTATTGTTTCATATGCCACAAACGAACGTGCTATGGCATGGTTTCACTAAGTGAATACCCCGTGGAGCTTTCAGAATGATGTCCCTTATTCCAGTATACGCACTTGCTCATTTCTCCTTTGTTCTTCTTCTTCTGGGTGTTCTTCTTAGAACCTTGAGGCTCCTCTGGAGAATTGTTTTTGTCTCTCTTTTGCTCAGGTGGATTCTTAGCTTTCTTCTTGCCTTTTGACTCCACCCTTGAATGTTCAGCAACCAGAGCTTGGTATTTGGAAGGTTTGATGGTGCCCATCATCACCAATTTATCTTGTTAATTTGGAGCATTTTTCCCAAGGGTCGAAATTGTGACTTGGGAGTTGTTTTGGAAAGAGTCATAACAGCCTGTATAAACTGAACCATGATGCATATGATAATTTGAAAAGGTCCCTTACACATATATAGACTCTTTTCATAAATTCAAGTGACTTTCATTATTTGTAAAGACATTTCCGGCAATTACCCAGGGGGAATTGGAGCCACAATTTGCTAGTAAAGACTCCTACTTTGAATAGAACATTAAACAACCTTGCAGAAGTAATTGGGAGGTAGAAAAAAATATATACATGAGAATTATATTTAAATTATATTATCATTCATGTACCTTTATATAAAATTTGGAGTCATTTGGGTCAATTTGGATGTCTAGACATCAAAACTAGTCAAGAGCCAAAATTGTGAAAAAAATTAAAAAATTAGGCATTTTAATAAAATTCCAAAAAGGGGACATTACAGTGGTATCAGAGCATGATATTGGCACCTGATGTGGTTTGATATTTATGAGTACAATAATTCACTAACCACCATTATATATTGAAACCAAAAGTGCTTTTGTTGAAGAAGGAAAAAAAGTAGGAGAAGAAGGCAATTTTTTGGAAACTATGACTAGGCATGAAAAGAGAACCTCATATGATGGTGAGGAGATAATAAAAATCATGGAACCTATATTTGAAGACATTACCAATAATATTATGAAAGGATTTTAATTTTTGGCTATCCAAATTTGGGAAAAATACATTAGCTTGTTTGAAGGAGAAAAAGGAGGAGACCCATGAACCACCTAGTTCTGAAATAGGTGGAGTAGAAGAAGTAGTACATGAATATGATCAAAATTCACTCCCAAGTGACTCTAAAAAATATTAACAGACATCACATGAGTATGAATAATTTTTTATTGAAAATAATGAAGATCATTTTGAGACACATGCTACCTTGGAAATGAAACAAAGAGCATCTACTGATGGATTCTTGAACTATGAAGGAGTACCTACTGATGGGTGCTCACAAATCAATGTTGGTGACATAGATATCAGATTTCTAAATGTTTCTGCAAGCCAAAATTCCATTAAACATGAAAATGAAGACCTTGTAGTAGTTGAAGAAGAAACAAGATCAACTTCCCCATCACCACTTGAGCTTCAAGAAGTTGGTCCAAGAAAGAAGGAAGAAGATGAGGAGGTTCGTTTGCAAGAGCATCATTTTCTTGAAGGGTCCTTAAATATGAATGAAAAGAAGATCCAAGAGGCCCTTAGCATACTCCATGACACTCAAGCATTGGTATCAAATTCTTGATGGAGAGCTACTTCCTTGGAGGATCCATCCTTCCTTGAAGACATGGAGAAGATCCAAAGAGCAATGTGCAACATCAAAGGTAATTTTATGTCTTTAATTTTTTATAGAAAAAATTTCATCGAGCTTATTTAATGGTTACATGAATCCTACTTGAAGAATAATGAAGTTATTGATAAGCTCACAATTCAAAATGAGCAACTTCTTGAAAAGTTGCAAGACACTTGTTTTTCCTCCAATGTTTCAGATTTTCATAAGGTAGATTGCTTGGAGTATTCTCATGACATGATGGATCATGAGAAACATGAAAAATTGTAGGTTCTTGATGTGCTTGAGGATTATAGTGATGAGATCCAATCACTAGTAATGGTGGAGGAGGAACTTGAGTTGCCTCTTGGAAATGGTTACACAATTTTTGAAGAAGTGCATAATTCCACCACCTTGGAACCAACCCATAAGGAAATTTTTGCATTTTATAGGGAGGTGAATAATCCTACCTCTATGGATACTTCACATTATGACAATTTTTCACTTATTGATCATTTGGGAGAGTTGTTTCTTTATCCTACATCCTACACTTCTAAATTTTGCAGCAGTCATCCTAATGAAGTATGGGTGAAAGGTTTATTTTTTATGGTGCCACATGAAGAGCATGGAAATTATATTTGTCCTTTTGATGATGTAATTATTAGAGAAAAATATTATTTACATTTTCAGCAGCATCCTTGTTTACATTATGATTATACACATCTACATGGGTGCACCTATGATGTTCATTTGAGTCACTTAAAGACTCATGGTTTTTCTTGCTCAACACTTGGTTCATTTGATGTTGGAGGAACTTCATCCAACACTTGGGTGAAGAGGAATATGATTGAGGAAAATTATTATTGGTAGCAAAATCCTCTATTATTTCATGATGATATACATATTCATGGGTGTATTGATGAGACTTCTTTAAGACACTTGAAGTCTTCGTGTTTTATTTGCTCCTTATTTGGTTCATATTTTGGTGGAGGTTCTTAATTCAATTCTTGGATGAAAGGAAAAATGGCTGATTATTATTTTGATGCATTTTACATTCTTTGGGAGCATAATTATAGGACATGGGATCCTCACCTATGTCATTGGATCAGATTTTATTGGTCACTTGAATCATGTATGCACTTGGCAAATGGTAGTCTACTCACTCGGAGGTATAAGAACTTTCATGATTTCTTGGTGAGGAACCTCCTTGATGTACATTCTTATTATGTCATTATACACTTTGATGATATATATTATGCACTCATGATGTTTGGAAGAATGCATACAAGAAAATGGGATCCAATAATTCTCTTTCCAAATGGTATGGGTTGGAGAGAACTCTTAATTGTTGGAGTGCAATGCCAACAATGGAACCCTGGGATAGTCTTTAGTCCCATTGATTTCAAATTCTTTGGGAAACAAGTAGTATGGGAGATGGATTCCCCACTTAATAAGGTTATTTTAATTAGAGTAGTGTAGAAACAAGAATGGTGGTTCCTCTTTGAAATACTCATAAAATCTCAAAGACTCAAAGTGGGTAGCTGAGTGGCAACTTCAAAGAATCATACAGAAAGCAGGTTCTTCAACAACCATGTTTGAATTTGCATGAAAACAAGAAATATTGGGAAGGGAGGATTTGTAATGTCCCAAATTTTACATTTACTCACAATGGCCAAATCACATTTTCCATATTCATGAAATTTGTCAAAGGGATGCTAAAAGTCAAATAATTTCCAAGGTGGAAAATCACTAGTTTCCTAGCTTGGGGGTGGAAGCTTTGAGATTTGGAATAAAGGGAATAATAAATTATGTTTAGACATTATAAGAGGATAAATATTTAATAATTGATCTTATTAAATAAATACAAGAGAAAATGGAAGTGGCAATAGAGCATGAAGACACATGGAGACTATGGGGCCCACACTAGCTAGAATTCCTATATTAAATGGTATCTTTCTCTTGTAAATTCGAATATATGGGAAGCCTAATGTTTTTGGATGGATTATAAGGCTAATATAATTTTACATATACTTCATAGGTTGAATTTGGGATTAATTGTAACTTACATGGGAGAGGAAGAGCCAAATGGGAGTTTCATGGATGCTTGGCTAGATTCCCCTTACATTTATGACATCTATGACACCAATGATGGAGATTCTATGACTGTTATGACACAAGTTAGATATGAAGGTTGACATACTGAAATACTGACATGTCAGGATTGAATAGAGAATATTAGAGGTCGAATTTGGGAGTTGGAGAAGGCCAAGAGGCTCCTACTCAAACTTGGGAGAAGAGGGAAGGTGAAGAGAGAGGTCACATGGCATAGCATGAGCAGCCACACCGATTCGACTTGGCTTTGGTTTATGGATGGATTTGGAATCTTAGAAGACTAATAATGTTTATAAAATACAGGTATCATCCATGAGAAGAAGATTTTGATCACTTTTTAAATTGTCATTTGTGAATTGTGAGAGCTAGTAAATGACTAGTTTTCTTACTTAAGCCAATTTCAAGGGTGAAAGATTCCCATCCTAGTTGGTGTTTGGAAATGCCACTCAGGTATATCATGGAGATTTAATGGATTCTTATTTGCAGGCTTAAGCTACAGGAAATCATGTCGATTCTTCTATTGCAGCACTCTCTCTCAACTATTTCCAGTTTTCACACCATATTCATGCCAATAGAGGTATTGCATTTTGGGTGAGCTATTGATCTCTTTGGGGAAGATTATAATGTCACTTATATTATGTGCTGATATATATACTATATTCTCTATATTTCATGTTCAGAAGACTCTCAGGTCAAAATAACCAAAAGAATTCATGTAAAAATGTTAAACAATGAAGAAATAGTGTCATTTCCCCACTATCTTGTTGTGAACCGTTGTAATGATGATGATTTTGAATTGGGAGAGCCTTTAATTTTCCATTTATCATTGTAATCAGTTCAATATGATTTATTCTTCATTCTCAAAAAATTTCAAGTCGAAATTCCCAAGAAGTTGTATGTCAAAATGACTTTTGATGAGCAAACAATGACCATTTCCACTCTATTTTGATATATGCCATGGTAATGCTTATTATTTCGAATGGAGGAATGTATCTCTGATAAATGTATGATGTATGGACTGTAATTAATGTTTATTTCAAGTCTCATGTTCATTACTTAAGAATTGGAATCCATTTTACTCATTTTTATTGCATTGGGAGAAGATTTGGAGCATTTTCCCCAAGGGTCGAAATTGTGACTTGGGAGTTGTTTTGGAAAGAGAAATAACATCCTATATAAACTGAAACATTATGTATATGAGACTTTGAAAAGTTCCCTTACACATACCCATCCTCTGTTTAGAAATTCAGGTGGATTTGGAGTCATTTGTGAATCCATTTTCGACAATTAGCCAAGGGGAATTAGAGCCCTAATTTGCTAGTAAAGACTCCTACTTTGAACAGAACATTAAACAAGTTTGCAGAAGTAATTCGGAGGTAGAAAAAAACATACATGAGAATTATATTTAAGTTATATTATCAGTCATGTACCTTTAGAGAAAATTTGGAATCATTTGGGACAATTTGGAGGTCTAGACATCAAAACTAGTCAAGAGCCAAAATTGTGAAAAAATTGGAAAATTGGGCATTTTAAAAAATTCCAAAAAGGGGACATTACATAATGATAGTTATTTGAGTGTGCAGGTTCATCCATTAATAGAGCTTCAATTTACAGGTATGAAGCCCTAGACTATCTATTCTACTTTCCTAGAATAAATGCTAGCTATGTTAGGTAAATGATTACTTTGCATTTCCTAGCCCAATGTATATGTTTCTCTGTTTTAAAACTCATAGTGTTTGCATATTAGAGTATTAAATATAGGTTGTAAGTGATTTCCTATACCAAGTTATCCAAGGTTTATTTAATGGTTTATTTCTACAAGTTCAATTTATTCACTAATGTTCATCAAGGGTTCTACACCCTAGTTTAATTTATGTAGTAGTATTATTGATAAACTAATTTATGTACAAACTAGGTTATTTCAGACCTGTTGTTATTGTTCATTAAATATTTATATACTCTACTGACATATTACATTTTTCAGTAGAGACATGTTATAGATTTAAATAGATTAATCTTAGAAGTAGGTTCTAAATACATTTAGGTATAACTTACAATCTATATAACCTAAGGTACTATCTAATAATTGAACTGCTATGTATATATATATAAACATATATAGACATCAATGATAAACAAATCAAGATACTATCTATAAGAATTCTACATTAATATCTAAGATAAATAAACCATTAAAAGACCTTTCAAGGTCTATACATTAAATACCTGCTAAATAGTAAAACAATCCATTTAAAAATACATCATCATACATAAATGAATAGAGTAAGCATTGTGATTATCCATATGGTCAAGATCAAATCTCGGTTAACGTATATAAAAGCCACAATCCTAACTAAAAAACCATATCCTATATAAACATTAAGCAATTAACTAACAAGCATTTCATCCATATAACGAATTAAACACCATAAACACACACAAGAATCGTTTCATGTATAAACCACATTGAAGTCATATTATAAGCCAAAGTAATTACAAAGGTGAACATGAATCAAATCCTATGGGCATTCCAACCCCAATTTGCATCCATATCAATTTACAAACTCATTACATCAAACCACTAACAGAGTCGAACCCTGAGGGTTTCGTTTACATTTAAAATATGACCACGCTATACCTATAGCATATGCGGGATACATTAACAACCACAATAATATTACAATAACCAACCATTATGCTACAACTAAGTCATAAAGAATTAAGCTCTGTCTCCTCGTAGTAAGTTACGACCTCGGCCAAATTTAATAAAACACACAGGCTAGTAAACTCAACATAGTGAATCATCACATATGAGGTCGTAAAACCTCCATCAATCCATGCACAGTAATGGCCTAAGCCACGGCTTGTAAAGCCTAAAAATAAACAGTATATATAAACAACCAACAAGCAATATCAATGCTTTCGCCTACAATGACAAAATCCAACGTGGGTTTGTACCCAAGGCTCTGTCGCATTTCACCTTACATTTTAATCAAAGTAAGTATTAACAACAATACAACCATTCTAAGATATCGCAGAAATCGTGGGAGGGCTCATGTCGTACACGGAATTGCCTCAACCTATGCACTGTCAATTATTACAGTCAAATCTAATTAAACCAATTATACACAGTCCATTAACGAAGGAAAAATTCAATATGATTAACCCACAAAGAAAACAAATAGCACAAAAAATAAACCAAAATACATAGTAATCATAATAATCGTGTTCGTTTCATAAAAGTAGAGTACACATATTATGCACAGGAATGCAAAAATACTAAGTAAAGTATTTACACAGTAGTTCCATCATTGCAGTCAATTCTGCGCAGGGATGTCAATGGGATATGGCACCATTGCAGGAAATGGTGCAGCTCATGGCTTAAAATCCCAAACCCAAAATAATGATTTATCATCAACATAATTTTTACACACAGCTTGTAAGGCACTTGTAAGGGCATAAGATTCACCCATGCCTTAAAATCCTAAAAGTATTTACAAAACCCAAGTCTGTTTATCACATGCCTGAACACGAATGCAAAACCCCACGGAGAAGCCCCAAACCAAACGACTCAAACCAAATTTAAATGAGCCAAGAGACAACAAGTGTAGGCTTGTTGGCAAGGCTTACCTTGCACCTTGGCTCCACAGTCAAGCCATCGACAGAGCTTGAGCCACTCTTCCCTTCACCATACTTTGTCACCTGCAAACACCAAGCGAAACTAGAAGTGCGAAGTATGGAAACGATGAGAGCCATAAAACAAAATGAATTGTAGACATAAAAACCCAGAACAAAACATACCTTGAAGTTTGGAGGTCGGCTCCATTTCCCTTGCATAGAGCCAAGACCGAACCTTAAATGAAAAATGAAACAACAAGTCTATCATGAGCCAAGCCTAAGTTTGGACTACCATGAAAACCAAGGTGCATTAACAGCAGCAGCCGGTTTCTAATATTAGAACCAAAAACCCACTTTTCCATAGTTGATATCATTGCAAAATGATAGTCTCCACTACCATGCAAATCGTTAAACCCCAACGTATATGGTTCAAAAATATGGTATATTCACCACCCCAAATCATATCATAGGTTTAATACATTGCAATATTAGGTTTAGTGCATAGTCCATGCTTGGTCTGCACTAGTCCTAAGTCAAGCCACAAGGCATAAGTATTAAATATTACATGTAAACCGTAGGCTTAAAGCCTTAAACATAATAAGGTTTCCCTAAGCTTAAATTCATAGTAAACATGGCATATGAAATATGCCATGTTAATATTTACACTTTATAAAAAAATCAAGCCTTGGTTTTTAAGCCAAGATCTTAACCTGCACTAAGAAAACATAGGATATGTTAATAGTTTTTATTAAATCAACATAGAACATAAATTACTAAGATGTAAAATGACGAATTGTAAACCATATTGAAGTGTAAGTAGTACATAGGAAATTTAGCTACGATAGTGAAATTAACGAAAATAGTATTTGCCTTGTATAAATCTGATGTTCATATAGAACCATAGTAACAAACAGTAGGCCTAGTGGGATCAATATATTCAGCGCTCTTTAAATAAAACTCTGTCGCAAAGTATGATCTGCATATGAAATAAAAGAGGTGCCTTAGTTTGAAGAACTAAGTAAGCCTACAAACAAGTAAATTCCTTTACCTTTCATACCATCATGGGAGAATGAATCCCACCACTCTGCCCACTTTGTTTTCACAAACAAAGTTAAGTTAGGACTTTATAAATAACAAGTAAGACTATGCAGAAAGGATGAAGCATTTAAATCAAGTAAGGATACATACACGACAATGTATAACCATAAGAACTAAGCAGTAAAGAGCAGTACGACATCATGAGTAAAATACATTAATAATAATAACTGAAAGTAAAAGGATAAAACATAAAAACAGCTTATGAGTAAACAATGGTACATGTAGTGTACGATATATTTCCGCAAGTCAAATAATGTTCCATATAGGTAGTATTTACTAGCCTTATAAAAAATAATTATTTTCAATTTTTGGGGACATTACAATAAAACATACCTCTGCATGTCTACTACAATCAACATCACCAACATAGGCATAAATCAAAATCCAACACTATTTAGTTTCATGATTCATGATGGTTCCAATATTCCTATTTATTCTATTTACTGATATTTAAGCACATTACCTCATAGGAACGAATTTACTTATAGCACATATGCCCTTTACAAGTATTATTCGTTGTAAATTCCTTTCTCGTTTCTCTTGGATGTCCTCCATCCAAGCAATCAGTCCAAGTGTTAACAATACTCTTAGTACTAATCTAAGCTACCAAACATGAGGACGATACCCTTCTCCGGACGTATCTCCTCCATGTGTTGTTTAGGGTGCTTCACGAGGCTCAAGCGCTTTCTTTCTCAGACACCATAATACCTGGAGGTTCTTCACGGATCCCCTACTCTCGTGACCGTCCTCTTACAGTGTGAATTTGTGCAAAAATAAGTCAAACCAGACGTCTTACACCTGGGCGTCCCCATAGGATGCATACTGGTGCCTAGCTGGAAGAGGGGGGAAAACATATACCTCCTGTACAAACATGTACCTACTCTACATTCTTCTTTTTAATTTATCATGTACCAACTAACTTTCATATCATCTGTTTTATTGTAGTCCTAGAAATTTGGTTCCCATTAGGGCTCTCTATATTATTTCCATTACCAAGTCCTTTATGCCTCCAACTACTCCATAGATGGTTAGTTACAATATCATATCATCGATTTGATAACATCCATCTTTCGAAGTAAACTACTTACCATTATTTTCATCTTAGCTCCTTAAGTCACATATTTAGTCACAACATTTTGTGTACATCATGAAATAAAATAAGATCTCTTATATTGGTGCACTCTTTCTATACTAATAACATCATTGTTTCTATGCACCACGCATTTTACTATCCACGACTCTTAGCTACACTTTACTCCGCAAGTTCATAAGCAACCTAGTTTCATTTTCTTTATTTTAAAGAAATAACTTTAAGGAGTGTTGTCATAATAGTGAAAATGTATAAAAAGAATTATCAATCAATAGTATTTATGTGTACAACCCAATCCTTATGATTTACTTTAATGCCAACAATTATATGTAAATGATACATTAAAACAATTGTATTATTGCAACTAACATGAATTTTCTTCACAACAACTTTAACATTTACGTCCTTGCATCACTTAGAATCCATTTAGTGAGCTAAAGACATTCACTCATAACAACATTCACAAATTAATTAGCAACTTATTATAAAGTAAATAGCATTCACTTTATAATAATTAATAGTTACATACAAGATAACATCTTATTTTAGAAACCAAATAGCATTCACTTCTCTGTCATTCACTTAGTATGCACAACCACAAACTAATCACTTCCAAGTCTATTAACTCATGAACTATGATGATAGAAAAATTAGCTTCACAATAACAAAACTTAATCCTCCTTTATGGTATATCCATTTAAGTCCCAAAGTCATATGTTAGTGACGTGCATACATATAGGTGAAATATCAAAGGTCCTGTACAAACTAATTCCTCGTGTTTCTTAATGGACCTAATATTGAGAACCATTAGTCCTTCCTACCTATGAAATAATATGCCCAATCAAAACAATTTTGTTTTTAGTTATAATTAGTCATACAACCTCAACAACAATTATGCTATTGCCAACATATTGTGGATATATGCAATTCTACTAAGGTATTTTAATCATAACCATTTGACATCCAGGTACCAGTGTATCCATACGATTCAATGCAACTATTTGTTCCTAGTTTACATGAAATTCCAAATGTAACCAGGTGTTTCACATTTAATATAATATTAATGTTTATACATTTGTACCCTTTACCACTAATATTCATCAGATACAATTTATATTTTCCATAATCATACAATATATGCTTCTAACATAGTTAATCCCTTAGCATCACCTATCTTCATGCTTAAATATTTTACTATGTGTGATAACTTTTAGCAAATCTTTACGAGATTTTAAGAGTAATGTAATTACCTCCTTCCTAAATGATCACCTTATCAAGTTCCATTCAATAGCTACCTTGTTATCTCGATAAAAAAATGAAACCTCTAAATCGGCTTGAAATATATTCCATGGAGCCACTTACGTTTATCTATTCCCAATAGCATGCACCAAAATAGGTCTATAACACTTGTAATCAATATTCAATTTTGACCAAATCTTTAGCAGTCCTACAATTATTGATATTGACGTAGCCTTTCAATGCTAGTCTATAACGTACGTCACATCATGTTCTTCTAACTATCCTTAACCACAAAATTCACTATGTTTCTCAATGTATCCTAGTACAATTTGTCAACATGGAAGTTCTAAGACTCTTTTCCAAAATATATGGCGTCATTACTGGCTAGTTCGAAACTATGAATATAGGATCTAAAGGTTATTTCTTTCAGCAATTCAAAATTCCACATTAATATTCATAATAGAATTACCATAATATTTTAATCGACCAAGAGTTCATATGTGAATACTTATATACCTCACGAAAACCTTATTTTTGCAACTCAATAGAGATGAAACAATTGTCTTAGCAATTCGTAAAACATCTTCGGAAGTAATAAAGAAAATAGAAAGATACTTTGTACTTATCTCGTTGGGCCCGACATTCATGTGGCGAAAGAAATGGGACATCTTGTTGTAATTTTTTTATAAGTTGTTCCAATGCCTCTTACATAACTATAAGGTCAATTAATATATATCATCCTGTTGCTGCATCTTAAGGTTCATGTGTTGTAGCTCTATGTGAACTTGTTGATTCCTATTATCTCAAAGCAACTAAGCTGTTAGTTCATTAAAAAATTGTAGGATCATTTTAAGCTCAAGTATTGTTACATTCCCCAAATACCAAGACAGATTCTTGGGGTGCGCAGTAAAAAAAATTCTTCTTAACCAAACAATTAACCACACCAATTAAGTTAAATTCATTGATTATTTATTTATAAACATTCTACAAAATGCAATCACTCTAATGTTAACTCACGTAATGCAAATCTCATTGTATACTATAATAAGGCACCAACATTATATTAGCCGCATGATCATAACAATTACATATTAGCCTTGTCATTTGGTTGTAGTTAGCATGCTCCTTATCAAGATACCATAAGTTGTACTTGGTCTCTTAGGCACCATGGTCGGCAGTGGAGTATGAGTCTCCTAAGTCAGCTGAAGAGCAACAACAAGGCTAGATGACTTTAGATGATAAAATAAACTAATTTATAAAGTATGCACATATACAAATTGATTTATTTTACACTTGTCTTTAGAGAGTTATCCCAATGCCTTTCCACCAATTGTAACACAACTTTTGCAGCCATCACTTGAAGGAATGTTAATTCAACATAAATATTAGTGCTATAAATCAAATTATAAATCCAAAAAAGTAGCTTCATAATAGGCTTGAAACCAATTAACATTAATTCCATAAGCCAAGTTAACCATCACAGAGACTACTATAATCTGAATAAAGCTTGTACAACTGAAAGCATGTCTACGACTTTCATCCCAACCATAGGCTTCATTTGATGTATATTTTTCCATCTAAAGCCACCCTCGAGCTCGGCGACGAATCCACTAAGGTAAGGTCACAAAGAAAAACTCTTCAATATTTTATAAGGTGACTAGGATATAAAATTCGACGTCCCAGCCCAAATCAACAAGATTAAAATTTGACCATCACGAGAAAGGGTCTATAATTTAGGATCAAGCATGCAACCCAAAGGTATAAATCACTTCAGATAAAGATCATGGACTTTCGAGATGCTAAGAGAGGTTATAAATAGAGTTCTGCTATGTAATCTTATGACACCAAAATGCATACAACATATTAGTTCCAAAATTGCAATAATAGAACTCAAAATATGAAAATAATATCTGAGTCGAGGTTACAAACCCACTGCATGCTATGACTCATATCCAAATCGCATACATGGGATCCAATAAAAACATGGACAAGGTAAAATCTTTCGTTGGATCACAGATCTGTACCATACATTCAAACTTAGATAATCTGATTTATAAAACAACTAAATCTCTCATATCTGATCTTTCTTATCTCATAAGCCAGTACAAAACGTGAGTAAAGGGAAAAATGCATAACAGAGATCAGATCTCTCTCTCGGACTAGATAGCTGAAATTTCATAATCCTGTTATAACGTGACCTAGGGAAAAACGCATAACAGAGATCAGATCTCTCTCTCATCTGATATTTCTCAACCACAGGCAATACAACATTCGAATCTTTAATGATCACGATCTGTATTCAGATCGAATCTTCATTTTCCAGCAAAAACGCATACGTACGATCTATACAGATCCTATTAAAAATCAAAACCATACTCTGTCATTTTGCAGGCTTTAGATCGCTTAAACAACTAGAAAAATTGACAAATGAATGTTAGGTCTGAGCATATTTCAATACCAAGCCCTCTACAGATCAGAAAACAACCAAGGATCAACAACAGGTCCAAAACGTGTACCAAATAAAAGTACATGCTTTTCTGCAGACACAAACGAATATAAGGATCATCATTCATATATTCACAGAATCTAGTTATAAAATCGTATGCAGACATACGATCCACAAATGTATCAAAACACATTCTATTAAATGCTCGATTATATCACAGATCTGAGTTTGAACACCCTTCAATTCATTTATCAAAACAATCTATAGACAAACAAGATTGGTCAAAGTTAAATACAGTTCGGTTTACAGCATTAAAACTACAACGCAGATAGCCAATCGATTTCAGATCTGGATTCCCATATATAAATTCAACAGCGAAAAGACTCCAACGCGGGTAACCAATCTATTTTAGACCTAACTTGACATAATTATATTCAATAACAACAGAAAGACTCTAACGCATGCATCCAATGGATTTAGATCTGGACTGACATAAACAAATTCCACAACAAAAGAAAGGCTCTAACGTAGGAAGCCAATGGATTTAGATTTGTATTGACATAAATAAATTCCACAAAAAAAGAAAGGCTCTAACGCAAGAAGCCAATGGATTTAGATCTGGATTGACATAAATAAATTCCACAGAAAAAGAAAGACTCTAACTCAAACATCCAATGGATTTTAGACCTGGATTGACATAATATAATCCACAGCAAAATAAATACTCTAACACAAGCATATTACCATTCCTCAAACCCTTTCCTTCATATCGCAGGTCCAATGTTGCACGTTGTAACTCGCCCTCTTGTAATCGTAGATCCTCTCCTTCATATCGCAGGTCCAATGTTGCACGTTGTAACTCGCCCTCTTGTAATCGTAGATCCTCCCCTTCATATCGCAGGTCCAATGTTGCACGTTGTAACTCGCCCTCTTGTAATCGTAGATCCTCTCCTTCATATCGCAGGTCCAATGTTGCGCGTTGTAACTCGCCTTCTTCTAATCATAGATCCCTCATTGAATCCCAGATGAGTTATTTTCTATTCCTTCCCATTCTACAATCATGAACTTGTCTCGGCTCCTCTCCTTCCATATTGGAAAGCAAAATCCCCCCTTCCTTCGAAAATCATAAGCCTTAAAAGGAAACTCTTCTTATTTTAAAGACACCAAGTGGCAGTGGTCACGCTCCATGTTTCTCTTTTGAGGCAAGGAGGTGTTGCTCTTGTCCCTTACCATACTAATTGATCAACATACGCCATTCTCCATTTTAAGTGGTAAGTGTATTTTCAATTATAATATAGGTATGCTAAAGTTTTCCTCTACACATGTTATTAATATTATATAGAATATATATATATATCCATATATATACAATAGAACACCATAATTGTTTAATTAATCCTCAACACATGTTATTAATCTTATACACACAGCGCACTATAATTGTTTTAAATAAGCCATACTCATAGTTTTTTTAAATAATCTTAAAATACATTTTCTAAAGTAAAGAAATGTATAATAGAGAACTATATCTGCGTAATTGAGTAATACCCATAATTCCTTAAAATACTATTTTCTAAAGGTAAGAAAATATGACTAATTTTAACTTATTTTCTTGCAGTGTCACTATGGATCTTCCTTGGGCATGATTTCCAAAACCAAGATAGGTAATACTAATACTTAAGGTAGTCACCTAATTTCATTTAGGATTAACTAGCACTAATTAGCTTCTTGCTAATAGGAGTTCCATATTAGCATGCTACTAATAATTTTATTCTATTGAGGATAATACCAAGTGAACACCCATTCATCAATGACACAAAGATGACACATGTCATCAATGTCATGGATTCCCTAGCCAATCATTATCTCCGCTAGTGGATCTGTCCCCAATCATCGTTTTAGTCGTGAAAAGCTTTCAGCCTCCTAACATTATCAATTTTATCCATAATTTGATGAGGCTAGGATTAGTACTTACACTTCTCATTTTTTAGTCATGTAGTAAGGGGGTGTTACACTTCATACTCGCAGTAAAGGTTTCGACATTGTCCTTAAGCAGTCAAGCGAGCAACTAAGAAAGAAAAAATAGGTCCTAGTTCATATTTCATAATAGTCTTTGATTATGAATAGGCTTAATTATCTTGTGTTTTGTGTTCAAAATAGAGATCCTATGCTTCACCTAGTTTCAATTTAGGCCAAAACGCCCATCCTGTGGGGAACCCTTAGACATATTTTCTTTCCTCCTAAGACTCATAGCTTAGAGTCTAGTTTTTCAGATTATGATCCATAGGATAAACTTATTTTGGTATTAGTGTTCTTTCTATGTCAACTAGACTCAATATGTAGCCAATTGCTTTGATTTTGTTATGTACAAATGTTTTTACTAATGTAATAAAATATCGAATTTTACAAAAAAAAGATGTGTGGTTGTGGAATGGAGTGTTATGCTCTTCACAAGGAGAATATTCATATATGCATTGAATTACACAAAAAAATGTACGTTATATCATTTTATAAATAAAGACTTGAATAAGTTAATGTTTTTTAAATGAAAAAGAGTTGAATAAGTTAGTTTTATAATAAATTATATTAATAGTTAATATTTTACATGATAAATAATATATTAATATATATTTTCACTTGGAAATAATATATTAATATTTTTAATTTAAAAAGGTGTTACAATCATAATTATACTTTATTATTGATAAATGTAGTTATTAATGTTTACTAAAATTAATTTTGCTTATCAATCTTTAAAACAATAAAAATGACTTAATTTATTAAAAAAATGTTTCAATCTTAAATCACCAATTATAATGAATTAAACAAAAAAATTTATAATTATCACATAATAAATACTTACCTTTTATAATAAACATTAATAATAATAAACAAATTTACTTTTTTATAATTTTGCAAATTAAAAATTTAAGAATATTAAATTAAATTTATTAATTTTTAGAATATTTCATCATTTTAATTTTCAACTTCAACTTAATATAAATTAATCTTTTTTCAGTAATCTTTTGTCATTATGTCTTGTGGATTAGCTTTTAACTTTATGTCTTGTGAATTAGCTTTTAACTCGATGTCCTCTTTGTGACCTTCACTGATTCTAATATAAATATTTGAGTTGTTTTTTTTTTTAATAAAATCTACTAACAATATACTATCTAAAAATCAATAATTAACTCATGATTAAATTTATTTATAACCTATATTTTATCATGCAAATAAACTTATTTATTTTAAAACCTTAAAATAAATCTATCCTATGGGTTATTGAGAATGATAATTAAGGGTCAATCTTACTCACTCTTCTTAAGATTACATAATGATGATTCATGAAAATGTTGCTAAAAATTGTGTTAGATTATAATTAAAAATGATGATTCATATAAATGTTACTGACAAATTGAACCCAAAAAGTAGGTATCCACTACTTTAAAACTTTATTTAAAGATTATTAAAAAATACCTGTAAACATGAATGAACCCAAAAGGTAGGTATCCACTACTTTAAAACTTCATTTAAAGATTATTAAAAAAAACCTCTAAACATGAATAAACATAGTGATAAACTAATAATCTTATATTCCCAAACAATATGCAGAGACGAGAGACAATCCTGGAAGAAACAATAGTCAACTTAGAGAGGTGCTACTTTTGAAATGTCTACACCTCCATTTATTTGTTATACATTAAGATATAATACTCCATAGATGTAGAGGTGTGTGAAGACGAGTGAAATATAAATATTTTTTCTTTTGTATACAGAAACAATATGCAAACACGAGAGACAATCCTGGAAGAAACAATAGTCAACTTAGAGGTGTTATTTTTGAAATGTCTACACCTCCATTTAGTTGTTATACATTAAGATATAATACTCCATAGATATAGAGGTGTGTGAAGACGAGTTCAATATAAATAATTTTTCTTTTGTATATAGAAAATTTGAAGTTAGATATATATGCATCTAGCTGGAAGGGGAATGTTTCTACCACAAATTCCAATGAACATAATCAATTTGATACATTGATCACTATTGTGATTTGAGGATTCTTAGAATACTCTTTGTAATGAGTCCCACATTGCTTATGTGTATGACATATTTTACAGCTTTCCTCCTATAAATAGGAGCCCCTATGTACAGTTAAAATACACAGTGAAATACGAAATTCTTTTAATACTTCTATTTTCTTTCTTTATTTCTTCATGGTATCAGAGCATAGGTTCTGAACCTAGGAAGCTATTTTTTTTTCCTAGCGTTATTCAGGTGAGTTTCTGGCACTCTCTTTGTGACAGTAAACGCTATTTGGAGTTCTTTGTAGCCTTTTTTTTTGCAGTCCGATCTGGAACAATAATTCCAAAAACATATTTGCAAGGTACGTGAATTACCTCCTGTGAAAGAAACTCCGCCGATCTATGCCTCACGTGCCGCCTAAAGTTTCTGTGCAGCCGCTCTCGTGCCCATGCGCCAGTGACCTTCCTATTGCTACTGCATGGTCCATGTCAGCCCTAGCTCCACGTCACCTTCCGTCACCACCTCACTGCCACGTCATCTAGGACACGTCAGTGACCGTTGACTGAAGACTTTGACCGTTGACTTTTTTGAATCAGGTGTTTCCTACTCAATTTTTCGTCCTAATTTCATTTTTACGGTCTGTTTTTGCATTTGAAGCTTCAATATGTCGCAATCTTCCTCAAATCTCGATTTGATTGTTTGACCTATTGATCATATATTGGATGGGTCCAATTATAGTATGTGGTATCAAAATATGGAGGTTTTCTTAAAAGGACGCCGCTTATGGCATTATGAATCTGGAGCAGCCCCTAAACCTAAGGAGAAAGAAGACACATTTGCATTACGACTGGAATAATGGGATAGTGTTCACTACAAGATCCTATCTTGGTTCATTAACACTTTCATTCCCTCCATCCATAGTCTTCTTCCTCTACTTGGGAATACTAAAGTGGCTTGGGATTTTTTGGCAAAAAGATACAATTGCACCTATGATGCTTCATTGGAATTTCAACTGGAAGCTAAACTCTATTAGATGCATCAAGAACCAAGTCCTTCTATTGCAAATTTTTATTCAAAAACTAACCATCTTTGGGAACAATTATCTGCCGCAGACCCTAAGTTAGAATGTTCTAAAGACATTCAAACATTTGCAACTTGGCTTGATCGATGAAATTTTATGCACTTTATGATGGCTCTTCGAGATGATTTTGAATCTACTAGGGATTCTCTTCTTCATCGTCAACCACTTCCAACTTTCGAAGCTGCAGTTGCTGAACTTATCTCTGAAGAAACTCAACATTCCACAATGAAGATGCAATCTTCTGACATTTTTATGGCTGTTGCTCCTCATGGTGCTTCTATGTATTCTGTTGGACATTCGTCATCCCAATCCACCTCCAAGACTGGCTTTTTCAAATGGTGTAAACATAATGGTCATACCATCAATGAATGTCGCAAGGTCCAGTATCATAAGCAACAAAGAGCTTCCCAACAGACAGTCGCGGTTGCTTCTTCTGATTCTTCTACACTTGAGACTTCACTTCAGTCCACTTCTCTCACTGCAGCAGATGTTAAAGATTTAATTCACCAGGTTCTATCTCAATCATCAACTACCTTGTCTATCACCCAAGGTAAATCTCAGTGGCTTATAGACTTTGCATGCTGTAGTCACATGACATCTAATTCCACTATTTTCTCCCATAAAACTGCTCTCTCTCCCGATCCTGCCATATACACTACCGATGGTTCTCATATGCCTTTTAGTCACATAGAGTCGGTTTCTACCTCTAATTTATCTATTGGTGATACTTATCTTGTTCCTAAGTTATCCTTAAATCTTCTTTCTATTGGACAACTCTATGAGTTGGGTCTTGAGCTGAAATTTTCTAACAAGGGTGTTGATGTACAAGATTCATAGACAGGTCAGCTAATTGGGACAGGCTATAAAAGTGGACGTCTTTTTGAGCTTTCACATCTACAAATTCCTTCTTGCACAATGACTTTTGTTTCTGCTATCATTGTCACTTCCAGTTTATGGCACTCCTAGTTGGGTCATGCCTCGCTTCCACGTGTCCAGTTCTTGGCCTCTCAAGGTCATCTAGGTTCAGTTAACTTTCAATCATTTGATTGTGTTTCAGGTCGTCTTGCAAAACAAACACATTTGTCTTTTAATAAAAGTGAATCTTTTTCTTCTGCACCTTTTGATTTGGTCCATTCTGATATCTGGCATCCCGCCCCAATTCCAACTGAGGGGGGATCTCATTATTTTGTTATCTTTGTGGATGATTATAGTTGTTATACTTGGATTTATCTTTTACAGCATTGGTCTAAACTTACAAATGTTTACCAGACTTTTCACAAAATGGTGAAAACTCAATTTTCTCATACCATTAAAACTTTTCATTCAGATAATGCTATGGAATACAAAGCTAAATAGTTTCTTACCCTCTTATAGAAAAATGGGATAGTATCTTATCATTATTATCCCTACACCTCTCAACAAAATGGTCGAGCTGAACATAAACATCGTCATATTCTAGATACGGTAAGAGCACTTCTCATTTCTACTTCTCTTCCAGAACGCTTTTGGGGTGAAGCTGCTCTTACTGTTGTCTACACTATCAATCGTGTTCCCTCACCCACTATCCACAATAATACTCCTTTTGAGCTTCTCTATGGTAAAGTGCCTAACTATTCCTTGCTTCGAGTTTTTGGTTGTGTTTGTTTTGTCACCCTTCCTACACACGAACACACCAAACTTGAACCACGATCCAGACTCTGTTGTCTTCTTGGTTATGGTCTCACTCAAAAAGGTTATCATTGCTATGATCCCATAGACAAACGTATTTGGGTTTCTCGTCATGTGGATTTTTGGGAACATAATATGTTTACAATTATTTCTCCTTTTCCACAGTCTTCTTCCAGTTATGCTCCTATTTTTATTGATCCGTCTATTGCTTTATTCCCTGACTTCTCTGCAGAGATGCCAAGCTCCTCAGACGTTACTTCTTCGATTATTCCTGATTCAACTGACACGTCTGCTAATACTCCTGTTACATCAACATCCCCTGACCCCCTCCAGGTACATGAACTTCGTCACTCCACTAGAGTAAGAGCCCCTCCTTCTCATCTTCAAAATTATCATTGTTTTTATGCCCTTGCTACTCTTCACGAACCTCACAGTTATCGTGAGGCTAGTGCTGATCCTCTTTGGAAGAAAGCTATGTCTAATGAACTAGATGCTCTCACCAAAACTCGTACTTGGGACCTGGTGGATTTGCCTTCCAGAAAGTCTGCAATTGGATGTAAGTGGGTTTACAAAATCAAGACTCGGGTAGATGGATCAGTGGAACGATACAAAGCTCACCTTGTTGCAAAGGGTTTTTCTCAGGAGTATGGTATTGACTATGAGGAGACTTTTGCTCCTATTGCTCGACTTACCTCTATTCGATCTTTTCTTGCTGTAGCTGTTGTACGTCATTGGGAACTGTTTCAGATGGATGTCAAAAATGCCTTCCTAAATGGTAATCTTGCTGAGGAAGTTCATATGCATCATCCACCTGGCTATGAACATCCTCCTCACAAAGACTGTCGTCTTCGTCGTTCTCTCTATAATCTTAAACAAGCTCCCTGAGCCCGGTTTGCCAAATTTAGTTGCGTTGTTGCTCTATGACTTGTCCCTAGTGCATATGACTCTACCCTTTTTCTCTGGACAACTGGTGCTGGTACTATTCTTATCCTTCTTTATGTTGATGACATGATCATTATAGGGGATGATCTCTCGGGTATTTGAGATCTTCGGCATTTTCTGAGTTAGAATTTGAGATGAAATACTTAGGGAAGCTTAACTACTTTCTTGTCCTTGAGGTTACTTTGAGTTCAGATGGTTATTATCTCTCTTAGGCTAAGTATGCTTCTGACTTTCTTTCCAAATCAGGATTGACTAACATCAACACATGCACTTCTCCTCTTGAACCTAATGTTAAGCTTCTTGCTACTAATGGTGAATCTCTTCTAGATGCTACTTTGTATAGACAATTGGTCAGTAGTCTCATCTATCTCATTGTTACCCACCCAGACATTTCCTACGTTGTTCACTTGGTTAGCCAGTTTATGAGTGCACCGCGCTCTACTCACTATGCTGCAGTTCTTCGTATCTTGCGCTATGTGAAGGGGAATTTGTTTCATGGCCTTCACTTTTCTTCGCACTCATCTCTTAAGCTCCACTCTTATTCTGATGCTGATTGGGCTGGTGATCCTATCGATCGTCATTCCACTACGGGTTATTGTTTCTTACTCGGCACTTATTTTATTTCTTGGCACAGTAAGAAATAGACTATTGTTTCTCGATCCAGTACTGAGGCTAAGTATCGTGCACTCACTGATACTACAGCTGAAATTTTGTGGTTACAATGTCTTTTTCCTAACATGGGTGCTCCTCAGACGGCTAGTTCCCCTATTTATTGTGATAATCGGAGTGCCATCTAGATTGATCACAACGATGTTTTTCATGATCGAACCAAACATATTGAGATTGATTATCACTTCATTCGGCACCACATTTAGTAGGGAACACTACATCTTCAATCAATTTCCTCCGAAGATCAACTTGCCGATATTTTCACAAAGCCTTATCCACTTGGTCGACTATGTGATCTTATTTCCAAACTCCAGTTGATTTCATCATCTCGAGTTTGAGGGGGGATGTTAGAATACTCTTTGTAATGAGTCTCACATTGCTTATGTGTACATATATTTTACAGCTCTCCTCCTATAAATAGGAGCCCCTATGTATAGTTCAAATACACAGTGAAATACATAATTCTTTTAATACTTCTGTTTTCTTTCTTTATTTCGTCAAGGATGTTTGATACATTGATCACTATTGTGATTTGAGGAGGTGTATTTTGTCACACGTATCCCAAGTTTTTGCTTCTAGTCAGACTACAACACAGTAGAAAGAGAGTTTTCACAGAATAGGTTCTTCCCAAATGATATAACAAATATAGAAGCAGAGCATCGATATCAACAACAGGCTCTTCCCAAATGATACCTACATGTAGACAATGTGCCTTCCTCTTATAGATTTCCCACTTTTTCCCATCTCTGTCATAACACATTACTAATATTTTTTATCTATCAACATGAACAATGACTTAACAAAAGAGACAAGTTGCCAAAATACAATGCAACAACTAGAAAGAAAAGCAATTCTCATTTTTTTTCGTGTGAAGGACAACTATTGGTAATCTAAATACTTTTAGAAAATGTTAAATTATTTGACATGATTCACTATTTCTATTTTTAATGTGATATAAAATTGGAAAATGTGCACAAGGATAAAACGAATTATGAAGGTGGATAAAAGAAAAAAAGTGAGACTATTCATTTGTATAATATTTGTCATCAAATTTTCATTTAACAATATGCAGAATTCAAATCCGGTCGAACAATCGAGTACGCCATGCATATCATTTCCATATTGCTAATAGGGAGAGATATACTCTACCAATGATCATACTACAAATGAATTTCAAATAATGGAGGACAACCAACAAGATAAATATTAAGATCGAACTCGGGGAAGTTCATGGTTCAATAAAATAATCTGCTCATCAAACTTTGACATTTTCAAGAGGCTCGTGTGCTTTCTACGAGCATGGGTGACTATGGAATTTAGAGCTTCCTGGGTCGATCCAGCGTTTACCTCATAGCGATGGGGATTTATTCAAGAAACTAACGAAATGAATTTTTTTCCTTGTCATCTGGTGTAGTATTTGACATATGGAAAAAAATAGAATTGATTCCTTGGCTCTGTATTGAAATTGTTGGAAATATTAATCACTAGCAGATCCATACCTGAGAGTCTGTATCAGTCAAGATCTTGTCAGTCAGTCTAAAAAGAGTGAAAACTCCAGGCAATGTAAACCAGTCGAATTAATTTCTGAAGCTAATTTGTTAGGTAGATATTTATTAGAGTCTTTAATGGTGAGTAAGTCGATACATGTAGAAACAATTTTCAGATTACCAAGGAAATTTGTAAATTAGGTTAAACACAAGACAGAGAGAACTCAAGGTGAGAAAGGAGAGAAAGAGAAGTTGAAGCTCAAGCTTCTGTGTATGTGATTCAGTCGAAGAGTTAAGCCGACAAGTCTGCATCTACAAGTTTGTATTACCTTTTTAATTTTTGAGTGAAAGAACAAGAATCCTTAAATTTCTCATCCAGTGAAAGAGGTTTTAGGGCACAGTGGTCGACTGAAGTCTTCCTACATATTTGGGTATATGTTTGTATAAGCTATGTTGAATTGTTAATGCGTCAATTTTTACTTCATCTTACTCTCAGGTGAAAATCATTTGTAATTTCTTAAGTCTTTTAGAATAAGAAACATACTCTGTAGATTTCGACTAAAACCAAGTGAACCGGCAAGGTCGGTTGATTTAACCGACTAGTGGTTGAAGTGATCAGCCGACTAGTGGTGGAAGAGGTCAGCCAACTTGTGATCGAAGTGATAAGTTGATTAGTTGTCGAAGAGGTAAGCCGACTAGTGGTAGAAGAGGTCAATAGACAAGTGGTCGAAGTAAAACCTATCGGTAAGAACCGACAAGTAAGAACTTGTCAAAGTAAATTAATCGGGTCTAAAAGGTCGACCAAAGTTTATAAACTTGTCTAACTTGTCTAGTCGGGAGTTACACAAGTTTCACCCGACAAGTAAGAAAAAGAAAAAGAGGTTGGCATGAAAATTATTTTTTGTTAACTAAGCGGTGAACTCAAGTTTAGTCGGCTCGGTTTTTGCTAACTAGCCAGAGAAAGGTTTATGAAAGAAATATTGTCTTAAAAGGTGGAAAAATAATTTTCCAAGGAAAATAAAAATAAATAAAAATGGCTTCCACTTCTAGTTCATTGCAAACTCCAATTTTTACAGGAAAGAATTATGAATATTAGTCTCTAACTATGAAAGCTTTGCTCAGAGGTCAAGATGTCTAAGAGATAGTCCAACATGGTTATGCAGAACTACAAGACATGACACCATATAACAATCTCACACAAGATGAGAAAGATGTCTTGAGGGAACAAAGGAAGAAATATGGAAAAGCTCTATTCTACATACATCAAGCCATGCATGAAAGCATACTCCCAAGAGTAGTGGCAAAAATTAATGCTAAACAGGAATGGGACACATTGGAGACTATATATCAATATTTGGATAAGGTGAGGACATCCAAGCTGCAGATTTTGAGAAGAGATTTTGAATCTCTTTCCATGAAAGATTCAGAGACTGTAGACACATTCTACACCAAAGTTGTTGGTTTGATAAACCAACTGAAATCTCAAGAAGAAGCCATAGAAGACCAAAGGGTGGTTGAAAAAATTCTCAGAAGTCTTCCCCCGAGATTTGAAAACTTGGTTGTGACCTTAGAAGAACACACAGACATGTCGACATTTACCTTTGATGAGCTGCAAGCTTCAGTCATCAATCATGAATACAAACGTAGTAGAACACATACATTATTAGAAGGTGCATTCGCAACACAGTCATCCATAAGCCGTGGTAGAGGTAGGGGGAGAAACAAATTTAGAGGCAGAGGAAGAAGTTCTTCTAGAGGAGGACGAGGCAGAAGTCCTGCAAATGTCAGTGGTAGAGGAGATAATCAAAACCCAAGTCAGCCAAGTGGACAGAGGTTTGATAAATAAAAAATTCAATGCCATTATTGTAATAAATTTGGTCATTATGCATATGAATGTAGGAAGAAACAATATGACCAAGGAAGGCAAAGTCCAAATCAATCGACCAGCACCAGCACTTTGACAAGTGCAATGTTAATGCCATCGAAATCTCCACTTGAATGCAACGCTATTCAAGAAAGTCCACATGACATATGGTACTTAGATTCAGGTTGCAGCAATCATATGACTTGTAATTTAAATTTTTTTTCCAGTCTAGATAATTCAGTTCAAACTGATGTTACACTTGGAAACAATGTCCAAGTTACTATTTTAGGAAAAGGCACTGTTGATTTTCTAACTAAACAGAGGGAGAGTAAGTATATTCCTTATGTCTATCACGTCGAAGGTCTGAAACATAATTTTTCAAGCATTGGACAGCTGATACAAAAATGCTACAGAGTCTACATGGAAGATGATCACTGTGTGATTAAAGACAAGCGTCCAAGCGACCAGCTGATAGAAAAAGTGCCAATGACAAGCAACTGCTTGTTTCCATTGAGGATAGTTACCGACATGAAGGGAAGACAAATACGGGAGCTGCATTCAAGGTAGAAAGTAAAAAAATAGTCATGCTCCTCAACAAGAAAGAAAATGGAAGTGTTAATTTGCAAGTTGCATTTCAAACAGAAGTTCATGACGAATCCTGGTTGTGGCATTTCAGATTTGGTCATCTGAATTTTAGTGGGCTAAAGCTACTACACACAAAGAATATGGTGAAAAGATTATCATTGATCGACAGACCAGAGAGGGTTTTTGAAGGATGCATTTTTGGAAAGCAGCATAGAGAGACTTTTCCAGTCGAAAAGGCCTATAGAGCACACACACCACTTCAAATTGTGCACTCTGATACTTGTGGTCCAATGCAGATATCATCCATTGGTGGTTGCAAATATTTTCTAACTTTTATTGATGACTATTCAAGAAAAACATGGTTATATTTTTTGAAACATAAATCTGATGCATTTGGTTGTTTTCAGCAGTTCAAGGCACTCGTGGAGAAACAGAGTGGACACCGCATCAAGATCTTAAGTACCGATAGAGGGGGTGAATATGTTTCAAATGAATTTCTAAATTTATGCAAGACCCATGGCATATAGAAGCAATTCACTGCACGGTATACACCTCAGCAGAATGATATTGCCTAAAGAAAGAACATAACCATAGTGGAGATGGCACGCAACATGTTGGTAGCCAAACATTTGCCAAATGAATATTGGGGTCAAGCAATCGCAACTAATATTTACATTATGAACCAATGTCCGATAAAGAGTGTGAAGAACCAAAATTTCCCAAGAAGCATGGACATGTATGAATCATAGTGTTTCTCATTTAAAACTTTTTGGTTGTGTTGCATATGCTCATGTTCCAGATGAGCTGAGAAAAGAAGCTAGACAAGAAGGGACAGAAATGTGTTTTTGTCGGTTATTTTGAAGACACAAAAGCATACAAGTTGTATGATCCTGTCACAAGGAAAGTGATAATTAGTTGAGATGTTCAATTTTTCAAGAATGAATCATGGGATGGAACTGTCAACATATATGTCACGATTGTGTCCAATGTCAAAAATGATGATATGGAAGAGGAAGTGGTTCAAACACCACATGTAAGTCAACTGGTCATAGCATCATCGACTCCCATTACACCACGACATGGTCCAGCATAAGGACCATCGACACAAGTGGTAGCTCAAGCTACACCGACAAGTACACCAAGAGGACAGCAGACTGCATCAAGCATTTCGTCAAGGTCGACATCGATAGAACCGATGAAGACAAGAAGTCTACGTGAGATAGAAGAAGCTGGTACACCAAATTCATTCTCTCTCTTTGCATTATTTTCTCCTATATATGATCCACTAACATTTGAAGACGTTGTCGAAGAAGAAGTATGGGAACAAGCCATGGATGAAGAAATAGAATGCATTGAGAAGAACCAAACATGAGAGCTGGTAGATGTACCAAAAGACAAAGATGTAATCAGTGTCAAATGGATTTACAAGACAAAGCAAGATGCTGATGGGAATGTGCAGAAGCACAAAGCAAGAATGGTAGTAAGAGGGTTCACACAGCAACCCAGCATAAAATTCAATGAAACGTTTGCACCTGTTGCACGCATGGATACAGTCAAAATAGTTTTGCCCATTGCTGCACAAAACAAATGAACTGTTTATCAAATGAATGTCAAGTCAGCATTCTTAAATGGCTATCTAGAAGACGAAGTATATGTGGAACAGCCATAAGGGTATGAAGTTCCAGGTCAAGAGCATAAAGTGTAGAAGCTGAAAAAGGCACTCTATGGTTTGAAGAAAGCTCCTAGAGCTTGGTAGAGTCGGATTGATTCCTATCTCATTGAAAATGGATTTCACACAAGTGAAAGTGAACCGACTTTGTACACCAAAGTTGATGATCAAGGTAAGATGTTAATTGTCTGCTTGTATATAGATGCTTTAATATTTACTAGTGATTTTGGTATAGCAAAATTTAAAGCAGTCATGGAGAGTGAATTTGAAATGACTGATTTGGGGCTCATCTAGTTTTTTCTGGGCATTGAATTTCAACAGTTTGAAAGTGGTATTTTTATATCATAGAGAAAGTATGCAAGTGAAGTTTTAAAAATATTCAACATGTCTAATTGCAAGACCGCCCCAACACTAGTAATAACGGGTTTAAAACTAAGCAAGGATGATGAAGGATCAATTGTAGATCCTACATTGTTCAAAAGGCTTGTTGGCGGCCTTGTGTATTCACTAGTAGAAAATGAGAAATTAATGACTAAAAAAATGACTAAAATCAGGCTATAAACAACTATTTTTGAGTCGGTGACTAATAGTAGCAAATTACCACTATCTTATAGCTAGTCGTATTTCCCTAGTCATTAATAGCTTGACTTAGTAGTCACTGATTTAGTCATTGATTTAGTCATTGATTTGGTCATTGATAGACAATGATTTAGTCATTGATAGTCAATGATTTAGTCATTGATAGTTAATAATTTAGTCACGGATTTAGTCATTGATTTAGTCACTGAGTTAATCATTGATTTAGTCGCTGATTTAGTCATTGATTGCAACCATTAATGACCAAATATACGACTAAATAAACTACTATAAATTAAAATATTAATGACTCAGCTAAATACGACTAAGATACAAGAAATTAGCTAGTAATAGTCGTATATATGTGAATTTAGTCATTTTTGTAGTCACAAATTTATGATAGGGCACGGAGGAATCGAACCACCAACCTCCTGCCCATAATTAGGAAGGTGCTTTACCATTGAGCTAGCACCCTTTAAGAATTTGTTATTGCTTGACAATGATTAATACAAAGCAGTTCTCCAGATTTCTACATGTCAGAAAATTATGACAAACAAACAGACCATGTACTTCAGCTTAATAGCAGTGCAAGTTTAAACTTTTCATAGTCAGCCACATTGACATTTTAGTTCAAAGGAATCCTACAACCACAATGCACTTTGTAACATATCCATTGCAATATTGATATCCAATTTAGAATTTGGCATGATATTAGTCTTCTAAAGGAAAAAAAGCCAATAGAAGAATACTTACAAGGACAGGTGTTAAATGCTCGTTTAATAGAATAACAAATGTAGCCAATACCTGGAATCTAAAAGCACATTCTAGGAAGGACAAAAATAGGTTTTAACTGTCAAACCCCAGGAATGTATTGGAGCCTAGATTTAAACCTAAGAATACCTAGAGCACTGAGCTTATGGTCCTACTTAAGCACAAAATTTCTTTTCTAGAGATAGCTAACTGGTAGCTGATGCACTCTTAGCTAATGCGTGGATAATGGGCAGTTTCTAACAAACAACTCATTTAACTAGAAGAAAGAAAAAACAAGTAACCGATAACTTATTTGTGACAATTAATATTTGGCCCTAGGAAATCATAGGTTACACTAAAATCAAGACAGCATCATGGGAGAGGTTGCAAAGATGCAAGGGTTGATGAAATACACCAAGAAATACTTGTTTATTTCAAAGTTTTCAATTATCATGCATGGTTGGAGAAAAATTCAGCGAAGACCACTCTTTCACCACCAAACCCTGTAAACACTAATTGAACACTCTAATCCAACCTATGATTTTCTAAGATCCTTCTTCGACCCTTCCATAATATGAGAACCCATATCTAATAAATATGTAATGTGTGTATGTATATTTTATTCCCAATGATATCAAAACAAAAGTACTAAACAGAATCGATGGATACAATATCCATATCCCTATTTGTACTTGTAGTCATAACCATACAACATGCAAAATCAATGGTTGGGGATTACGTGAACCCTGCACCATTGGACTATCCATAAAATGTATACAGACTCTGAATCACTATCAAACAAGAACCTTTTTCAGACAAGCAACAACACTAAGATGTAACAAAGGCCTGATTCTATAACTCAAATCTAAACACAATGATCAGACAGAAAATGGAGACATTAAAAGATACAAACTATGGCATGCTTCTAGCACAGATGGGGACTAAAAGAACAATGCAAAAATGATGATAGGAACAATTTGATAAGATAACATATCACTGACTACAGAGTATAATCCAAATCAATAATTTATACAGCAAAGGTAATAGAACCTTCAGTGCTCCAGGTTACATTCTACATGGTAAGATTCAATCTAATAAATGAGCAGGAACAAGTTTTACACAAAACTTGTAAATAACAACCTTCAAGTCTAGTCCTACTCAAACTTAAATCCTGTAATCAATTTCAAATTCTATCAGCTTTGAATTTGCTACAGACGAAAATGGAAAGCAAATTGAAATAACATCCAAATATACACTGAATATGTCCAAAAAATCATTTAGAAATTCCCCACATAATAACAAGCCATATGTGGGATTTCATATAATCATGCAATCAACTACTGTTGAAATTTGACTCTAATAACATATAACGTTTTTAGACATTTTATTTTGGACCGAGAGACCCACTGAACAATTTCCTCTACCCAAAACATGGTGCACAAGATAAGTACTTTGAAACCGGAATCTTCAGCAGTACAAACCATAAATTATGGCATGCATTGAAAAAAAAGACATAAGAGGTCTCTAAAATATTCCACAAATTTCAAAAACAAAATCTCAAAAGTCGCCTTTCCATACCTTAATATTATATTCATCTCTTTTCATGACCTGTTGTAGCAAGCGTTGATTCTGGGTTTGCATGTCTTCATACGCTTGGCCAATAGTCTATCAAAATCATAAACAACATGAAAAATACTGTCTTCCAGCTTTATAGTTTTTACTTTTTACCCCAATTTGATTTCAAGATAAGAAAACAATTGTGTGAGGTTTTGGCTGCTGCGAATAACAGTTGTGTGACGTAAGCCTAAGTTTTGAAGGATCACCTAAACCGAGCTGATTTGCAACCCTCTTAACAACATCATCATAAGTGTCCAGCTTTGACCTGCAAACATCACAGATGAAAGCAACATGGATAGAACAAGTTTCAAACCCAGACAAAGCTCCTACACATTGAACTTCTTTGACATATTAAAGTTCATTGCATATAAACAGATTGTACTTACAGTTCAAGACAAAAGTCATCTTCTTTTGGCTTATCCAAATGCCGGAAATGAACAATCTATAGATCACATGCAATCAGAAATTCAACGTATGTTAAAATGACTTTCAAAAGCAAGGAACAAATCATGTTCTTCATGAAGCACACATGCCTTTCTACACGATAGTTGCAAGAATGACTTCTTCACTGATAAAGGCAATAATTGGCAACTTTGCTCACAAGATGTAATGAGATTGAGTGCTAAGGAAAGCATGATTAGCCAACTATCATTGGTAAGTTAGCCCCCCTGAACTTTTATATATGCATTCCATGCAACCATATCTAGGAGCAATAAACATAATATGCAGTTTCATTCTCATTAAAATACATGTTTTCTTGATTTCAAAATTTGCAGCAATAACTTCGTTAGAAGATAAGTATAACTGAGCTGCAGGAAGTGAAGGAAGCTGTAGTAAAGGTGGACGCTTAGATGACATGAAAGTATCAGCTAAACATCAACTCTATCAACCATACTGGGAAGCACCAACATACATTCAAGGCTCTCCAACAAATGGCACTTTTAGCTTAACACGCAATTTTAGTTCACCTCGAAATCTGATGGTCCCAAGTGCTGATGATGGAAGTTCCATTGCTTATACTAGTATACCCATTCCCGTCCAACAGCCTAGCCAGAGTTCCAAGAGGATGGCTCAATCTAAGGCTGCTTCAAGTTCTATTATATCTCCAGCCTAAGCAGAATCGTCTGTGATTAATTTTGTAGATAGACCACCCCTTAATGCAACCAACTTTAATGTTCCCCTTGGGCAGTCTATGTCTTTCCTAGGACAAATATTAGATGCTTCTAATCAGGTTAGAATGTAGGGGCATTCTCAGCAGTCTGCTCAAATGAAAGTTGCAGGACCACCATTATGTCGCAGTCCTTACCCCAGCAGTCGTCCCAGTCTATGGTTTCTACACAACAGCGGCAGCAACAGCAACAACCTATGGCACCTCAGCATTACAATTTTCAGCAGTTTCCTAACCAAAAACAACCACACCAAGTAGAAAGACATCCATGAGCACAAACAGCACCTCCAAATCAACAGCTTGGGGATATACAACAGCAACAGATCAAACATCTTCAGGATCAGGAACTCCAGATACAACAGTCACTCCTTAGACAGCAAAGTCCACAATCTGGGTGGGCATCATCTCAAAATCAACAGTTTGAGAATATGCAACAGAAGAATGTGACACATCTACAACAGCATCAAACATTTTCAACACCTTTTGGCTTTGCAATGAGCGGGTTACCTTCAACTTTAACCTTAGGTACCAACACAGGAAGTTCTCCTCGAAGTATAGTTTATGATGGAACTGTGATATCTCAGAGCAGCATTTTAAGTCCTTCCACACCTACTAATTTTACAGCAAGCACTAGTGTGCCATTCACTACTTCTCAAGGGATTGGTGCTTCTGGGTCTGTCCTTTAAAATGGCGAGTATGGGTCAACCAGGAACAACCCTTTAAATCGACAGTAGATCCATCCATTTTGAAAACAGGTTCATAGTCATTGTCAAAAGCTGCCACATTTGGAAATGTTAATGATGAGAAGTGAATTACAAGTAACCGGGGTATTGGTTATGTGGTAGGCTGTTTAACTACAATGCTAACGTCAAAGGACAGATGCAGTTTTGAATTGAGAGGATTCTCTCTTGCAAGTTGCAACAGATACCTCTAGCCAGGCTGCTAGTGTTTTATTTCTACCAGATAGTGTCCTGTTAGAGTCCTCAGAATGTTGTTATCCTTTTAGTAAAATTCTTCAAGAATTCCTCCATTGATTGCAAACTGAGGGCAATGTGTTAAGAGATAGAATGTTATTGCGGGGGAAAACTATAAAAGGTCTTATTCTCTAATTCATACTAATTTTCCTATTTAACCTACAGCTTAGTAGCTGCTTGCTTGTACTGTGCCATGCAAATTTTTAACAAATTCTCCAAATGAATGCAACAATGGAGTTGATGGCTGGCTTGTTTACAGATCTGTGGTGATGGTATATTTAAGCTCTTCCTTTGTCTAGTGGCCTGCTAATCAGTTACAGAACAGTGGATCTGACTTGTCTAGCCTGTGACCATGAACATTCGTCACACGTACTTTGTTTGGGGAATTCTGCCAGTTATAAAAGATGTGTTTTTGCATGCATTGTAAAATGATCTAAACTCAAGAACTAAACAGAATGATCATGAGATATTTTCTCTTCCCTTCCAACAGGTAGTATTCAAAGATCAAAATATTGTGAATGGCTGCAGTGTTACCCATCCAACTAGGCATGCAAACAGAGGTTGGGTTATAATACTAATAAATGTGGAAAGCAGGCTCATCTGAGGCATCAGGCTCGACTGTTAGGAGATTATTTTCTGCTAGTGGCATCTTCTGGTTTCCATGATATATATATATATATATATATATGTTATCTTGTAAGCTCTTTCTGCAGATGATATTGATTTTTTTTTGTGCTCCTCTATACATGGCATGCCTTTTGGATTGTTCCATTTCAAGAACCAGCTTCTATTTGGCAGTAATCTTCTCACTGCAAGAGGATTCTATGCTAACAATACCATGTTTGTACCAAGAAATCCATGTGCAAAACTTGCACCAATATGGGTATATTCCAATGGGATTTTCCTTGTTGTCATGTTTAAAAAGTGAAGTTTACAGCATGACAATTGCGATTGGATAGTGTGTAGGATAATGCAAAACATCTCTGGTCAATTCTTTCCAGGTGAAAAGGAGTGTTATGTGTTATTCCTTGATGTAATTCAACATTTTGACATCCATATATGGACCTGTAGACAAGACAACTTTAGAATGCAACTAGGAACAAGCCTATTTCCCACCCATATTCAACTATGAATAACAAAGAATACTGGTCATTTATGTTCTCAATCTTTTGATTTATAGGAAAAATCTGCACAGGTCAATCACATATCTCATACAAATGATTAAAGTGGGCCTTGTAAGAATCAAACATAGATTGCAGAGTTAAAAAAATAAGCCCCCAAGTCTGACCTTGTAAATTTTGTGGTAAAAGACCTCAAGTAGTCGCAGCTCTGCATTTGGGTTAGATAGCTCCACCTTCAAGAACAAAAAAAGAGAAGTGTATTACTAAATGCAATCAACAAAATTTCCATTGCTCGATGTAATTTGGTTGTAGAAATATTTGGCCCATAACATTAAAAGGATTTACATTAAATTTGGTTGAGAGTCAAACTATTTTCACCTCGTCTTTCATTGCATGGTGAAATGTAACCTTTAAATATTTCAATCCTTCCAGCTCTGAAAGTGGTATATCCAGTACTTCATAATACAAGATATCAGAAATCTGCCCAAAAACCACATTAAGATCTTAACAGTGAGATAAAGTGAAGCAAGATATGAGCAACTAAAACTAGTGAACACCACAAAGTTTGACTCAATGTCTAATTTCCGATTTTTAGTTTTTACTCAACATTCCAACATCAACGTTTTAAAAAAAATACAAAATGAAATTTCTTCTTAATTTTCCATTATTTCCAACATGCTCAACTCACCTCAAATAAAAAAAAAATTATAGAAGCAATTTCTTTATTTTAGTTAAATTATGTTGTTGAACTTGTGTCCTCTATTATTCAAACTATAAAGTTTGGCCAAATTGTCAATTTTTTTGTTCATCTCTCATGACTATACTTGACCGCCATAAACGACAGAAAATCCCTACATCATAATAAGCTAAATATTAGACAAATTTCACCCACTCAATTTTTCCAACCAAAATCCAGCAGAAATTGTTGGAATTGCAATTTAGGTTGTTTGAATTGCATAATCAAGGTGCCAAGGGTAATTGAAATGCATTGAATCTATTTCTGCAATCAAAATTGCAATTCCAAACAATGAAAATTGCAATTTCAACAAAAATCACATCGCTCAATTCCGACAAAATTTACCAAAAAATACAAATTGACAATAAGCTTATGACAAAGTCTCCCACAACAATAACAATAAGTACCTCTATATAATTTTCCTTTTCATACTCAATGTTGATCATTCTTTAACATCATATGAGTCCAACTTCCTTTCAATGCACATCCTAAAACCCTAACCACTCCATGACTTTGCTATGCACATCCTAAAACCCTAACCACTCCAGGAGTTTGCTTTGCATAGTAAGGGATCAAATTCTATCTTGAAGTTTTCATCTAAAATCTCTTAAACTCTAAACTCAGTTTTCATCTAAAATATCTTAAACTCTAAACTCTAGTAGAACAAGTGCAGCATTCTAATCCAACATGCGATTTTGAAAGAACCTAGGTTCTCTCGAGAAAATGTCTTCATCTCGAGGTAAATGCCGCCATGATCCCCAAGTAAATTATTATGAAGATCATTATTGTCCTCAAAACTCTATATAAACGACAAAAAATACCTTTGCTTTTATCTAGATGTGAGCACCCTCTGGGCCACATCTTCCTAGGTTGATGTGGTCCATTTTGTCATCACCTGTCTATGGGAAATTGAACAGACCATTCAACTTCCTCATGGATATTTGGGCATGCAAAGTAATGCGTCTATCTTGAATTTATTCAACTTTTTAGCCTCAAGATTGTGAAATCAACTGTGATTGAAACTCCTCCCAGAAACTGTCCCGAGCTTTCTAGTAATGAGATTTATGATATTTGTTGCACTCTGATATTCTGGGAGCTCTTGAAAGGCAAAGAATTCTTGCATTGTTCATATAAGAACTTAGAATGTTCTGTTCCTCCTGCAATAGCCCTAACTCAGCCTGCTACTTTTTAACTTGATCTTGAGAGTTTTCCTTTCTCCCACAAATTCAAAGTATGCTAATCCTCATCACCTTCCCTCTCTAATGACATGTGCCAGACCTCTGTCTTCAGTGAAACTTCATCTTCAATGGCTGCATTTAGTTTTTCAGCTAGACTTGAGTAGCTTGTTGATCTAGTTAAGGAAAGAATTAAGTTTGCATTACAAAAATGGTTCGGTTAATTTACACTTCTAATGATTCATGACAAAAAGTAACTCTTCTGGAATTTCAAATAGCTTGATTCATTATTTGAATTTTGGATGCATGCATGGAAGTAAAATACAATAGTTATCATTCCAGGGAACAAATGACGAAACTCTTCATGGTGAATATAATGTAGGCCTGCAGATGAGAAGTTTCGGTACAAAATTCTATAATCAAAGAGTTAACTGAGTTATCTTCGAGATTAAGACTTTTTGAATCCACTTTCTATTAGAAAGATAACATCATGACAATCTTTGGGTAGTTGACATTTGCAAAGAAAGAGATGAAGAGAGCAAACATCTCTATTTAAAGTTGAAATGTGATATGCTTCATATGTGATTCCTGTGGGATGCCCTTGGCTACCTCACTGCTTGTGAATTCAAAACTGGCGTCCCACATCCTGCTCTTTTCAATATTCAAGATGAGCGAACAGTGAATGAGCATGTCCATGGTAATCTACCTAACAAAGCAAGTTGCAAAACTGGATTTTGAGAAATTCTGAGAAATCAAAGCAATACGTTGAGAGTATTTTGTCACGACTCACACTTCAAAGTCCATCAGGAAAAGATTCTTCTCTGGTTCAGCACTCTATATGACTAATATTCGAGTGCTCTTGGAGACTCCTTTTTGGACTTGTGATAAATCCCTTCTTATGGTTTTCTCTCCCAAAGACATGAAACCATTTGGTTTTCAAAACTAGAAAAGGAAATCCTAAAAAACCACTGCGCACTACATTTCAGATTGCCACCATGCTGCCACATATATCTGTGCGTGTCCTCATGTTCCTTCCAAGCAACATATAGAAGCTAATCTTGATGATTGGTCAAATCGTTCTTATGAGATTTTTTTAATAAAATTGGCTTCCTCACAATAGAATTTTTTTGCATCTCAATACTGTGGGAGGACTATGAGCCACTTATATCCATGAACAAACACTCTCCATGTCAAGCATGTTATTGAAACCCTAGATCCTAAGATATGGAAGGTCCTTATGGACATGAAGCCGTAATGGCAATTAGCTTGAAAGGATCTTCGGCTCCCTTCACACCTAACAAAACCAAAGTCGGAGGCTCAAACTTGGAGTTGGTTCAAAAATAACATTTTTTAAGCGACCAAAAATTAAGTTTATCCATTTGGCGGTGAAGACAAATCCTACAGATGTACTTTTGCTTGATACATTAAGACCCTTAATCAAATATCAGATATATAAAAATTCATACAATATACCCACCATAGAAGCACCTTGAGCTGAGGGTTGCATATAATATGTCCACAATTAAAGTGCTCCCAAATCAACCTGCAAGTTTGGAGAAAACGTTTGAAAACCCTCTTTTTTTGAAGGAAATGAATATGAAAGGTTTCTCCTGTCCTGTCCACACTTTAGTGGTCACCTCTTGTCTGATACAATTATAGTAGTTTGCCATTTGTGGGATGCATAGTAGCCTGAAGAATCAAGCCATTTCATGAAAGAGTTTGCAACTCTGCTATATGTCAATAACCATATATCATAGGGAAATTTAACCTTAAACATTGTGTCTAATATATCTTATGATGACAATGTGGTACCAAAAGAAACCGTCTTCTGCAGTCATGGCGAACTGAACCATAACATGGTTATCACACATTCCCTAGAGCAGTGGAAGGATGGATCATGGATGATATCTACTGGTATCCATTGATACTTCAAGTAGTCCAGCTTGAGCAAGCAGCAGCAATAGTATGCCAAGTTGCACATAAGGAAAATATGTAATAGCATCATAAGGTTAATTATCTGAGACTAAGCCAAAGGTTGAATAACGCTGGAGGTTCAAAACCCAAGACTGTTTGCAATGAACACAAACAATTTTACTAAAACTTAATTGTAATTTTGACCTCCAAGGTTTCAGTCCAGAAGTTTAAGTTTCAGTAGTTAGAGCACAAAACTTCTTAAAGGCCTCATCAACTCGCCCATGGGCGAAATACACAGACACATGAAATTATGCAGGGGAAGAAATATGAGTCATTCAACTTTTCAACCTAAGACCAGAAATGGAAAGGAAGGTAGGTATCAATCCATTCAAACCCTTTAAGAACACAATTATTTACCTCTGCAAGCTTGTAAAAATAGAAAGAGGACTCTTACCTCATCCAATGCCCGTTAAAAACAAGGCTCTCTGCTTTCTGATTGACCATCATCCTAGTCAAGCCAGTCATGCCCCATGCCCATCCATAATCAATCAGTTTTGGAGCAGTCCTCGGCTACGCGACCATCCATCAGTTCCTTCAAATAGAAGGGTTCATAGGGAAGCGATACCCCCTAAGCGCTTAATTCCTCAAGTGCTGGCGGGTCTATTTAGTCAGGTGTATAGGTTAGTAACACGAAAGCAAATATTCAATAGAGTAGTGAATGACTATCAATTTTTGCCTCGCCTACTGTGATTCCTGGATTAAGCAACGAGTTGTTGGGCATCCCTCCATCGCCCTAGGGTTAAGGGTAAAGGTAAGTCTAAGTATAGAAAACCTGAGAATTTTGGAGTGGGAGTCACTCCAGAGGTAGATTTTTGCATTGAATCAATTCAAATGCTGAATCCTGATTGATGTAGCCATGACCAGCACTGAAGCCTATAATGGGGAAATAACAATTCCATGACAAATGATGGTCTACTATTTGTTAATGGCACACTTAAGGGACTCAAAACTCTAGTTAGGACAGAAAGAGTTTTTTATCCGCTAGACTTCGCTCCTACATTAAGTATGCTCAGACTCTTTTAGGGGCCTACTCACTAAGGAGAGCTTCGCCTTGCCGTACCCTCCATTAATCCTACCCATCCCTTTAATATTGAGATTACAGGAGAAGAGTGACTCGCTAGTATATTTACTTTGACGAGCTTGGGGGAAACCTATAATTTCTCCTTACAACCTGTGCAAAGTCACAGTAGTATTCACCCTTTTTTTTTAGGTTGCAGACTATCCAAACCCTTTACCTTCTACTGGCGACAAGAGGCAAAGATGTTTTGCGAAATTTTACAGTACTAAAAATTTACTCACTAAAAATAATTTACTCCTAAAATTTACTCACTAAAAATTTAATTATCCCAGGGTCCCCATTAACACTAGTTGAAGGAGATTTATTCCCAGCATCCTCAGTTGACCAGTTGAAATTAATTATTTGAATCATCAGTTGAAGCGTGGAACCAACAACAATTGAATAAGGAGCTACCCGAGCAGCTGCATACCCAATAGCACCAAGCCAAATTGTTCTACGTTACCTTTTATTGATTCCTTTTGAATAGGAAGGTGATGATTCTATGTGTTTTACCAGTTCGATGTTGACAGGAGCTATTCTATTTGCGTTAACATTTTATAATACACCATGCCCAGGAGGTAGTAGACATTTGTGTTTACTCACTAAAAATTTAATTCTGCAAAATCATGATGGATGGAAACTCTCTGGTGAGGGACCAGATAGGGTTTTTATCCAACATTCACTAAAAATTTATCAATTCACAGTACTTACGAGGGATTTTGTAAGCAAAGAAGGTGGTGTTGACGCCAGAGGTGCAGAATTCGCGGCCCGCCTCTTTAAAAGTCTCCAGGTTCTCTCCAATGCTACTTTATCCATGGCAGCTATGGCAATCAAATAGAGAAATTGTGAAATCAACCGTGGTTAATATCGACCCCAAACTCCTCAACGGGTATGACCAATATCCATATCCAAAACCCACCAAACCCTCCAATTTTTGGCCCGAATGGTTAGGCCATTTGACAAGAAGTAGTAGGTTGAGCAGCAATCTAAATTGTCGGAATTGAAGGATGGTAAGGAAAATCGGAATGCCCTTGTTGCTG
>LPNX010124878.1:706301-727227 GCA_001517045.1 Pseudotsuga menziesii | reverse complement strand
GTTTTGAGGGCTTCTATCTAGCACATGAGTAAAAAATCAGGTTTTCATCGCCAAATTTGGCCAAAAAGTGTTACCCATCTTCATGGAATCACCCATATGCTAGATCTGTAGTCTGCATTGAGGTAGGATTAATGTCTGTAGTCGTTCCCAAGTTTGTCTATATTTGGTTATGTGTGAAGTGATTTCCCCATCTGCTGACATTCTGCAAAACTTCTTTTTGTGTTTTAAATTATGAATAATTCTGGGTCTCCTTGTAATCAGATCCAGTGTCAATATATGATTTTTATGTATATGCAGTTTTATTTTCCCAATATTTCGTCTGCATTTAAGCTTGTGAATAGAGCTATTGCACATAAATTGTAAAGTTGTAAACATGACAATGAATGCTTTTATTTATTGTTTTATATATTGATAGATCTTAGTAGATCGTGAATTCTATATGTGCCTAGGTTTTTCCCAATCTTCTGTTTGAATTTAAGCTTGTGAATAGAGCTATTGCACATAAATCATAAAGTTGTAAACAGTACAGTGCATGCTTTTATTTATTGTTTTATATATTGATGGATCTGAGTAGATCATGAATTCTATATGTGCCTATGTTTTTCCCAATCTTCTTCCTACGTTTTAATTTGTGATGAATATATTGAATGTCTTTTCATTTTATTCATGTGTACATTGGTAAAGTATATCTATACCCAGTGTTTGGTACTAATTGTGTGATTGTATAGATATGTAAAACGTGTTTACTAATTTGTTTGCCAGCGATTTGATCTTGTATAGATATGTAAAACGTTTTTACTCATTGTCTTTGTGAGTGATTTGATCTTGTATAGATATGCAAAACATTTTTACTCATTGTATTTGCCAGCGCTTTGATCTTGTATAGATTCGTAAAACGTTTTTACTCATTGTCTTTTCGAGTGATTTGATCTTGTATAGATCTGTAAAACATTTTTACTCATTGTCTTTGCCAACGATTTGATCTTGTATAGATCTGTAAAATGTTTTTACTCATTGTCTTTTCCAACGATTTGATCTTGTATATATATGTAAAACATTTTTATTAATTTATTTTCCATCGATTTGATCTTGTATAGATCTGTAAAACTTTTTTACTCATTTTCCTTTACCAGCAATTTGATCTTGTATAGATCTGTAAAACGTTTTTACTCATTTTATTTGCCAGCGATTTGATCTTGTATAGATATGTAAATCAATTTCCTCCAGTTTTCCAACCAGTTGATCTTTATTTTTCTGTAACTTGATACTCCATTTCATGTTTTTGGTATTTATCTAGAATTTGATACTCCATTCCTCCATGTCTTCGTTTTAAAGTTAAAAAGCATTTTATTCATCGCTTGCATTTTGATTTATTAACCAGATCAATTTGGACTAAGATATACAGAACCATTGTCTTCCTTAGATCTATTTCATTGTTTGATCTAGATATTGTATACAAACCTTGGATTTGCATTGAAATACAAGCTAAGTATATAGGCTGTTGGCTGTGCTTTTTTAATAGGATTTGGAGTAGGTATGTGTGCCTGCCATTTCGATGAAGATTGACTCTAAGTAAGTAGGTTATGCCTATGGTTTCATATCTATATTTATATATATTTCATGATCTCATTGATAAAGGGTTGTTGATTTTTCATATACATAATCTTTATGCGTTAAATTTTCCATAAGATCTATAGCAATGTAGATGTTTTATTTGAATGCATTTTGATTTTGATGTGTCTGGTATCGGTATAAACGATGACCCCTATGATAATGAGTAAGATCTGGAAATTTGTATTATATCCTACATTTGATTATATCTGTAAAGAATGCATTGATGCTTGTGCTTTTAAATAAATCATTGCATGCGCTTATGAATTGATGTTTATAGATTTTGGATCTAATTGTTGATGGGTGGATGATATTTGTTGCGGTTTATGGATATATTAGTTTATGAATATAATTTATGATCTCATAGTTGATGGGTGGTAGAACCATGCCTACAATTTATGAAACTAATATATTGATCTTAGCGTTGTTGATATTAATCTATGGTGGTTTCATTTTCCTGCGACTGTGCTTATTATGATTTCCATGTGCCTACAATTTACTAAAATCTAGACCATGTATTTTAGTAGTTTCTAATGCTGACGGTTGGACCTAGTATGCATATGGATTAGTATTAGTTATTGTTCTATAGTTTTTAAAGAGTATAGACCAAGAGTGACCTCTTGTATTTTCAGAATATGGTTACGTGAAAGGGTTTTCCATTTAAATGGAAAACCTTACAAAAAAGGAAAATAGTAATTGGAGAGTGTTATCGGTGAAAAACATTGGAGGTAAAGAAAATGGCAATGGATGTGCCACAAAATTGTAAATATTCTCTTGATAAAATAATATAAAGACTAACAAGATTTGGTGGACGTAGCCTCATGGATGGGGTGAACCACGTATATGATGTCTCTTTTTTTTCTCTATGTTTTATGTTTGTATATACTCATTTTCATGATGGTAATTAATGCATGGATGATGCACAACAAACGATTTATGATACATTTTCTATACTCAAACAATGGGCTATTAAATATACCCGTAAGCATACAGTTAACAATATATATCTTGTAGGAAAGCTACTTGGATAGTTAAATGTATTAATACCTTTTTGTTTAACATTTTGATTTCAAGATAAAGAATTCATATCTTGATTTAAAAGTAAGTAATCAATCATTTGCAAGATATTCCTACCATGGTATAGATTTGGGTAAAGTGCTATTAGGGTTTACAATTATGTGATTACACACTCTCAAGAGATTAACATGATTGACTTGTTGGTTATAGTAAAAGAGAAAAATTTACCCCATTTTCCCAAAATTTACATTGAGAAATTTTGGGTTCGTTACAAATGGTATGAGAGCCTCAAGTTACAACACCGTGGCCAAATGTACCTGCATATAAGCAAGTAAGTTGTATACTCTCTGAATTACTGTTTATGTAAATAAAGAATAGTGTGCATAAAAGTTTATTTTGAAGCATGTAGATTAAAGAATGTTAAATTTTAATAAGAGTTTACCTTGCAGCATGTAAGCTAAAGAAAGTTAATTTTTAAATGAGACATTAATATTCTTTACATATGTGATGGCGAAAGTATACATGGTTGCTCCAATTAAAATACATCGATGACAAGGGAAGTAATATAAACTGTACCTAAATTAGTTACATGCAAAATTAAGGCTAATGGCTAATTAAATTGTTCCTTAAACCTCCCTCTTAAATCAAAGATTTTGATTGTTAAGTTTCTTTTGAAGCATTCTGTTTGTCACCAGGTGCATGTAAGAATTTGTTAAGGAATTAATTATATATTGAAGAAATTGAAGCGTTCCATTTCTGCTATAATGATGATACGGTTGCATGGTAAGAGATCTATGAAAATATTTTTGGAACCTTCTCCCCATAGACCTTGGGTGAGGTCTATTATTCCTGAAGAGTTAGTTAACAACAATATCTTAGTCTACGGAGCTCTTGATTTTTGTTCATTTATGATAGTTTTTAATGTGTTATCTTATTAACCACATTAAACTATATACTCCAGCTTGAAGTTAGTATCAATTTTACTGCAATACCTCATTGTAAAGCATAACTAAGTTTATCTTTGGTTAGAATTATGCATTTTCATAAACATTAAAAAAATCACTAAACGAATGACTTAATGAAGTAGTCCTTCACAAAAGATAGAAGGTGCAAACCAAATGAAATTGAAGTATTATTGAAATGATTGTATATGTTTTATAAAATGCTGGAAGTATCGAATTATGAAAATCCAATAAAATGTTGAGGATGATGAATGTAAGGTCTAGAGGAGTTAATGTAAAATGATTTTTATGATAAATTGTAAAAGATCATTTCTTTTAGAATCTACTATGTGTCATCATCATTGTCATTGTTTCAGAGTAGCTATAGGTACCGAGAATTGATAACGGTAATTATACAAAGAGGATACTTATTTTAGATGATCATATAAGGACCAATATTCTTGGAACTTGATGAAAGACAAGAGCACAATGTATTATGAATGGTAAGCATATGGTAAGAATCTGAATATAGATAACGAAACTCATGAACATATATGTTAAAGCATGAGTAAGAAAACATGCGAACCTCTTTAACGTTATTGTGTTGCATGTTGTAATTATCAAAGATGCAAGAAACAATAATTGACTGATGGGTAAAAGAAATTTTCCTGGAATCAAGCAGGAGGCTAGGTGGAAAAGAAATTCCTGGACTCAAGCATGAAGGCTTGATGGGAAAATAATATCTTCTCTAAGGGAAAACCAAGGGGAGAAATTGAGGATGCACCTCTACTTTGCTAAAGTAACTTTTCCTAGACTCAAGTAGGAGGCTGGGTGGAAAAGAAATTCCTGGACTCAAGGGAGGAGGCTCGAGGGGAATTATGAAAGAGTCTGTGATATCAATGGCAAGACTTAGGCAAAAATTTGACATCTGGAAAACATGATGTTGTTTGATGTTTTTGAGGGGAAAAATTTTGAATAACAATCAAAAGGGAGAGTAACCTCAAAGTTTGAGCCTGTAAGTCCAATTGGTGTCAGCAACTCGAGAGAGAGTTCAATATTCAGCAGCGAACTGTTAAAGATGAAAAACTCTTGAGGGAGAGTTTGTTTATCAACAAAAGTGTTGTTAGAATTTATTCAACTTAATGATGAAACAATAGAACACATATTAACGATTATTCTAAATAACTAGACAGTTGAATGTCTTAACGTGTAATGTTGTGAACACTTAAGTAGGAAAAATTCCCTCAAGGGCGAGGGTAAATGGTAAAGTTAAAAAGGTTACTGCTTGAAATTATGTGAAATGGATGATGCTAACTTGTGAATGAAAGAAATGTCTATCTCAAATGGAGGACTAGTTAAAGCATCCAAGTACCGGAGGGAAAAGATGTCCTTCAAAAAGATAAGTAAATCTGAATTACTATGAATTCTTTTGAAGTCAATACGGTATTAGGTATTTTTATGATGATAAAAGGCACAAACGAAGGAAAAAATATGGTCTGTAAATTGAAAATGTTGTGTTGCAGAAAGGACTTGTTGTTTATGTTTGGAATTAAATTCTGAATTAATGACATGTTTACTAAATAAGTTTTGGAAAGACTTGGTTTTGTTGCACAAAAGTACAAGTTATGAAGGATAAAAGATAGGCGGAATCACAAAAAATTAAAGATGATCAAAACAAAGTTGAAAAACATCGCGAAGGATGCAAAAGCAAGCAAAAAGAACTTGAGGGGGAATAAACACAAAACCTTGGATGAATATGTAACACCAAGGACATCGTTGCTTCTAAGGGGGAAAGTATGTAACATCCCCTCGGAGCACTGCTGGAAAACATGAAGTATAAGTAAAAATGAAACTGTAAGTACTAGCCTAGCGTCATCAAAACTATATATGAAATTAATATTGTTGTGAGATTGAAAACATGCGCGACTAAAATGATGATGGGGAAACAAATCCACTAGGGGAGAGGCTAATGGCTACCAAAATCTCAAGGATCTAATAAAGTTTAAATGGGTGTCATCATGATGATCGTGATGTAGCAAAAAGAAGCTAAAGACCAAAAGAAAACGTGCTTTTACACACCCATTGATTTAAGGATTAGAGTGGCATTTAGTAAACACAAAGGGAAATGTATGTATAAGTAATTATCAAAATCATGGCATAGTTAGAAAAGTGGAAAAGTGGTTAAAAGTACTATGATGGAATTAACTAGTTATACTAGTCAAAATATTCCACATTCTGCTATGTTCAATAAAAATCACACCTAAGGCTATATTTCTAGTGTCTTTATATATATATATATTATGAGACTAAGTAATATATATATATATATATATGAATTAAAGAAAAATGATTTATCTCGATTATTATAGATAATGAAGCTAAAATTAAAAAAAAAAATTACATAATTGATATAAGTAAAAAATGGTTTACAATCTTGTAGCTATGTGATCAAAGGATCTCATCTTGATCACTTTGAATTAACTTAGTTACACTTGTTAATCATTGGAGAAAATCATGGGGATTGTTCCCTTTGGGAGATGAAGGGTGTAAAAGGCTTGGATGCCACTTGTCTTACTGCATGCAAAAGGGATGGTGCTTTTAAGCGCATTGGACTCTCCGTAGAAGGGAGGAGAAAATGGTAGTTTTCCCTCTGGGGTGTGAGCAACAATCATTGCAGGTCGGGGAAAATGGAAAATATGTTTCTAGTGGCTATACCTCAGCATTTCGATCTCAATGGATCTTCCTGATATGCAACCTACACTCTGCATGAAGGTATTTCTACATTTCACTCCCAACTTATATGATTGATAAGATTTTGAAAGTCTGCAATTAGTTCAATGGTCTTGCTAACATGGGAAAGAGACCTTGTGATTGTTTCCCTTTATATGTTAGATCTGTAGTTTGCATTGAAGTAGGGTTAATGTCTGTATTCGTTCCCAAGTTGTGTATATTTAGTTATGTGTGAAGTGATTTCCGCATGTGCTGGGGTTCTGCAAAAATTCATCTTTCGTTTTAAATTAGGAATAATTTTGGGTCTCTTTGTAATCGGATCCGATCTCAATGTCAGATTTTTATGTATGTGAATTTTTCTTTTCCCAATCTTCTGTCTACATTTAAGCTTGTGAATAGAGATATTGCACATAAATTGTAAAGTTGTAAACAAGACATTGCATGTTTATATTTATTGTTTTATATATTGATGGATTTGAGTAGATCACGAGTTCTTTATGTGCTTAGGTTTTTCCCAATCTTCTGTCTGCATTTAAGCTTGTGAATAGAGCTATTGCACATAAATTGTAAAGTTGTAAACATGATAGTGGATGCTTTTATTTATTGTTTTATATATTGACGGATCCGAGTAGATCATGAATTCTATATGTGCCTAGGTTTTTCCCAATCTTCTGTCTATGTTTAAGCTTGTGAATAGAGTTGTTGCACATAAATCGTAAAGTTGTAAACATGACAGTGCATGCTTTTATTTATTTTTTTATATATTGACGGATCTTAGTAGATCGTGAATTCAATATGTGCCTATTTTTTTCCCAATCTTCTTCCTACATTTTAATTTATGATGAAGATCTAGAATCTCTTTTCATTTTATTCATGTCTACGTTGGTAAAGTAGATCTATACCCAGCATTTGGTACTAATTGTGTGATTGTATAGATCTGTAAAACATTTTTACTAATTTATTTTCCATCGATGTGATCTTGTATAGATCTGTAAAACGTTTTTACTCATTGTCTTTTCTAGTGATTTGATCTTGTATAGATCTGTAAAACGTTTTTACTCATTGTCTTTGCCAACGACTTGATCTTGTATAGATTTGTAAAACGTTTTTACTCATTGTCTTGGCCAGCGATTTGATCTTGTATAGACCTGTAAAACATGTTTACTCATTATCTTTGCCAACAATTTGATCTTGTATAGATCTGTAAAACTGTTTTACTAATTTCTTTGTCAGCTATTTGATCTTGTATAGATCTGTAAAACGTTTTTACTCATTGTCTTTGCCAGCAATTTGATCTTGTATAGAGCTGTAAAACATTTTAACTCATTTCCTTTATGAGTGATTTGATCTTGTATAGATCCGTAAAACATTTTTACTCATTGTCTTTTCCAGCGATTTGATCTTTTATAGATCTGTAAAACGTTTTTACTCGTTGTCTTTGCCAGCGATTTGATCTTGTATAGACCTGTAAAACGTTTTTCCTATTTTCGTTGCCAGCAATTTGATCTTGTATAGATCTGTAAAACATTTTTACTCATTGTCTTTACCAACAATTTGATCTTGTATAGATTTGTAAAACGTTTTTACTCATTGTCTTTTCCAGCGATTTGATCTTGTATAGATCTATAAAACGTTTTTACTCATTGTCTTTGCCAGGGACTTGACCTTGTATAGATCTGTAAAACGCTTTTAGTCATTTGTCTTTGCCAGCGATTCGATCTTGTATAGATCTGTACAACCTTTTTTTTATTTTCCTTTGCTAGCGATTTGATCTTGTATAGATCTGTAAATTGATTTCCTCCAGTTTTCCAGCGAGTTCATCTTTATTTTTTTGTAACGTGATACTCCATTTCATGTGTTTGATCTTTATCTATAATTGGATACTCCATTCCTCCATGACTGCGTTTTAGATCTGAAAATCATTTTATTCATCGCTTGCGTTTTGATTTATTAATCATATCTGTTTGGACTGAGATATACAGAACCATTTCCTACCTTATATCTATTTCATTATTTGATCTGGATATTGTATACACACCTTGGATCTGCATTGCAATACAAGCTAAGTATATAGGTTGTTGGGTAAGTTTTTTTATAGGATCTGGAGTAGGTATGTGTACCTACCATTTTGATGAAGATTGACTCTGAGTATGTAGGTTATTCCTACAGTTTCATATCTATATTTATATATATGTCGCGATCCCATTGATAAAGGGTTGCTGCGTTTTCATATCCGGAATATTTATGCGTTAAATATGCCATGAGATCTATAACAATGTAGATGTTTTATTTGAATGCATTTTGATTTTGATGTGTCTGGTATCGGTATAATCGATGACCCCTCTGATAATGAGTAAGATCTGGAAATTTGTATTGCAGCCTGCATTTGATTATATCTATAAAGAATGCATTGATGCTTGTGCTTTTAAATAAATAATTGCCTGCATTTATGAAATTATGTTTATGGATTTTGGATCTAATTGTTGATGGGTAGATGATATTTGTTGTGGTCTATGGATATATTAGTGTATGAATATAATTTATGATCTCATAGTTGATGGGTGGTATAACCATGCCTACGATTTGTGAAATTCATATATTGATCTCAGTGTTGTTGATATTGATCTATGGTGGTTTCTTTTACCTGCGACTATGCTTATTATGATTTCCATGTGCATGCCATTTACTAAAATCTAGACCATGTATTTTAGTAGTTTCTAATGCTATCTGTTGGACCTAGTATGCATCTAGATTAGTATTAGTTATTGTTCTATAGTTGTTAAAGAGTATAGACCAGGAGTGACCTCTTGTACTTTTGGAATATGTTTACGTGAAAGGGTTTTCCATTTAAATGGCAAAACTTACAAAGAAGGAAAATAGTAATTTGAGAGTATTCTCGGTGAAAGAGATTGGAGGTAAAGAAAATGGCAATGGATGTGCCACGCAATTTTAACTCTTCTCTTGATAAAATAATATAAATACTAACAAGCTTTGGTGGACGTAGCCTCATGGATAATGTGAACCACGTATATGATGTCTCTCTTTTTGCTCTATGTTTTATGTTTGTATATAATCATTTTCATTATGGTAATTAATGCATGGATGATGCACAACAAATGATTTATGATACATTTTCTATACTCATACAATGGGCTATGAAATATACTCATAAGCATATAGTTAACAATATATATCATGTAGGAAAGCTACTTGGATAGTTAAATGTATTAATACCTTTTGTTTAACATTTTTATTTCAAGATAAAGAATTAATATCTTGATTTAAGAGTACAACTAATCATTAATTTTCAAGATCTTCCTACCATGGTATAGATTTGGGTAAAGTGCTATTAGGGCTTACAATTTTGTGATTACATTGACTTGTTGGTTATATTAAAAGCTAAAAATTTACCCCATTTTTCCAGAAGTTACATTGAGGAATTTTGGGCTAAGCTGGTAGGAATGACTATGAGTTTTTACTCTTAACCATCGATTGTTGTGAAACAACACACCATTTCTAAGAGGAAGCTAATGAAGTATTCACCTAGTGTAATAGCCTATGAACAAAAGTGAGAATCTAACATAAACCTAAATGAGATAAAATGGGATAAAATGGGATAAATCTACTTTGGGAGAGCACTTGGGCACCACTACTCATCAGATATGCATGGAAAAAGCTTCATTAATCGCCAGAGAAGAACAATATAACAGAAGGAGAATGAGGGAGGATTTGGAAATTGAGAAGAGAAATAACACGCTAAACAGGGATGATGTATTGAAGCTCAGTGACACGTGGAAGCTAGTTATTAACCTAATTAAAAAGCATTGAAATGTATAGTTGACCTAATGAGGGAATTTAGGTATTTATATTCTTTTGAATGTTTATTCTTGCTCATCCCAATCACACAATTGAGTGATCGCCCTGATGATGGACTCAGTTTTATAGAGTCTGAAACGTTGGCTGAAATAATTTTTACACAGGTTTCCTTATTTTTAAAATTATTTACCTGTGATGAATTTATTATTCTTAAAAATATTAATGCTGATGTTTAAATATTATTATTACAAGAACATTTTTACTTGAGAAAGAAAGAAATTATTATTGTGAGATAAAGATCATTGATGTTGTTAATACCATTAAAAAGGATCACTAATTAATACTATTATTCATTTTATACCCTTAATTAAGGAAAAAATTATTTAATAAAAATGGAATTAATTCACATAAAAAAATATTTAAAATGGGAAAATGGTCTAGACATTTAAATAAACGAATATATAATCCTAATAGACCAAAGCCATCCTTTGGGGTTAGAGTGAACAAAAAAAACCTGAAGGGTAATTGATCCTCTCTCGCAAGTCGAAGGAAGCAGACTACTAAAGGGATAAATGATTATTTTTACTTTAAACAAGTATTGGAATTGGGTCATTATTGTTACAAATAATTATCAGACATATATATGCAAATACATAAATGTGTTTTGGGATCATTTGATTAATTTTATGTGTCACGTAGACAAAGTTAAATGAGAATAGAAGTGTTTTTTAAGAATGCTTATGGTTAGGTGAAAAGTAGATTTTGTACGTTGAAACATCTAGTCAACTTTTGAGTTAAATGTTTATTTTGAATTATTAATTGTTACATATTAAAGCTTCATCAATCATGTTAAAATGAGAATAATCTATCCAATTGTTGACTTAAAAATAATTAACTTAAAATGCTTTGTAATGTTATGATGTTAAAGCTAAATAGTATAATTGTAATATGACACGATATTATATGTGCTTTAACCACCCATGTAACGGTGTGAGACCTTTAACCTTAAACACTTAAATAAATGGTGAATTGAGTAAGAGGTCATCTATCTAATTATTATTTAATTTAATGAATATTAATTAGATGACTAGAAGTATGTAAATCTATGATAAGTTTCATATTTGTTAAACACTTAAATAAATGGTGAATTGAGTAAGAGGTCATCTATCTAATTATTATTTAATTTAATGAATATTAATTAGATGACTAGAAGTATGTAAATCTATGATAAGTTTCATATTTGTTAATATTATGGAAAAAGTTAGATGGGTTTATCAATTTTGGAAAGTATATAATACATAACATATTATTATATTATATTAATAATATAAAAAAATAATGCATTGTTACATTATGTATATGTCATAAATAGTCAAGTCCTTGTAGATTATTTAAGTGGAGTTTCTTTAAACATTTCATAATAGTTAAATTGTGTATGTATAAATAAGGAATGGACATATATCCTTATAATGATGTTGATGCCATAATCTTGTTATGAGCATAGTTGAATATATTATTAGAACTATTGTCTAACTATAAGCTTGCCTAGCCATGGAACTAAAGAGCTTTACTTCTAATGTGGTTTATTAACTTCTAGGAGATAGAAATCTAGTGAAAGAATTGTTGATATGCAAGCTTGTTTGGCCATAGAGCTAGAGAGCTTTACTTCTAATGTGGTTGATTAACTTCTAAGAGATAGAAATCTAGTGAATGAATTGTTGATATGCAATTTTTAACTAATTATTAGCTTGAAAATAGCCATCATTTGTTCATTACGATAAGGTTAATTACCTTTGGTACTTTTATAACAATGATGTTAGTCATGAGTACTTATTAATTGTATAGTATGTTTCTTTTATGAAAGGATGTGATGAACCATGTGTAAACTAGTAATACCCTTTTGGCTACATTAACTCATTGAAATTCTAATTACTTTAAGGGGAGTAATTCTCTACTCTTCTTGTATGTTGAACATTCATATCCTAATTGATTGGAAAAAGTAATGGGTATGTTAGAAGTATTAAAGGTTGTGTTAGGAAGCCTTCTAGAAATAATATATGTTCTATAATAAGCACATAATAAGTTATACTTAAGTAAATGTTTAAGTAGTTTGCTAATATTCTTATGTATAAGATTGGACTATACTCAATGGAAGGTTAGTAGGATTAATTTGTTTCCTTGTATGTGTAAACCTAAGAATGTACTTTGAATGTATAATTTTATCTCTTTAACATGTCTTTATACCATTGACTATGTTTGATTGAGAGAAAGATTATGGATTCAAGGGTGAGTTAATCAGGTAGTTCTTTAGATATAAGTATGGCGTCTATTTAGTTGGGACTTCATCATTTCGGGATAAGTCATAAGTTAAATAGTTCTAATTAGTTGAGACTAACCAATTGGCTATTGGAGTGATATTAAGGGAAAAAATTTATACCCCAATTCCCAAATAGTCTACTGAGGAATATGAATATATTACACCAACAAAAAATCAAACTTGTCTTCTCAACATGATGTATGAGCATTCAATAGCCCCAATTGTGTACCTTGAATCTAGTTTATGAGGTGATGGGGTTCACACTTGGATCTAGTTGTTTCTTGGCCACCTTCTAGCCTATAAAAGGAAGCCATGGGAATGCATATTCTAAAAGAAATATAGAGAAAGGTTATGCTACTAGAATTTTATTGGAGCTTCTTGATAGCCCATCTCTTCCACACCTTTTAGCATTCTCCAGGATCCCTTGCCTCCTTCCTCTAAGGGGTAAGAGTTTGTCCCATTTGTTCTTCAATCTTTCTAGCATCTAGTGTGGACAAAATAAGCCTACCTAAGGGATATTGTTGGATTCCATTTGAAGATCACACACCCTGGGTAACACTACATGTATTTGCTTGACCATTAGGAAATCTAAAGTGATTCTTGCATTGGTTTCTTTCTATGGTTTGCATTCCTCTTTTCCTTTGTTTATTTCAATTCATTTTTGTTATTTTTATTAACAACACCTTGTAGGATCTACTTTGGGGTTATCACATTTTCTTTATGTTTCTAAATACTGAGCCTATTCAACAACCTCAAAGTATTTCACCCAACGTGGGAGAGGTTGCACACCTTTGTGTATAACTTCCCACAATGGTAGTTTCACTTCTTTAGCACCAGTGACATAATTTCTAGGATCATTTACTCTTGAATGGATTGAAGCTGACTTCATCCATCTCCCGACAGTTTTTTGAGTTGACACATTGGTCTCCTCATTTTGTAGCCACTTTGGAATATCTTAACGAGCATGGGTATGCCCACCTAGTTTGTATAGCACAACATTATTTGTCATCGCTTCACTAGAAACTCTCCCTCATGGGAACAACTTATTAGTCCACACATGCTTCACAACTTTCAAGAACATAGGGGAACAAAAAAGAAATGATGATGCATAATCAACCTACATTATGCTTTGAACCTCATACATCAAGGGACATATATTAATGACCAAATCATGCACACATGTTACTTTTTTGCAATTCTCACAGTAAGGCATCGTCAACATATAGCATGTGCAACCCATTGAAGAAATACTCATCAATACCCAAGAATCATTATGAGTGCAAGAATGTCAAATAACAATCAAAATATAAGGTTGTGCGATGAAAATTATGTTTAGGTGCACTACTGTGCATATTACCGGTCATTTGTCTGCGCTAGACCTACATGAATGTCCCTTTGATATTTGCATGACTAAAAAAAAGTGGGATCTCAAACACTAGCCACCCATTAAATGTTCATGAAGGCCTCTCAATAACACAAATCAGAACATGTCTTCTCAACATGATGGATGAGCATTCAATATCCCCCATGGTGTACCTTGAATCTAGTTCATAAGGTGATGGGTTCCACACTTAGTTCTAGTTGTTTCTTGGCCACCTCTTAGCCAATAAAAGGAATCCATGGGCATGCATATTGTAAGAGAAATCTAAAGCAAGGTTGTTGGAATTGTATTGGAGCTTCTTCATAGCCCACCTCTTCCACAACTATTAGCATTCTCCAAGATCCCTTGCCTCCTTCCTCCAATGGGAAGGTGTCTCTTCCATTTGTTCTTCAATCTTTCTAGCATCTAGTCTGGACAAAATAGGCCTCCCAAACGGGGATTATTTGCTTCTCTTTGAATTTCACACCTCCTAGGTGACACTACATGCATTTGCTTATAAACGGAAGCAAGGTTATGCTATTGGAATTGTATTGGAGCTTCTTCATATCTCATCTCTTCCACAACTACTAGCATTCTCCAAGCTCCCTTGCCCCCTTCATCCAAGGGGAAAGTGTTTCTCCCATTTTTGCCTCTTTCAAAGGAAAATATTAGGCCTATTATGCTTTGTGATGTGATTTTACAAAAGCAGAAGGTAAACGTATAACAATTTTCATGATGTGTTTTTACAAAAGTAAAAATGAAGCTTATAGTTCTTGAAAACATGTCATTATATTTATTGAGATATCTCATTATAGTGAGTAAACTTTTACAAGGTGTCATATCCCTATATTTATTGATATGTGAGATATCTCAATATAGTTGATAAACTTTTACAAGGTATCATATTCTATAATGTTTTTTATGTAACTTTATTATAGTATATGTATTATTGTTTTTTACTTAACTTTATTTCTTTTAAATTTTTTATAACTTCATAAATATAAAATACACCAAAAAATAAAAATAAAATATATTAAATATATAATATACATTAATTATTTAATTAGCAAAATTATAAATAATATGGAATTCATAATAATACTATACTTTTAAAATTCCTTGTTTTACCATCAAATACTTTCCATATAAAGAATTACTTTTTATATAAAAAATAAAAATATATATAATTATTGGAAAAATAATTAAACATCTTAATTTTATCTATATTTTTAATTAAAATTTAAATATAATTTATAATCTTTTAAAATAATATTAAATTTAATAAATTTGCTATGTTATAAAATTTCACCAATGAGTTTTTATATAAAGAATTACTTTTTATATTAAAAATAAAAAAAAATTATAAATATTGGAAAACCAATTGAATATCTCAATTTTATTTATATTTTTTTATTAAAATTTAAATATAATTCAAAATCTTTTAAAATAAAATATTAAATTTATTAAATTTACTATGTTATAAAATTTCACCAATAAATTATTAAAGTTAAATTTTGTTTTTTGAAATGTTATGTAGATTGAATAACTACGTATTAAAAAAAATTGGATAAAAAGTAAAGAAGCATCTTCCAACACAATGTTATGTACATGGCACAATTACGTATTAAAGAAGCATCTTCAATCACATTTTGACGAAGTGGATAGAGAATAAAGAAGCATCTTCAATCACTTTTTGACGAGTATGACATTGTGTTTTTATTTCTAATCACTGCTTTATAAGATTTAGATAGGTATTTATTTCAGAAATAATTTCAAAGAATTTAGATATTAAGTTGATTTAGTTTAGGATCATTTTAATTTTTTTTTAAATAAAATTTAAACATAATTTATAATTATTACAATTTCGTCCTCTTACAATGTTATGTAGATGGTATAACTATATATATATTAAGAAAAAAGAAAAATGGGATCAAAAAGTAAAAAACATCTTCCATGGCAATTATATGTAGAATGCATAGCTACAAATTAAGAAAAATTGGATCCAATAATAAAAAACAGGAGACAATAACATTATGGGGTTATGAAAAGGTATTGCAAAAGAATAATTTCTACTTAGATATGAGAAAGTGGTATTATGGAATTGTGAAAAAGGGTATTGTGAAAGTGGTATTATGGAATTGTGAAAAAGGGTATTGTGAAGTATTGTTAATGAGATTTTATTTTTTATAGAAAGAGAAAATATTTTACTTACAAAAAAATCTACATTACAACTATTTACATTACAACCAATCAATATATTACTAAGAGACACCACTTTTTATTAACATAAAAACTAACACATCTATTAACCAATCTGGACACTACAGAATCAATCTGGACACTATATTTATCTAGTATTCATACACTCTAGAAAAAAATTTACCCACAAAAATTAGGCGAAAGAGGACTTCAAAAAATGCAAAATGGCTAATTTTTTTGGGAGAAAAACATGGAGAAATAGCCCACTGGGCTAAAATTCGCCCCTGATTGTTGTATAAAAATTCCCACAATATCCAAGAATCTTTTGTATTGACTTTACATCACAGTGAGGTAAGTTCAGTTGACAAGTGGCTATAGACACACAATGGGCTGAACTCGCAAAAATAAAAAATGCAAAAGACAGGAGAATCTCCCGTTATCAATCTCATGTCCATGTAATTCGTGAACAACAGAGTTAAAGAAATTACCATTAACAATTATAAATGTTCAGATTAACAGAAGTTTAAAAATTGTTAAGCATTACAACAAATTGCTTTGCTCTTAAACAGGCATTCTGACCACGATATAAAAAACGGATGTGATGAATTCATAACATATGAATTTGCTGACACTGCACGTTCATATTGACAAAATTTTGCCCAGCTAGTCCCAGATCATTACCACTGCAATCAATCCAGCTCCAGTAAGTAGAGCCAAATATTTGTAAAATGGTTTGTCCAAGGGGATAGCATGGTTTTGCTGGTTTAGGAGAAGATGGTTGATAGCAACGTAAATGAAAACACCGCAGGCGAAACCCATTGAGATTGCATAAATCCAGTCCGCCACACTGCCCTCTGTAGTGGCATCGATAAGTATCCCAATTGCAACTCCAATGGGACTCGAAATCACAAAAGCGAAGGCATATGCTGCACATGAGAGGAAGGGCCTGTCGGGAATTATGCGCAAGAGGGCTATGCCCATCGCAATTGCATCGAATATCTTGTGTAAACACACCGTCCACAGGGCTCTCCAAGCATCAGCCTCCGTCGCTGTAATATAGCACAACTTTACGTTCACTTGCCTTTCAGATATTCATTATAAACCTAAATCTCAAAATAAGGCAAATTTATAGTACAATCTAAAGCTAAAGCTATGGAGAGGAGAGAAGACATGCCTGAAACGCCGATGGCGATCCCTTCGAACATAGAATGGAAGCACAGAGCGAGTATTAACAATGAATTATCTCCCATGGAGCTCTTCTTTACCGGCCAGGATCCAGCCTTCACCATGTTCGATTCTACATCTGGCTACGACAGTGTTTCGAGGGTCTGTTGATATCATAATCATATCGAAATGAGAGTTAACTACATCCTCATCGCAACAAAGAAATCCTCTTCCAATTTAATGTACAATCATATATTAATGAAGAACATGCGTTACGTTTTTGGAGCTGTGGAGGTTATAGGTTCACATTCGAGGTAGGGTTGTTTATTGGTTTTTTTAAGGTTATAGGTTCAAAACTGTGGCTAGGGTTTTACCCCTAGCTTGTGCGAATGAGCACCTACTAAGGAGAATGGACTCCTTAGTAGCAGTTCAATAAAATCGAAATAAAAATGCTAAACGGGAATAAAAACTAATCTAAAACACATGCATGAAACAAAACAGCAAAACATAAAGAATGCTTTTTTATTGATATTACCTCCGATGTGGAGGTTGGTGAAGCTCTTTGCGCTGATCCGTGAGGTTGCTCCGAGCTCCAGCTGCTCCTTCTCTTTCTCCGTTGGTGGAAATGGGCCAAAAGGGACTCTCAATGGTGAAAGTAGCTCAAAGGGTGAGCTAGGGTTTCAAGAGCAATTTTGGCAGAGTAAGGATGCTTGTGATTGTGGATGTGTAATGAGGGGTCTCCATCACTTATTTATAGTTTTTTAGTGGTGGAGTGCTTGCCCATGGTTTTTGGAAACCATGTGGTTTAGGGCAGCTGTTTAGGGTTTTTTCCTCCTTTTCCTCATTATTTTATATTTGTTCTTCCCTTTTGGGGATTTTTTGCTATTTTAGAGGAATTTTGGATATTTTTGGAGGAAAAATGGGTTTTTTGGCCTTTTGGAGGCATTGTAGGCCTTTTGGAGGCTTTTTAGATGGTTTTATGGCCTTTTGGAGGCATTTTAGTCCTTTTGGAGGCTTTTTAGTGGGATTTTCAGGGTTTTTAAGGGAAATATGGTAGGAAAATAGACAAATGAGCCATGTAGTGGGGTAGATGAAGTAGTGAACACTTTTTGGGTGTTAACAGATTGCCCCCTGATGTGCGAGGGCAGGAGCTCATCGTATGGCCGATGGACATCATAAGTCATATATGGTTTTCTTGGGGTGTGGAGAAGAGAAGAAACAAACTGAAGCCCGAAACAACGATCCCGAACCAACTGCAAGAACTAAAAGTACATAACCTCAATAATGGATGAGGAATCATCTGATCATATGGACGAGGCGAGCATTCCCATGCTCGTATCAGGATATAACATAAAAATAATAATGGGGTCCTGACATATACATGGCCTCAAAGACTGAATGAGGAAGAATCTTAATATATGGACGAGGCGGGCATACCCATGCTCGTATCAAGATACATAAATATAACTGTGAGGCCCAAAAAAGGAGGACCTGTGGGATACATGAAAACCACTGTGTATATCATAAGGGTCCAGAAGGGACACAAATCTGGGACATACTGCTGGGCTGACCATATCTGAGCTGGAAAATTGATGCACTGGGATGACAGTAGTGCTACTGAATGTGGTACTGAAGGAGCTGAGGAGCTGCTGGATCAGAGTGACAAGGGTCATACTCGCAATGGTACTCTGAAGTGGAACTGAACTGGGTACTCAAGGAAGCATGGAACTGAATAGCTTCCGAATACAATCGCCAATGCAGCCCGGACATCCACAGGAACATATAACTGGGCGTTCCACGGTGACTCACCAATGTGCTAGAGTCGGGGGAAATCCGGGGTCTTCGACAAACAATGGAAGGGATATAAATCCTGCGCGATTCTCAATGATGCGAACAAAAGTGCTGAAGTCGAGCATGTGAGAAACAATCATTCGGAGAGGCAATGAGGACTCCTCCCAAAATGGTCCGTAGGCACTCACCACAGATGGTGATGGGTCCAAGGTGCAGGGACCTCTGGGTCTATCCTCTAGAATAGAGGGGCTGTCGTCGACAGAGGGAGACCTGCAACTATCAAGGCAATGATGTTTCCTTGACATGAGCGCGAGGTGGAAAACCGAAATGTGATATTACTGATGGCAGGAGTGATAAACTGGGGGGAAATAACTGGGCAAGTAGAGTGGGTGGACTCAAACTTCCTTTGTTCAGAGTATGATGGCGGGGATGATCGGGCAGCATATGAAACTGACTGGTGGTTTAAGGAGATCATCGTTGTATTGGATCTGGGAGGGTGACTGGGCTGAGGGAGACTCAAGCTGTGGAAAATGGGCAGGAGACTGCAGAATACTCTGAACAAAGGCGACCGAATTGGGGGTGCTGCCGAGAGGATCGATCATGGCGCCAAGAGGCACGAGGGAACTTCTTCATGGGTTAGGGGACTAGAAGAAGAGTGTGTATAAAATGGTACTGTCATGTGGATTGTATGAGCCCAGGACAGTTCATGCTCGTGGTTGCTTTCAATTTTAAGGAGTCTGAAAGCAATAAGAAGACTCTGAAGTGAAGGAATGGTACTGTCGTGCGGATTTTACGAGCCCAGGACAGTTCATGCTCGTGGTTTCTTTCAATTTTAAGGAGTCTGAAAGCAATAAGAAGACTCTGAAGTGAAGGAATGGTACTGTCGTGCAGATTTTACGAGCCCAGGACAGTTCATGCTCGTGGTTGCTTTCAATTTTAAGGAGTTTGAAAGCAATAAGAAGACTCTGAGATAATGGAATGGTACTGTCATGCGGATTTTACGAGCCCAGGATAGTTCATGCTCGTGGTTGCTTTCAATTTTAAGGAGTCTGAAAGCAAATAAGAAGACTCTGAAAGAATGGAATGGTACTGTCGTGCGGATTTTACGAGCCCAGGACAGTTCATGCTCGTGGTTTCTTTCAATTTTAAGGAGTCTGAAAGCAAATAAGAAGACTCTAAGATAATGGAATGGTACTGTCGTGCGGATTTTACGAGCCCAGGACAGTTCATGCTCGTGGTTGCTTTCAATTTTAAGGAGTCTGAAAGCAAATAAGAAGACTCTGAGATAATGGAATGGTCAGGCAAGGAGGAAGTGTTTGATCAAGGAACATTTATGATGACCAGGACTGAGGGTGGGCGGGAACACTGGTGGGCCTCCTTGCGGGGTGAATAAATGGTGGCAAAATAACGAAACATTTGCAGTATGACAGGAGTGGATGGCTCCTAAAGTGATGAGTTCAGGGGTGCTTCCTGGGGCAGCGATATCAATTTGGAGGACAAGTGAGATGTTGGCCATGTTACCCTCCTCGAAGGCGTCAGGAGCAGGAGTAGGGTCCTTGAACCAGTCGACCTTGGGGGGAAGGAAGTCTTTGGATTCAACTGTAAATTGGGTAGCAGTGTTAGAGGAGGATTCATCTGGGAGGAAGTAGGAACGATGGTGTATGTCATCCCAGGGATACTCCGGGGCAGTGAGAGCCTCGAGGATTTCCTCATCAGTACAGAAATTTTGTGTCGTCAAATCGGTTGACGAGGAAGTAGTGGCGGAAGAGATCATATAAATGGTATTAATCTCTTCAAAATGGGGAGAGACCGGGGGGTGGATCTCCTCAATGGTGGGTGGTGCCGTCTCAAGATCCAGATTGTTCATCTCAAAGAGAGCTGCTCTGTAATCGGGGAGATCGGGACAATGATTTGTGTAATGCCCGTAAATACCGCATATGGCACAGGAGTGGTTAGTGCGCAAGGATTTGTCGCGAGGAT
>LPNX010124878.1:692693-705881 GCA_001517045.1 Pseudotsuga menziesii | reverse complement strand
AAGCAACCGCCCGCATGGCATACATGTAGCTACGGCCAAGTAAAAGGTTATAATCAAGCTGTGCATTAATAACCTCGATATTGATGAGGACAGTTTTGCCATCCAGCTGGACGGGGACGTTAGTTAAGAGGCCTTGTGGTTGAGCCGAATGGCCGTCGTAGGCATGCAACGCAGTGGAGGACTGATGGAGGGTGGGGGAATCCCATTTTCTGCCAGATGGAGGTGGGCATGACACATGTAGAGGCACCTTCATCAATAATGCATCGATGGACGACAAAATTCTGGATGGAAACGGAAACTTGAAATGCTAAAGTAGAAGGCATGCAGGGTTCGGATTGGTCCAAATCAAACGCCATTACATTCGAATCGTTTGGATCGATAGCCCCAATGGCTGAGAGTAAAGTCTTGCACTGCGAAGGGCAGTTTTTTAAGACTTCTAACGCAAACATGGCTGCAGGAGATTGGGCTAAGTCATCAACAATGTTGTAGTTTGACGCAGCGCGCGCATTGGGGTTATTGTTAATACGGCAAAGTGGAAAACGAGGTGCTTTGGGAGCGCCTTCTAGTGGAGGTGGAGGTATACGTAACACCTGATCAGTGGGATGAGCATTAGTGGGTTTATCGGCGGGAGGGGCTTCAGGGGTGGAGCCGTATTGGTTTCGTCGGGTCTGGAGGTTGACCTCATCGGAGGACATCATCAACAAGAGGTGGGTACCTGAGTCAAGCATGGGTTGATCAGGAGCAGTGATTTGTTGTTGGGTTGGGGCGTTGGCTTGAGGGGGAGCCAATGATTGGGTGTTCACGACGCCTTGAGTTGGTAAGGGGTTTTGTAGCACCAAAGGTGGTTGCTGAGGTTGTGGAGGGTTGGGTGGTGCTTGAGGAGCCGCCTGCCCTTGGCGGTGGGCATCTTCAGCCCAAAGTTGCCGAACTCGCTCCATGTGTGGGAAAAAATGTGTGTAGTGGCCATAGACCCCGCAAATAGAACAAGGATGGTTTGTTCGCAGATTGGGGTTTTTAGCCTGCTTGGGCGGGCGATCAGGGTTTTGGTTAGCAGGGGCCACATTATTATTATCAGGGGGATTAGGGGGTTGACCAGCTTGGTCTGTAGGTTGATTGTTCCCACGATTTCGGCCCCTGCCGCAGTTTGGTTGGCCCTGGTTACGTTGGTTGTTCTGGTTTTGCTGCGGGTTTTGTTGGGCGTAAACTTGCCCTTGGACAGCAGGTGGATTCTGAGGTTGCGCAGGTGCTGGAGCAGGTTGCGGTGGATGATATGTAGGTGGAGGCTGTGCAGGTGCAGTCACTTGAGGTGGTTGTTGATAGGGTTGCGGAGCGGGTTGGGGGTTTGCCGCAGAGGCTGCCTGTGGCGGGTAATAAACGGGTTGGGCTTGTGAAGGCGCAGGAGCTAGTGCAGCCTGTTGGTGGTAGTAGGGCTGAGGTGCGACCGGGGGGGCATAAGCAGGAGTCGCATGACCGAAACACTGAGGTGGACATGAGGGTCCATGGGTATGGTGATGATGTGTCATGGGAGGATATGAGTTGGTGGCTCCAGGCTGTGAGGTAGCCCGCGAGAGGTCAAGGCCAGGGGTAGGACGTGCTATGGAAAATGGTTGAGGATGCGAAGAGACATGGCCAATGATGCCGTCGGCTGCGTGGGATGCCCCTGGCGCATCGTGCTGGGAAGACTCACCGCGAGGGGCGTCAGGTATAATGGTATAAAGATAGCCCGACTGGGCGTAAATGAGGTTGAATTGCTGGGCCTTAAGGATGGCCTCTTCTTCAGACTAGGGTCTTTCGGATGCCACATCCTTAGCAATGACAGGAAGAAGGGATTTGAGGAACCAATCTAAGAAGATCCGGTCGTCCAATTTGATCTTGCATAAGCTACGGCGTCGACGCCACTCATGAATGTGGTCCGTGATGTGGGTAGCCATGTTTTGTTTGCAGGATAGGAGGATCTCAACGCCCACGTCATAGCGGACAGGTAACTGGAAGAACTGCAGGAAGGTGGAGGCAAGGGAAGCAAAGGTGTTATGTGTTCCATGGGGTTGCTCAATATACCACTTGGCTGCAGAGCCAGTGAAGGTGCGCTGTAAGAGACGGAGGCGGATAGAGTCGTCTACTATGGAGTTGGAGGAACACCATAGATGGAAGGACATAATATGGTTTTGTGGGTCCTCACCTGCCTTGCCATCAAACTTGGGGATGTCAGAGGGGAGCTTGGTGGGCATGTGAGGCCACGCCGGGTCGTGTCGGATAGGGTCGTTAGTCAATCTGGCTAGGTCAGGCAGGTTGAGGCTAGCCATGAACGGCAAACTAGAGGAAGGATGGGACACAGTAGTGGGTTGGACCAAATTGAGGCCAATGCCCCCAAGTGGAGGGGTAGTGGTAGGGAGGTTGCCCCCAAGTGGGGGAACTAAGGTGGTATGGGATGGTCCCGCACCGCCATGGGTAGTGTGAGCCACTGATGGAGTGGGAATAGGTATTCTAGCTGCGGGAATAGGTGCCATGAGGGGAACGGTAGAGGGTCCCATGGAAGGCATACCCAAAACAGGTGTGGTAACGGGTATAGGGGCTGGTGTAGTGGTGGATGTGCCACCAGCGATCTCTACCAAAACGGGAGTGGAAGTTATGCCAGCCATGGGGCTAGTGGGGGCAGTGTAAATGGGGTTCTCAGAATCTGGCTCAGAATCGGAGGTAAAATACGGGGCGTCAATATCCGGTGACGGGGTCCTATGCCGCTGACAAGTGGAGTCAAGTGACAAGGCTCGAGATCTAAGATAAGTGGTATCAAGTGAGGATGATCTGTGGCGATGACGGGTGGTGTCAAGTGAACCGTGCTGTGGGGGCTTGCTCCTGAGGCGCCGAGAATGTCTCAGAGATTCAATGGTGACAGATGGTGTCAAATTTCTGTGGGTTGAGGTGAGTAAAAAACAGCTCGAAAACCCGAATGCAACCGAGTGTGCAGAAGGGGAGCTCAGAAAATAAGGCACTCAGGCCAACAACCTACTCAAAATACCCAATGTAACAGCTGTGCTACAATAGGTGGAGTGTCAACAGAAATGGTCAGAATACCAACAAGCAGCAGGTTTCCTATAAATAAAAAACGGTGGACTCACTAGACCAAAAGGAGGTAAGGGAGCATGCAAACACCTAACTAAAAGTATTCTGACTCAACTAGACATATCCTCTGCAAGGTGATGAAATCCAAGTCAGACAATATGAATAGGAAAGCCAAGTGGCTAAGATATCCCCCTATTGGGAGGGACACCGGGTAGTCAAATCCTAGAAGAATGGCAACTAAGATACCCCGTTCATGACACGTACAGAAAGGTGAATCTGCCGCTTGGTCCTTTTACCGCAATACCCCTATACAGGGATATCCCGAGAACTGCGAAAGGTAGCCCTTCAGTTACTGAATGGAGTGCGGTATTCCACTCAGGCCTCCGGAACCAATCTCACGACTTCAACCCTCCTAAGGGAGAGGCCCTCTGGTAAATTAGTTGTGACCGTGCCAAAAAATATTAGGGGATTTTGGTTCCCTAATTGGACAACAGCTATGTCTCAAGTGTAAATAACCGAGGGGTGTTATTGGAAGCCTATCCCCCCGATCCTACCTAACTACAAAAATTCTTTTGTGTTCCCCAAGTGGGGTTAGAATGTTGGTTGAGTTAAGTAGTTTTTAAGTCTCACTTGAATTAGGTGACAGATTGTGTGCTCGTGAGGTTATGAACCCAGAAGAGAAGTGCCACACACCACGGGGGCAACTTCCTAAATAACAATAATACTGAATGAAAAAATTTTACCATGCAAAATTTTCTGAATAAACAATGCTGAAATTTTTTTTAAAATTCTGTAAAGGGGGACAAAAATGCTGTTGCAGAAAAGGCTGTAGAGCTGCAGGTAGAACAGATGGCTGTGCAGGTGCAGAAAATATGGCAGCAAAGGGGCTGGTTTGCAAAAACAGGACTGCGGGTCAGTGGCAAAATCAGGCGGTCGGACCGCGGGTTTGAGGGAAACAGACGCGGTCGGGGCGCAGCGAAGGGGCTGAAACTCGCACTTGGGATGCAGGAAAAAAGACGACAGGCGCGGTCGGGTCGCAGCTAAGGGGTTGAAACTCGCGCTCGGGATGCAGAAAAATGGCCGACAGGCGCGTTCAGATCGCAGCAAACAGGATGAATAGCCGCGGTCGGATCGCAGGTAACAGACTTGAATCCGCCGGCAGGGCGCTGGAGACGGTCTGATAGCCGCGGTCGGGACGCGGCTGCAGAAGGAAAAAACGCGGTTTACGGCGGCCGAAAGGGACAGCCGAAAGGAAAAAAAAAAAACTGAAACCAGAAATAAAAAACACAGTGGAGTCGCCAAAACTGTGGCTAGGGTTTTACCCCTAGCTTGTGCAAATGAGCACCTACTAAGGAGAATGGACTCCTTAGTAGCGGTTCAATAAAATGGAAATAAAAATGCTAAACGGGAATAAAAACTAATCTAAAACACGTGCATGAAACAAAACAGCAAAACATAAAGAATGCTTTTTTATTGATATTACCTCCGATGTGGAGGTTGGTGAAGCTCTCTGTGCTAATCCGTGAGGTTGCTCCGAGCTCCAGCTGCTCCTTCTCTTTCTCCGGTGGTGGAAATGGGCCAAAAGGGACTCTCAATGGTGAAAGTAGCTCAAAGGGTGAGCTAGGGTTTCAAGAGCAATTTTGGCAGAGTAAGGATGCTTGTGATTGTGGATGTGTAATGAGGGGTCTCCATCACTTATTTATAGTTTTTTAGTGGTGGAGTGCTTGCCCATGGTTTTTGGAAACCATGTGGTTTAGGGCAGCTGTTTAGGGTTTTTTCCTCCTTTTCCTTATTATTTTATATTTTTTCTTCCCTTTCAGGGATTTTTTGCTATTTTAGAGGAATTTTGGATATTTTTGGAGGAAAAAATGGGTTTTTTGAGCCTTTTGGAGGCTTTTTAGATGGTTTTATGGCCTTTTGGAGGCATTTTAGGCCTTTCGGAGGCTTTTTAGTGGGATTTTCAGGGTTTTTAAGGAAAATATGGTAGGAAAATAGACAAATGAGCCATGTAGTGGGGTAGATGAGGTAGTGAACACTTTTTGGGTGTTAACAAAAACTGAGGTAGGGTTTCTTAGAGGTATGATTGCTTATTTGACTTATTGTGACAAGATTTAAAGAGTAAGCGACCCTCAGATAGAGATTCAACAGTATAGTCTTTCAAGTCTCTTCCCTATCAAGTTATAAAAATTGAAGTAGGGTTGTTTATTGGCTTTTTGAAGGTTATAGGTTCAAAACTGAGGTAGGGTTGCTTATTTGACTTATTATGACAAGACTCAAAGAGTAAGGGACCCTTGAGATAGAGGTTCAACAGTATAGTCTTCCAAGTCACCCTATCAAATTACAAAAAATGAGGTAGGGTTGCTTATTGGCTCTTTGAAGGTTATAGGTTCAAAACTGAGATAGGGTTGCTTATTTGACTTATTATGATAAGACTCAAAGAGTAAGCGACCCTGAAATAGAGATTCAACAGTATAGTCTTCTAAGTCTGGACCCTTTCAAGTTACAAGTTAAGTTTTTGCTGACTGTAAGACTGTTGAATATATTCATTAAAGTTGCTATTCCCATGGTTAATAAAAATCTATTCCAATAAATCACAGAAAGCAACCAAACACAAAGTTGACGATAGATTCTACACTTCACCCAGAAAATCCAAAGAAAAAGGAAGTCCAGCATCCATCCAGAAATTCCAACATAACTTTCTGGCTAATGACCCAGGGATTTATCTAGCATCCATTCAAAAATTCCAACATTCTAGCTGATAACCCATTGGATTACTAAAGGCAAGGCAAGGCTGGCGATAAACCTGCCTTCCATCTCGAAACGGGCATAACCTTCAAGCTAACAATAAACTTTTGGAATAACCAGACTTTCCACTTGAATACTCGGTAGGAAAAATTATTGGGAATTTCACTTTAAACAAACCTGAAAGTTAAGAGCTCCCTCCACTGTTTGTGCGATATGGAGAATATCTAGTAATTACAACATTACTGCTATCGGTCAGCCAACGAAACTAGATTGCAACATCGAAACGGATATGTTGTAATTCTTTTTATTGGTATGTATCAACGATTCAACTGAACCGTTTGGCAGAGAACGGATGTTAAGTAAATATCAAATCAAAACCGGCGGCACTCACCGGCTTTTCTTTGAAGAGGAATTGCCCCATCTTGCTTCTGATACACCCAAGCGACGATGATGTCTCCAAGCATGGTAACAAGGTATTCTGCAAGGTATTCTGAAGTGCAGAGCATGAATGCAAAAGGATACGTCTTCTCCGTCAAATCTTCAAATGTTTCTGCAGAATCACTGAGGAAATGCATCCAAGCCGTTCCCAGGAAGACGCCAGCCGCAAACTGAGTTCCCAGCAAAAGAAAGCTCTCGCTCCATCTGTAAAAATAGGGGGAAACGCCCCCTGCAAATGTGCCCACAAATACTATTATGAGACACCATATCTTAACAAGAATTAGCCCTTTTGCTCTCAAGTTTAAAGGGCTATCACTGGAACTTCCAGAATCACTGCCTCCATGAGCTATGGCTAATGGAATCAGGCCACAACTGATTATAACGATTGCTGCGCGGCCATGGTTTAAGATTGTGAAGAATTTCGTTTGGCTTCTAGTTGTACTGGAAATTTTGGGTTCTATCAATCTGTAACCCGCTGACTGAATTTGGTCGTGTACTACTCTTAGTTCTGTACGACAAGTTTCTTACTCCATGCTTGCGGCCTTTGTAACTTTTTATATTTGCCGACCTGAGAGATGGAGCTGAAGCTCCCCGGAATCAGTCTCCGCTCCTTTTGCATGGCCTTTGAAAAATAGGTCGCGGAAGGAGTCTCCACCCCTTTTGCATGCGAAGCAGTCTCCACTCACGAGACCGTTGAATTCATTAGTTTTTTCTGTTACACTGAATTAGCTTTTCTATAACAATGAGTTAGCAGCTGGATGATGATTTCGATGAGTCGTTGAATATCAGCAATCTAATTTTTAATTGTCGCACGAGAGCCAGGAGGCTGTTATATATATGTTACCGAGGCCTTTTGCTTATATATATATATGGTTCACCATTTGTTAGAGGGCTACTTCATTGAAAATCTCAATACTCGATATTCAAAGTGAATCAAAGTATCACACATTTATTACAAAGGGTTTCACAAGAGCATCCTGTCACTTACAAGACTAAAACTTGGGTGAAGAAGGTAACATTCATTCCTCCCAAACACCCAAGCTATATCCATTTGACATCTGATATATACAGTTTATGAATATTCTCAAAGAAATTAAACTAGGAGATTAATTTAAGAAACATATTTCACATTTCTAATTTTTTTTAATCGAATCTTGGTTTGGTCACTTTGAATGTAAAGTGTTAAGGATAAAAAAAATTTTATTATGTAATTTTAATTTGATTGGTTTGATTGAAACTTTGGAATGAAGAAAACATTTTTAAGAGGGAAATGGTAAGTACATCTTTATTAGAAATAGAGAAACTTAATAAAGTTAACTTTGATTTGTGGAAGTTTCTTGTAAATTAACATAAATGGGTTGAACCAAACTTCTTACTATAAAAGATGAAAAATGATTAGTGTTAGAGAGAAAAGCTAGAAGCCTTATAACGTTTCATTTTCTCAATTTTATGTTAATAAATGTTTCTAACCAATCTAATGCAACAAGTTTGTAGAAGAAGTTGGAAAATTTGGAAAATTTTTACTAGACTAAATCATTCATTAATGAAAAAAATTGTTTTCCTTGAAAATGGGTGATGGTGGTTATGTAGTTCAACATCTAAATGCATTTAATATTATTGGAACCAATTGGTCGCACATCTAAATGCATTTAATATTATTGGAACCAATTGGTCGCACTTGTGGTAACTATGGATAATGAGGATCATTGGATGACTCTTTTGTGTTATTTTCCAAATGCATGCGACAACTTGGTGATGGTAAGTGAAAGCATTATCAAAACACATTGATGCTTATTGAGGGTATGTCTACTTTACTCTAATAGAAGAAGATCCACTAATGAGATGTGAGGTGATTGCTACTGTAATTACTGATTAACAAGTCTCCCACTTCAACGCTTATGGATAGTACCTCGATGTAGATTTAGACAGGTAAGCACCCTTCACTTCAACATCTTCATGTTTTTTGTTTCGAGACATATCCTCATATGCCTACAACTATGGCTATGGTTCTAGTGTGAAAAAATACAAGCTTTGGGATTCGTTGATTGAGAAGGTTCACAGCTATAGCTATGGAGTTAGTGTGAAAAAGTATAAGTTTTGGGATCTTTTATGGTTCTAGTGTGAAAAAAACAAGCTTTGGGATTCGTTGATTGAGAAGGTTCACAACTATAGCTATGAGGTTAGTGTGAAAAAGTACAAGTGTGAAAAAGTATAAGTTTTGGGATCTTTTGGTTGAGAAAGTTTTGTATGCATAAAATAAAGGTTATTTTTCTAAAAAAATTAGGTTTTTTTCATAATAGTGTAATTAGAAGAAGATAAGAAAATTTTAGTTATTCAAATGCTACCTTATATCTAATGATAATAACACCAATGAGATAAAAGATTAATTTTAATTAAAAATAAGGGATTTATGGATTTGAAAGTTAAAGAATAGAATATGAAGTTAAAATGACTATGTTAACTCAAAAAAAAGCATAGGAAAAAGTAATTTAGAAATACATAAATAATTATTTTTAATTTTTATTACATATTAAGAAGTGGATAACTTGTATCTATCTTTAATTTTAATGATGATGGTGTATTGTATCTATTCTTTTAAATGGTGATGAGTTGCATTTTTTTTAATGATGATGATTGTATTTATTCTTTTAAATGGTGGTGTTGGATTGTATCTTTTTAATGATGTTGATCGATTGCATTTATTTTTTTTAATGGTAATGGATTGTGTTTATTATTTTTTAATATTTTAATATTGATGGTTATATGTATTGAATGATGATGAAAAAAAAAATTCAAAATATTTTTTCTTCTTGTTGTTATTCATTAGAATTAAAGAAAAAATGACTTCCATACTCTCGACTAACCACTAACAAAGTCAGCACCAAGCACATACTTCATGACAGCTATAATAAACTTCAAAATATAGCTTCGGTCTTTGTACATAGAAACCAAATTACTACTATCACAACATCTAAAAACCTCAGCTACAAAAGTAAAAGAAAAATTATTAGCTATTTCCAAGCTAATAATTAGTTAAAAATTGCATATCAACAATTCATTCACTGGATTTTTATCTCGTAGAAGTTAATCAACCACATTAGAAGTAAAGCTCTCTAGCTCTATGGCTAGACCAGCTTGCATATCAACAATTCTTTCACTAGATTTCTATCTCCTAGAAGTTAATCAACCACATTAGAAGTAAAGCTCTCTAGCTCTATGGCTAGACAAGCTTGCATATCAACAATTCTTTCACTAGATTTCTATCTCCTAGAAATCTAAATCCAGGCTCTATCAAGCGTCGAGAGGGATCAAATATCTCGAGGTACAAACTTCTTTTGAGAAATATTTTATCCCTCCCTAGGTGCATAGGGGATCAACACCTATTTTATAATGCTCAAGGATAACTGGGATACATTTTAGGCCTCTTATTGTCATTGTTTCTTCTCTTCATTTTCTATACCAAGTAATTACTAAGCAAGCTTTGGATCTCCCAATTTCATTTCTATATCAACTAAAACAGAAAATAATAGAAAATAATAATGTTGTAAAGTCAATACAAACTAAAACTAATGTTGCAAAGTCAATATAAATTAAAACTAATGTTGTAAAGTTAGTGCAAATTAAAACTATGAGTAGTTGAAAGATAAATTAAGATAACCTGTATCATAAATAATAATACAAGACACATAAAATTAAACAGCCAAAAGTCTATTTACAACTCAATATATTTATAAAATAAAAAAATTTATAAAATTAAAACTAATGATGTAAAGTTAGTGCAAATCAAAACTATTGAGTAGTTGAAAGATAAATTAAGATAACTTGTACCAGAAATAATAATACAAGACCCATAAAATTAAATAGCCAAAAGTCTATTTATAACTCAATATATTTATAAAATATAAAAATTATAATATATACAACTCAATATATTTATACAGTAAAAAATTATAATATATATACCTTAAGGATTTTGAACTTGGATCAATACAAACTCACAACTACAATTTTGTAGTCTAACATCAAATAAAACTTATATCTAAAAATATTTCTATTTGTTAGAATATAATTCTTCGGGATTATATATTGTAAATAAATAAATAAATAGTTAGTTGAACAGTTACATAGGAAGCCGAAAAGGCTGGGCGGAAGGTGAAACACAACCGTCACATGTAATATATAAATGTATGCATTAGCCATGAATAAAATCGAATCAGGAGTTATTACCTATCAGTGGTATCAGAGCCAGGTTATTTGCCATAACTCCTGCCTGCTGCATTTCAGTCCTGGCGTTCTGCTTGCCAGTCCATTGCCAGACTGCCTGCTCCGTCAGTCTGCCATTTGCATGCGTTTCTCTTTGCCAGCCTGTGTGCATTCATTTGTATGCGTTATTCTCTTCTCATTTGCCTCATTTGCTAGACTACTCTCTTCTCAACCCTAATTTCTTGAGCTGAATGAGTCGCCCTCCTCCTCTTGCATATTGTTGTTGTTGTGAGTTCTTTGAGGACCGTCTGCAAAATTTCTCATACTCCGTGAAGGCTGGTGTGTTTGACATTGTGAGATGCTACGATTTCATGAGGGAGTTGTAATACCTATCAGTGGTATTACTGCGTTGAAGACTCTATATATGTATGTATAATCGCACTGCCTGAAGTGTTGGTGTGACTGATAGAATGCGTTGATATTGGCTTGGAGATGCAGATTGCATTGATATTGGTGGAGATGCGTTGATTTGAGACTGCGTTAAACCCTAATTTTACCCATCAGTGATGTGTATAAGTTGGAATCTATATATGCTGCGATCTCTGCGTTGAGTATATGCGTGTTGCTAAGGCCAAGTCAGAGGCAGCTGAATACCATAAGCTACTTGCAACAAGGTTGAAGGAACAACATGATCGTAGAAGTGAGAGTTTGGCAAAGAAGAGAGCCCACTAATCATCAGCTGTGTCTAAGCCATCTTCTACTGCATAAGCAATAAATCTAATCAAAGAGAAATATGTGTTTCTTTATGCATAGCTGAGTTTTTATTAAGTAGTTCTCATGTTAGAGTGGGAATGCAGATGTTTTAAGTATGGATGTTTGAGCACACTCGACTTTTGCCAGCTCTAAAACTGAAAAATTTAGTGTTACTGAACTTTTTGGAAAATCAGTAACTTGTTTTCATTGACCAGTAGTTGGTTAGTATATTACTCTTTTAGTTGAATAAATGTAAGAGTTTTGTAAACGTATTGGAGTTTGAGTATATATGCCGGTAATAGTGTGGAGGTAAACCGTTTTTGCTGGACCGTGACTGCAAAATATATTGACTGATATATATTGAAGATGGCGCCGTCTGTGGGAACCCTAATTTTCTGAAGTGAACCCTAATTTTCTTGCAAAGTTTGGATTGCGTTGTGCTGATATCGAGAACCCTAATCACGTGGAGTTTTGGGTGATAGTCCCTTTCTTCAGCGTTGGATTGCTGATATCGAGAGACTTGCGTAGTATCTGCGTGGAGTCTGGTGATCTTTTTGGGTACTGAAACTGCGCTGCAACGAGTTAGGAGTCACTGCGTCCTTCTTGTTTTTGATTTCCATTGAAATCGATCCAAGATGATTACTGCATTCTCCTATTGACTGATATGCGAGCTGTGAGTGTATTAATTGCTATTGTTTGAGACCGCGTTGAAGGCTGTAAGAAGTGGTATAAAAACTCTTGTATGTTGCGTTTATGCTGACTGATATATCATACTGATATATGCGTTGAAGGCTGTAAGAAGTATTTTAATATTGCTGACTAGTATATCATACTGATATATGCGTTGAAGGTTGTAAGAAATGGTATAAAAACTCTTGTATGTTGCGTTTATGCTGACTGATATATCATACTGATATATGCGTTGAAGGCTGTAAGAAGTATTTTAATATTGCTCCTGTCTACTTCCTGAAATGCTGCAAGGTGCATTTTGGATATATGAGACTGAACCTGTGGAGCTGCCTACGTATTGAGAAATCAAGCGAGCCTGTGTTGCTACATCCTGTTGAAGACCTACTTGAAGACCGATCTCAATATTCAATAATTCTGAATACTGAGACTGATATATTGCATTGTGATACTGAGACTGATATATTGCATTGTGATATTGAGATTGATATATTACTATTGACTGATATATTTTGTATTGAAGAAGCCTGTGTATGCTATAAACTTGCATTGTATTCACCTTGGCAAAGACTCTAGACCTGCAAGGTTATTTTTTTTCTATTTCTCTTTGTAAATTACACTAACAGTTGTAAAGATGCAATCTATAGCATCTGGAGTTGGTGCCACTCTCACTGGCAAGAGAGGCAGAGGAAGAAGAAACTTCAAAGGTAGAGGGGGCAGAAACAACTTCAGCAAAATATCAGATCTGCAGTGCAAGCGTTGTGGAAAGACTGGGCACACATCAGATCAGTGTTGGGCTTCGTGGGACTCCATCAAAGACAAGCATAACCAGAAGAAAGATGACAATAAAAACCAAGATGCTAGTAAATTTTCTGATTCTTGTATTGTTGCACATTGTAATCTTGGAATTAATGAAATGACTTCACTTTCTTCTTACAAAGATTGTTGGCTGCTTGATACTGGTGCAACATCACACATGACATTTAGAAAATACTGTTTTGAAGAACTTAATGAAACAATAGATGGCATAGTTTACTTTGCAAATAAGTCAAGTCTTAAACCAAAGGGAATAGGCACCATTCGACTGAAGATGTCTAGATTCCCTGATATCTTGTTGAAGAATGTTCTTTATCTTCCAGAGTTACAGAGAAGCCTGCTGTCCTTGGTGGAGATTCGATAGCGAGGCCATTGCATTAACATGTTTGATGGAATCGTAGAAATAAGAAAGTCCTCTGACAACCAAGTCATCATGACTGGATACAGAGATGGGAAGCTGCTAAAGCTAAAGGGTTCATCTGTAAG
>LPNX010124878.1:681005-691414 GCA_001517045.1 Pseudotsuga menziesii | reverse complement strand
CAGAAGAAATATGTTGGAGAACTACTAAACAAATTTTGCATGACAGAATGCAACCCTATCTCTACTCCAATGGAACAGAAAATGAAGCTCACATCAAGCTAAGGAAAAGAATTTGAAGATGCGACCAAGTATCGAAAACTTGTAGGGAGTCTTATCTACCTTACAACAACTAGACCAGATATTTCTTATGTTGTTGGCATACTTTCAAGGTTCATGCATAAACCTTGTGAAGGACACTGGTCAGCTGCAAAAAGAGTTCTAAGATACTTGAAGGGGACTCAAGACGTTGGACTCAAGTACTCTAAAGTGGATGACTTCAAACTTATTGGGTACTCAGACTCATATTTTGATGGCGATAAGGAGACAGGAGTATCAACTTCTGGATACACTATGAGTCTTGGATCAGCAGTTGTCTCATGGATATCACGCAAACAGTCAGTTCCGGCAGATTCAACAACATAAGCAAAATATGTGGCTGCAGCTGAAGCAACGAAAGAAATAGTATGGCTCAGGAAGATACTTGAAGATTTGCAAGAAAAACAAGAAAATTCCACTCCATTATTGGTTGACAATACTTCTGCAATCAAGCTGGCTAAGAATCCTAGATTCCATGATCGAACCAAACACATCAACACAAAGTATCATTTGATTCGACATCATGTAGAGGCCAAGACAGTCCATCTTCGACATTGTTCCACAAATGATCAAGTTGCAGACATCTTCACCAAAGCACTTGGACGAGAAAAATTTGAAAGATTCAGAACATGCTCGGACTTACGAACACCCCTTCGGATTAAGAGGGGGATTGTTAGAATATAATCCGTCGGGATTATATATTGTAAATAAATAAATAAATAGTTAGTTGAACAGTTACATAGGAAGCCGAAAAGGCTGGGCAGAAGGTGAAACACAACCGTCACATGTAATATATAAATGTATGCATTAGCCATGAATAAAATCGAATCAGGAGTTATTACCTATCACTATTAAAAAAATCTTTACAACTTAAAGTAAAACTAAAATGAAATTTATAATAAAGAAAAAACCTAAAAATATAAAACTTGAGTCCTGTTAAAATAACAACTATTCTAACTTATTCTAACTTTTGATTTATTCAACTGCAAACATAAAAATTAATTAATTATTGTTGGCCAAATTAAAACTATTTACGTCTTAATCCACAATAAAATTCAACGAATAGTGACATGCACTATTGCAATAAAACCTACTCCTCCGGGATTGCTTTCAAGAATTGCGGGTGGGAAAATAGAAAATATTGAAAATATACCCACTCTTTGGAGCCGTTGGCTTTATTATATTCTTTACTGATACTGGACAAGTTTGGTGATGTAAATTGCAATCATTTTTTAATTTAAATATATTATTAATATTTAATCCCTCCGAGTATACAACTCAATATATTTATACAACTCAATTTAAATATATACAACTCAATATATTTATACAACTTTTGATAAATCCAAAATATACCATGAATGTACATGGTCAACTAAAGACTATGTGGATTTGGAAGTAAACGTGAATTTGATTGCAGGGGACTTTTCAATTTGAACGTAAATGTAAATTGGTATGCATGAAGTTGATGACTTAGCTTGAGGTATTTTTAATTTAGAATTTAGAATTATTGCCATCTGAATTGTCAGTGGTCGGAATAGCAGTGTTGTGGCTATCTGAATTGGCAGGGAAATTGATCAGAAGTGGCTGTATCAATTTGAGAAGCTTCTGTATCAATTTCAGCTATGTAGCTGCTGCCCATCAACCAGTTGAAAAGATCACGAAATACCATCGAGCGATCGGGATAGTCAATTACAGGGTCGCGTGTACTGGGGCTGCCAATATAGTAGCTATTGAAAAGTTTTTCAATGCGTTACCACTCTCTGAAAGAATAGGTACTAGTTAATCTTGCACTGCTTTGGCATTCATTGTCTACAATGCTTATATAATCGATGGCCCTCCCTGGATTCCATGTAGTTTTCGATGATTTGTTTCTTCAACTTCTCCAGTTCATCGATGGGAAAAGGTTTTAGGTCAGCAACAACGCAATAATGTGTTGGTCTCTGAGGGGAATGTATGGTACACAAGTCGGAACCTCTTCTTCCTCATTGAATAGACGATGCCCATGTTGGAGGTGGAATAGAGCTCGTTTGATCGCTCTCTGTATCTTGCTGCTATACTTTTTGTATGGTCTTATAATAAGCATAGATAACAATCCGAGCCCTTCTCCATTTTCGGCAGAAATGCTAGTCTGTGCATGTTTGATAATGTTATTGCCTTGTTGCTTGATAGAAGATTCTGATCACTAAAAGGTAGTAGTTTTAAAAGGAATCTGTTGCTAGTTATCGGACTGATCTTGCAGCAGAAGAATTGATGATAATTCTGTGGTTGTGAGAAATGGTAGTAAAGATTAAATTTATAGTGAACATTACATCATATAATGTTACAAAACGTTACAAGATCTCCCTCGTATTGGTTTTAATTTTAATTTTTTATTATTTATTATTTATAGCCGACATAACATTACAACGTTACATAACGTTACAAGATCTCCCCCATACTGGGCTGTAGAGCGCCTCTCGGTGCAAATATATATATACCAGCGTAGATCCAAATTCTAGGCTCTATCAAGCGCCGAGAAGGATCAAATCTCTCAGGTGCAAACCTCTTCTTAGGTATCTATTGATTTTATTCAAACTTAAAGACACATCTTTTTATTTAAGGTTCACATATAATATTTTTATTATTAATATTTAATATTATTTATGGCTGACATATAATAATTTTTATTATTTTTTATTTTGTTAGGAACAAACATTACAACATTTCTCCATACATGGTTTTAAAACCACATGCAAGGCCCTCCTACAATTTAGGAGGCTTTGCACATGGTCTTAAAACCATTTGCAAGGCCTTCCTAAACCATGTACAATAAAGCCATGGGTTGTTTAGGAGGCCTTGCACATGGTTTTAAGTGCAAGGCCCTCCTAAACCATGTACAATAAAACCATGGGTTGCACATGGTTTTAAAACCATGTGCAAGGCCAACATTTTTTTGAGGATAATTCAATTTGTTATTTTTTATTATTTTGTTAGGTAAAAACATTACAACATCTCCCCCATATTGTGTTTTTTTCGTGACCCACATTTTTTTACGGATAATTAAATTTTTACTTTTTTATTGTTTTGTTAGGTAGGACGATTACAACATCTCCCCCATATTAGATTGTTTTCTTGGCCGACATTTATTTTGGCTTATAATTAAAAAAAATTATTTTTTATTAATAAAAATAATGTTACGTAATGTTACAAGATCTCCCCCATACTGGACTGTAGAGCGCCTCTCTACACAATAAAAAATAATTACACATTTTTTAATATTATAATTAATATTTTTAAATTTCAATCTAGATTTATAAATTTAAACCTAGTTAAGAAGTATCACAACTAAAGTTCCAGTCCCAAATTCTAACTCTGTTCACAAAATATGATTACACATACAGTAAATTATAATTACTTAATAACACATAATGAGCTCAGAGTTTAAATCAAAACTGAATATCATTTTATAGAATAATATATTATTGCACATGAACTAAGTGATAGCACATAATGCAGGACTTAGAGTTAAGAGTTTAAATCCAATTTTATTATTGTAATAAAATATTATTATACGTACATTTCATTACTTGACATCAAACTTATGTGTTTAGATTTTAAGAGTTTATATTAAATTTAATATTATTTTGTTATTTTAATAAAATATCGGTTATATATTTTTTGAGTAAAAATATATTTATAGTTTATAGTGCATAAGTTTAGATTTAGAAATTTAAATCAAATTTTATTATTTTAATAAACTAGTATACTCACATAGTTTGTGGCTAGAACATGTCGGTAAAGATGAAATGGTTGAAATATAGTTACAGAATGGAAGACAATTTGAAAATATTTTATTATTCATCATATTCTTTTAGTTAAATGGGTTCAACTGTGAGTTATCCATACAAAGGTACATGTTATAATCAACATTCTTGTCGTTATCTATTTGTCAGCTACCAGTTATTTTTTATATTCTTTTTATTTTTATCTCACGTTCTTCTAGTTATCTACAATGAACTATTATTTATTCATTCATCAGCAATGAGTTATCCATGCATTGCTACCAGTTATCCATTCATTAGCTAGCTACTAGTTATTTTTTATATTCGTTTTTTTATAATTGTTTATTTCGAATTTTGAACAATTGCCATAGAATCAATCTCGACGATACACTTGTCTCATCCTCGTTCGTAGATAAAAAAACATAAGTCATAGTCCACCTCAAATCTCAAATAAAAAAGTCTATCAACATAAATATGATTATACTTTGAATTACTGAATAACACATAACCCATGAATTTAGAGATAAGAGTTTAAACAAAGTTTAATATTATTTTAATAAAATATAATCAAACAATAGTGAATTACTTGATAGCACACAGTGTACACGAGTATAAAGTCAAGGGTTTAATTAAAATTTATTATTTCAATAAAATATGATTTTATTCATAATGAATTGCTTGAAAACAAATAATGTAGGAGTTAGAATTACAAGTTTCCATTAAAAACTTAAAAATTGTTTTTTTTTAAATTTAAATGGTTATGATGATTATATTATAATAATAATAATAATAATCTATTTTTAAGGTCACCGCCAAGTGAGACACCAAATTGGTGTATGAGACCCCCTTGTTTGTGGGACAAGGGACCCCCTCTACGCAGCGATTTAACTGCTAAAGTCTACAGAGGTGTACATACACTACCCCCCTCTGGATTTGAACCTGTGACCTCCTAAGAGGAAACACATGCTCTTAACCATTAAAAAGGTTGAGGCAATTTAAAATGAACGACATGTCTTAATCAAGACATAAGCCATAAGCGCTTTAAAAATATCTCACCCGTATATGTTTAGATAAGAAATTGTAATAACCAAAAACAAAGAGTGTGACTCCTCTAGATTTTAGCAAACTCACGTAGTTGCAAGATATAATTACAAAAACTTCTGAAAAAAAATATATAATTACAAAACATAAATTATCATAAACTCAAGAATCCTAGAAAGACTTTAAACAAGTTGGTGATCCTCCTCATCCTTAAGTTGTGGAGTATTAAAGTCTTCAAACTTTACAAACGTAGTTTGCTAAACTGTATCTATTCAACATAGCGTTGAAATTGGATAAATTTGGGCCACACTAGAATAGCAATGAAATGTAAGATATTGCATTAAGTTTTAGCATTGATCTTTGTCTAGTGCCAGTTGTATTAGCTTCTCTTCCTGCACCTCCACTTTGTTTTCCATCCTACCACGTACCTGCTCTTTCGTCGCCACTTGATAGTTTAGCCTTTCCAACATATTCTATATTCTCTTTACCTACCCCCAAATCTTTGCATCGCTTTTCACATACCAACAATTTCCCTCATTGTAGGCTTAATTTCCATCACTCCACCCTAAGCACCCTCCATCCTTGCCTCTAAGACTAGGAGATATCACCAAATACTTATATCTACCTCACTAGATTTTAATACATCCATCATCCTCCAAGCCTCCCCCGACTACCACCAAATACTGACAATTAAATTTCCAAAAAAGCAAGATTCTTCCACCGTGAGATGAGTTCCATACCATAGAGAAGAGTCCTACCCTTCCCCAAATAGTCCTAGCTTAAACACATTACAACAAATTTTAGACCGCGAGTGAGAATCCACCCATTATTTCAATGACCAGAACTTCACCACATTGTATCGAGTACATAATGCAAAAGAAACAACTATCGCTTTTAGCCCAATCAAATCCACCCTATGAATGTAGTGGTAATAACTAGGAACCATCCTCCATCCCAAATTTATCCCACCCACTCCCGTTAATTCCACTTCATACTCCATAAATACCCTTGAGTGATCCAAAACAAACATGGTGTGATGAGTCGAGAGCACATAGGGACAATGATCCATATTTTTGTGAGAACGAAATGAAAGAATAGATATAGAATCATAAACACTAACATATTGCAAGGAAAACACAGATACAGTAAATACATATTCTATTAAATGGAGAAAATAGAACAGACTGTAAATGCAATAACTAGAATGGTGGTAGTTATCTCTGAGAAGAGATGTGGCTGCTACCCTCATTCATGCTAAGCTGAATAAAAAATGAGGCCAAATGGTCCTATTTATAATAAGCATGAGAGTGAGAACCCTAAAGGTCCAAAACATAACCTTAGAATATGAACCGTCATAAAGTTTGCGGCCCCAAGGTGGTTAGTTGAACAGTCAACTTCCTAGGGTCATAACTTTTGCATACAATCTTCGATTTGGGCGATCAATGGTCCACTGGAAAGGTCTATTTGAGCTTTACATCTTCTGAATGGGGTCAAATGCATGCTGATGGAGACCATTTTGGCCTGCCAAATCACCAAAATGTTGATTTCTTGTTATAGAAATTTCATCAAACCTTTAAGTTTAGGAATGTTCTCAAGGAAATTAGATTAGGAGATTAGTTTAGGAAGCATATTTCATATTTATACTTCCTTTTCCTTTTATTTGGTATTCGGGTTTGGTCACTTTCAATCTAAAGTGTTAGGGATGACCTTTTTTTATCTAATCTTGGTTTGATTGAGAGCTTGGAAAGAATAAAACATTTTTAGAGGGAAATGGTAAGCACATCTTTATTAGAAATTGAGAAACTTAACGATGTTAACTTTGAGTTGTGGAAGTTACATGTAAATCAAGATATATTGGTTGAATCAAACCTTTTACTATAAAAGATGAAAAATGGTTAGTGTTGGAGAGAAAAACAAGAAGATTTATAAGGATCCATTTTCTCAATTTGATGTTATTAAATGTTTCTAATGAATCTATTGCAACAAGTCTCTAGAAGAAGTTGGATAAATTCTATTAGGCTAAATCCTTCATTAATGAAAAAAAATGTTTTTCAGCATCTGAATGCATTTAATATTATTTTAACCCAATTGGTAGCAATGGGAGTAACTATGAATGAGGAGGGTCATTGGATGACTCTTTTGTGTTATTTTCCAAATGCATGCGACAACTTGGTGATGGGAGGTGCATGCATTATTAAAACAAATTGATGCTTATTGAGGGCATGTCTAATTTACTCTCAGAGGAAGAGATCCACTAGATGTGAAATGATTGCTACTACAATTGATGATTAACAAGTCTCCCACTTCAACGCTTATGAATAGTACCCTGATGTAGATTTAGACAAATAAGCACCCTTCACTTCAACATCTTCATGTTTTTCTGTTGTGAAACATATCCTCATACGCCTACAAATATGGCTATGGTTCTAGTGTGAAAAAATACAATCTTTGGGATTGTTGATTGAGAAGTTTCACAACTATGGCTATGGGGCTAGTGTGAAAAAGTACAAACTTTGGGATCCTTTGGTTGAGAATGATTTGTATCCATAAAATAAAGGCCATTTTCGAAAGAAAAAAAGTCCTTTTTCATAATAGTGTAATTAGAAGAAGATAATAAAATTTTAGTTATTCAAATGCCACCTAATATCGAATGATAATAACACAAATGAAATAAAAGATTAATTTTAATTAAAAACAAGGGATTTATGGATTTAAAAGTTAAAGAATGGAATATGAAGTTAATGTCTATGTTAAGTTAAAAGAAATGAAATAAAAGATTAATTTTAATTAAAAACGAGTGATTTATGGATTTGAAAGTTAAAGAATGGAATATGAAGTTAATGTCTATGTTAAGTCAAAAGGAAGGATGGAAAAAGTAATTTACAAATACATAAATAATTATTTTTATTTTTTATTAAATATAAATATTTTATATTTACATGTGAAGAAGTGAAGTGGATAATTTGTATCTATCTTTAATTTTAATGTTGATGATGTATTGTATCTATTCTTTTAAATGGTGATGGATTGCATCTTTCTTTTTAGTGATGATGGTTGTATCTATTCTTTTAAAAGGTGGTGGATTGTATTTTTTTAATGATGTTGATGGATTGCATCTATTCTTTTTAATGGTAATGGATTGTGTTTATTATTTTTTTATTGATGGATTATATATATTGGACGATGATGAATAATAAAAAAATTGAAAAAGAATTTTTTTCCTTCTGGTTATTCAAGAGAATTAAAGAAAGAAGAGACAATTATAATATATGACTTCCATACTCTCAATTAAAAACTAACAAAGTCATCAACCAACACATACTTCATGACAGCTATAAGAAACTACAAAATATAGCTTCAGTCTTTGTACAGAGAAACCAAATTACTACTATCACAACATCTAAAACCCTCAACCGCAAAAACCATGAAAGATGACAAACCAACATAGTAAAAAACCCAACTATTACAAAAAATCAAAATATAGGTTTCGATCCTTTGATAAATGATCCTTTGAGAAATTACTGAAAATGTATATATCCTTCATTAATCAAAACCATTTTTTTTTGTAGTTGATCTGCCTCCGCAATGAAAGTTCTGGATATATAAGATAAACTAGTTTGACTAAAGGAATCAATCAAAAGATGAGCCTTGATGCACCAATGTTTAAGCTAGATAACTCGTAACTTATTCCTTCCCAAATTCCAGTCTATTATAATCTTGGAATCACCCAACCGCGTTCAAATTTTTCATGTCCCAACCACTCAAAGATTAGGGCAAAGCAAATCTTTACCATGATACCAAATGAAATTTTTTCTCCATACCTGAACCAGCCCAAAGGAAATTAATTTTTTTTGCTCTAATGATATTGATGATATCGTGAGAGATCATAACCATATAAAAACAATAAATTGGTATACCCATTAGCACAACACATGTTAAAGTTAATCTTCCATCTGAAGACAGGAATCTGGAGGCCCAATTACTGATTCTTTTTTTATTTTTTTACCTAGCCACATCCAATCTTCAACTCTGTAACTATTGGGCTTTAACGTGTAACCAAGATATTTAAAACCTAAATCTAATATTTCCATTTTAAATTGAAAAAGTGAACTAAGTTGAGACAAAACCTCAGCAAAGACCCTATGATGATATAAAAAAAGATTTTTCCAAACTGATATCCATGCGAGACACCAAGCAAAAAATATTAAGAATATCATAAAGAGTCTTCCATTCATCCAAGTTATCAAAACCAAAAATAATCACGTCGTCAACAAAAAGAAGATGAGTGATCTTAAGGGAGGAAGATATTTGTATACCTGTAAAGTTACCCTTTATGTTTTCTTATGATATCGTCTTATTTAAACCTTCGATGAACAATAAAAAAAATGAGGGGGGATAGAGGACATCCCTGTTTAAGACCTCTGGAGCTGCAAAAAAAAATTGTAGGAGCATCGTTTACCAGGACTGCATAATTCTCCTAAGAAACACATGCTAAGATCCAATTAGTGACTTAAACAAGAAGTCCAATATGAAGCAGAATTAGTCTGAGAAAACACCAATTGGCCTTGTCATAGGCTTTAGCAAAGTTCATTTTAAATACCAAAGCACTGAGATTTTTAACTTTTGTCGAAGATATTCCTAGAAGACCCTTATAGCATCCATAATTTGTCTTTTCGATAAATAACCAAAATTGTTCTTCTGAAACCACTATTGGTAACTTAAACTTAATTCTATCTTCTATGATTGTTTTCACCATCTTATAGATCAAATTGCATAATACAATAAGCATAGATCAAATTGCATAATACAATAAGTCTGAAATCAAAGAAAGAATCAGATTTATCTTTCCTTCATAATGAAAGAGATAAAATTAGAATTAATAGCGCTAGACATGTAACCCTCTCTTATAGACATATGAGCTACTTCCAATAAATCCTTCCCATAAAGTAAAAAATATGGATTTATGAAACAATTAAGTTCGTATTTATTTTATAATAAATTGTTGTTTTGGGGAAGTATATAGCTTGAAGTTATTTCATGATTATGAAGAATAAACTTTGGTTTATGGGATGATTAAATGATTTTTATGTTTATTTTGTTTTTAAATTAGTGTTTGGTGATTAATGAGATGATAATCAGTTTATTTAGGAGCTTTGGTTTATTTATGAGATTTAAAAAAAGAAATTGAAAAAATAATTATAGTAATATTAATTCAAATCAAAATGAAAGTGATTGTAATGGTTTTGCTAAGAAAAACTTGGTTTATAAAATGTTTATGAAAAAAAAGTAAGAAATCAATTGGTTTTTTTTAGCATTTTATTTTTTCTATATAAAAATATTTAGATTGGTGTTTGACTAAATATAATGATAACTTTTTCAGCATTATTACTTCAAGGAAACTTTGGTTCATGAGATCTTTAAAACACGAGGTCTTCACTTACTGAAACCATGCCATAGCACGTTCATTTA
>LPNX010124878.1:666334-680647 GCA_001517045.1 Pseudotsuga menziesii | reverse complement strand
TTGAAATACCTAGCACATGATACTGATGGAAACGAGGAGAACAAGAGAAGAAAATAATAATCCTCCTCATTTATGATGATGCACTTCGAGTGGACATGCATGGACCATGAAGAATATGAAGAACAATTGAGATGACTTGTTGTGGTCATAAAATCACTTGAAGGACTAAGAAACCCAAGCACACCTAGTATTGGTCCAAGCACCCACCAAGTGAAGAACCAAAGTACCTCAAATATAAATAACAAAATATTAAAAGGTCATTGGACCACAAAACATTAAATATCAATGGTCAAAAGATTAAAAGAATGAAAGCCCCAAGGGTGGCCTTGTAATTGTGTGGAATCATCTTCCATTTTGATGAACTATAAATAAATATGTCTACTCGCTTGTCAATCATCAATCAAGATCATCATTACTGCTCCTAAGAGACAAGTCATGGGTTTCTATGCTAAGTTCTTTGCTAGTTTTAATTCTTGAAGAAAATCGCAGCCTTTGAGGGATAGGTATCTTCTCCCTCCAGATCATGGATCACTTCCATTTCCTGTCCACTGCTACAAATCCATCCCACGTTACCCTAACCTAGTTAGGGTCTTTTACAGTGCACCCGAGCCCTGCTAGGGATAAATATCTGTGCACTCGAGCATTGTCTGGAGTCTCTACAATGCATGGGTGACCAGCTAAGGTCATTCTCTATGCATCCGAGCCCTGCTGGGGCTATTCTCCATTCACCCGAGCCCAGCTAGGGCACACACAGAAACACAGAAGCTCAGTTTGGGTTTTGTATAGGTCACAGCAGCCCAGCTAGGGAACTAACAGGACACAACAGTCATCAACGAGGACTATACCAGCATTCGAAGGCACACAAACAGTCTGAAATTGGTTAAAGACTGCTCGAGGAATCCAACAGTAGTACATTTGATGATTGAACAGCTTAGTGGCAGCAAACTTGTACAGTCTGCTACCTCCAGATCATGAAAGCACTTCCATTGCCTTTCCACTGCTACAGATCCATCCCACGTTACCCTAACTTAGTTAGGGTCTTTTACAATGCACCCAAGCCCTACTAGGGCTAAATCTCTGTGCACCCGAGCATTGCCTGGAGTCTCTACAGTGCATGGGTGACCTGCTAAGGTTATTCTCTATGCATCCGAGCCCTGCTGGGGCTATTCTCCATTCACCCGATCCTAGCTAGGGCACACACATGTACACATAAGCTTATTTTGGGTTGTGTACAGGTCGCGGAAACCCAACTAGGGAACTAACATGAAATAACAACCATCAACGAGGACTATACCAGCATCTGAAGGCACACAGACAGTTCGAAATTGGTTAAATACTACTCCAGGAATCCAACAGTAGTACATTTGAGGATTGAATAGTTTAGTGGCAGCAGACTTGTACAGTCTTTGACAGGGTTCTTTTGGTCTGTATGACAAATCCAAACTTGTTGTAAAGGATTACATTATATCTGCTCATGTACAAAGTCAGTCATCTCATTTAGAGGATGAATTATTAATTGCTTTGGGGGTGTTTTCCTTAAAAGGTTTCCCCGTGAAAAACTCTTGTGTTCAATTTTGTGGATGATTGGTTTAATACTATTGTTTTGATGCTGCTATTAAATCGCAATACTATCTATTTTACAGTATGCAAATTCTACAAAATCTGTTACTGCTATTAAATTTTACATCTTAAAATTTAACACCAACTAATCCCCTACAATTTGGACATTCCTAGAGAAAATTAACTCAAAGCCACCAAAACCTAATTTTTTCCCCTATTTCAGAAGAGAACTTGTGCAATTTGTCACTCTGTACCTGTGGCACTTCAAGATGTGAATTTTTTTGATCTCTAATACCCTGATCAATCACTCTTTCCAGAGGTGCTAGTCTTACTTCAATTGGACCTCCCAATATCTAGATATGAGAATAGTATCAACAAGTTTTCGTATTACTCCATCGTACAATTCAACTGAAACTTTTATTAATACAAACTTCTAACCATTTCTGTTACAAAGAAAAAAATAGGGACACTTAGTCAACAATATATACATGGTGCTTGCACAATTGTTTTCACAATTTTGCAAAGTGAAAAAAAACTAGTGTGGAAAAAGTGCTTAGAGCTCTCCCAATGCTACACACAGCTAGAATAGGTGATTCAAAGATACGTAAAGTACTCATCTCACCATGTACTAAGTCATTACATCACTCAATTAATAAACAACAACTCTCTAACTCGGTGGTGTACTATAAGTCTACATGTTTGTGTGTAAATCTGATACCCACTGGTGTTAAGGAATCTTAATTAAAAAACTACTGTTCAAAAAATGCAACATAAGCATGCAAGAACCCTATTAATACTTGGGAATGAAAAATATACTTGATGAGGCACAATACCACTCTAGATAGCAGATCAGTGAGCACTTAGTGAGACTAGGTTCCTTCTCAACCTTCCCCTCCCAACAGGTCAATAAACTTCCATGAGAATTATGTGGAGTTCCCAACCCAAACCCCAGGATAGTTACCAACAAACTAGCAAAAATATCAGCTATAGCCATAGGGAATCTCAAAGCTGATTTCTCTTTGTGCATTTTACCACTCTCCAGATTTTCCCAAGCAACCAATCCTCTTCCATTAAGAGTTTCTTCCACCCAAACTTGGATTTTAGAAGTAATTGACCTCCTTGATCTTGATTTGGCCCCAAGATTACAAATCCAGACCCCTCCAACTCAAAGTACTCTCTAGAAAAAATCTCCCACAATGCATCAACCCCATCACAGTGATTGATAACTCTAACAAGGAGCCTTATTCCATTGCCACCCATTAGGCCTCAACATCCAATTCCAACACAACTTGAAATCCTTCCTATTTGTCATGGTTATGTTTATTTTGCAATTGCAATTGCAATTATATTGTACTCCTTCCTTTCTTTTAGATTTATCTTCTAAATTTGGGGTTAGCTATCTTCCTATTTTTAATGTAGTAGAATTAGACACTACTTTTGCACTCCCACTATGTATTGAAATTTGATCCTAGATGTACTTTCAAGTCCCATTGACCTACTTAGTGTGGTAACTTGGACATTAGTAAAATTATCTTATCTTATCTAAACAGTTTGATATGTAGATATGGATGTCGGTAAATATATAGATATAGACAACAATTCTGAAATTTGTTAAAAAGGTGATGTATCCAAACTATGATGTCTAAAGATATAGGAAATATCATTGCTGCTAGATATGAAACAATGTACCTCATACGTGCAATAAAAATAAGACATTTTCTCATAAATCAAAAAATAAGGACACTTAGTCTACAATAAATGTATGGTGCTTGCACAATTGTTTTGACAATTTTCCGAGGTAGAAAATCAACTAGTGCAGCTGGAAAAAGTGCTAAGAGCAATCCCACATCTATACAGTTGAATAAGTCTTATCTCAAGAAATAGTCAAAATCAATGATGAAAAATCAAACTTGAGAATAACTCAGTGGGGTTCAACAACTTGGAAATTTGGAAAAACTCAAGAAAAATCAACACTTACAGGTTGTTTTCTTCACACCAGTAGAATTTTAAAGAAGAAAAACCACTGTTCTCTACAATTGGGTAAATTTGTGATTTTTATATGGTGCTTTCTTGGAAGGGGAATAACTTGGTGGCCATTTGAAAAATCAGAAATTTTATCTACTCTAGTAAAGAAATTTTATCTACTCTAGTAAATCCATCCAGGTATTACCAGTAACATAAATGTACTGAAGGGTAAGTGCCATCCTAGGAAGTAACAACCATGTGCACTAGACCACATGCTATCTAAACAAATTTCTACTAGACATGATTTGGACTCCACTTGGCTCCCAATGCAATGTACTCATAATAGAAATACCATGAAAGAACTAAAACAAGAAACATAATAAATCAAAAGATCCCTACCTTTATCAAATCTAACATCCTTTCAATAAGTTCTTGGTCTTCTACTGTACTAAGGCTACCAGACCATGTAAAGACAATTGCACCCACTTGCAAGATATAACAATATAATGAATTCAAAAATGTTTCCACCTGTGTCAAATGCTCAAAAAACAGTAAGGTACTTATAATAAAGGAAAGTAAGAAGTGTGATTTTGATAGATCTATAAAAGCACAATATCTCATGTAATTACAATGCCTACTATTATTTGATAGAAAACTGAAACAGTAAAACACCTTGCATATATGTACAATTATGTAGAACTTGCACTGTAGAGGACAGCTGGTATGTCAATTGCGAGATAATATTAATATGCCATGTGCAAAATGATAAAAGAACCTGTCATTTGGCTATGAATTGCATATTTGAAACTACCTTAAAGATCCTATGGTCAAAATGTTATTTCGGTAAAAATTTAGCTTTCCAAGGACACTGAATTATTAGCAAATTCTCTCTAAAATTTTTACAAAATAAATATAAAGCACAAACAAAAAGAATATGACCGTGGATAGAAATAAGGTTCAAACATGACAATATGACAATGTGGCATGACATATAGTTTAGGTTAAGGCAGAAAAATATGTAAAAGATGGTAATGGATATATATCCTACTTCAGCAATGGTTTTCGTGCAACAGTGCATACCATAGCTAGACCATAAATGTTATATATATATTCCTATGTCAACCTAAAACTGCAGCATTTTAAAGAAATGCAGAATTCTACCCTGGTGCACAAGATTATATAATTCAAAATACATAATAAATCCATAATAAATTGGGAAGAACAAAATGACTTAGTCTACCCACTATCTATCTTGCTTCCCTTTTCCTTCCCCACTTTATTTTATACAACGGCAAGCCACCTAGATAACATGACACCTTCCACTTAACTTATTCTACCCACTTCCAAGTTTCCTCCAAACCCTTCCTTACCCTTCCCTCCTTTTCTTTATGCAACAACAAGCTACCAGGCAAGAAGGATACATTTCAAGCATCTTTCCAATAAGCACATGAGAGGTATATTTGAGACATGTAAACCCAAGATAGAACTTAGAAAGAAGTAAAGAGATAAATTATATTACTGTCCACTCATAACCAAAGATTCGTCATTATGACAAAAAACCTAACCAGCAATAGAAGATCTGAAGTTCCCGCATCCTAAAAATTTCTCTAGATCCATAATATCTTGTGAATATCCTATGCTCTCCCTAGAACACAAATATTCCATGCTTCACTCATAAATGACTGATATTTCAGCAGCTTGAATAGCCTCTTCAACATACCAATTTCTGGCCCTAGATACCTTATGTTCTTTGAAGTTCCCGATTCCTTATAGCCAGAACATGCACAAGTCCACTTACTCTAGGATCCTACTCAGATACCTTATGTTCTTCAAAGTTCAGAGTTCCATCACAAATCTCCATGAAAACTTAATATTTCAAGCAATATCAACAATGCATGGATTGCAAGTTGTTATAAAGTTTTGCACTTGGTCACTTGCAAAATTGTTAAAAGTAAATGTCATGTTACATGATTTGAATATTAGGATCAATGGTTATGTTTGCATAGTACATAAATCATGCTAGTCATTTTTTTGCATAGGTAGACAAACTACTATATGATAGTCGCATCTTATTTGGAAAATTGGCTAAAGCTTTTTCAATACTACAGTGGTAGACACACATCTAACTTGCTTTGTACCATGCACCATAATCTACTTTAGCTAGGTAACAATATTGATATTAAAATTTATTACACAACGTGCTTTAGAACATCCACATGCCTACATCTTAGGAATAAAATAGAAAAGTAATTGTGGTATAGGTTCTACCGGTTCAACTTGAATTTCTTGCATATTTTTAGGCCCAGTTCCTTGCACTCTAAAAATTGCCAGTCCATCTTCTTTGTAGGTATCATCAGCAATCCCTTTTTCTGCAATGTACCTCTTGTATTCAGAGCTAATTCATCCCTGGAAAAGGTGTAAAAGAAATGGATAATTAGAATCACAATCATAATTATTACATCCATTGGGATAGATCTTGGTGAACTCCATCATAGAAAGCTCCTCACATAACTCACAAATGCTTACTAGAAAACTGAAATTTGCAATTAGAATTCAAACATATAACATATGTACAGGCTTTCAGGCAAAAATTGATGTCCAAATAGAAAGCATTCTAAAAGAGATATTCAGAGTACCTTAAAGACAATGAAGCTTTGCAAGATCGCAAAAAACTGGATAGGCTCTTTGCCCTCAAAGATCTTAGCCTATAAGTACACAAAATGACTATACAAGTCAATAATTAAAACGTGAAAAGTTAACCAAAAAACTCCACTCAACATGTCCAATCAACAATGGGGGTCACAAACATGTACAAAAGTTAAACCATTTTCCAACAACAACAAAAAAATCCCTGTACAAGCCTGTAAAAATCAAGAATGCAAAACAATGCATTAGATACTATATGAAAGGCATCTTGTAGTTGTCTGAAAACCAAAATTTGAAAAAAGTATAAATCCTGAAATGGTTTCTCTTTCAATGACTCCACCATTTTACTCATTAGTGATAATGCAGCAGCCCTTTCTTCCTAAAAAAGCAATTGCATCAGTTATTTAAATGTTTTAGTATATAACAAAGATAACTTTGTATTCTGCCATTACAACCTAGCATGACAATATTAATCAATGCCCCAAAATACTAGCATTCCAAATTAGTCAATCTATCACTTTAAGTGACACATTGATAAGTTATGACCTACTAATAAAATCAGAAAAAATGAACTCACAACCTTCTCCACATCAACATATCCAAATTTCATAAACCAAGATATTTGAGTCTCTTATATTGTTCATTATCAAGAGGATCTACAATCTTTCATGTTTTGGCTGAATGTTGGATGCTGGCTCGATGCATATGATGCAGAGTTACAATCTTCTACATGGTTGTCCTTATTTATCATTCTCAATTAATGACACTCAGGGCTGGGAATGTTTCCTTGGGCCTGCTGATGAGAAGATATGACATAAATAATTTGAATACATAGCATATAGAGATACGTTTTGGAGGAAAAATAGCATATAGAGATAAGTTTTCGAGGAAAAATAGCATATAGAGATAAGGAGACTACTCCTTTTGAATCACAAGGATGGCAATTAACAATCTTTCTTCAGGAAAACTTAAATGTAGGACAGTATATACACTTTAATCAACACCCTGTAAATATTCTTAGCATGAATCTATCTCCCTTAATTTGTTTAAAGAATGTGAATACGGGTAGGGGTAACGTTAAATGTGTTTGCCACCAAAGGCTGATAAATATCGTGAGTTCCTAGATCGTAGAAAATCAGTGACAGATAACATTGTCAGCAATTTTGAATCTTTTAAACATGGAAACATTGAAGAGAGCATTCAGGTTCCAAACTATAAAAAAAAATTGAAGGGTGATATGTTTAGGAAGCTAGGGTGATATGTTCAAAATAAGAGATGAAAAAACATAGAGGTGATCAAAGGTATTTGTTCTTTTTGGAATTTAGTCTTGTTCTTTTTTATGGAAATACCCCAAGCATTACAATCCACTCTAGGAAATGATAAAAACATCTTAATTAACTAATATTCCCAACCTACAAGCCTAAGCCCTATTCTACATGGTGTTTGGCCTTGGGGTAAGAAAAAAAACTTAGTAATAAGTGAACTCGCCTAATAAATGAAGAATGGTCCAAGGAGAGATAAATTTATTCAATAGTCACTCACAAATCTCAAGTAAAATGTTTTGGAAACTTCCTACATAAATGCAACAACTCTTAAATTCACTCCCTCGGTCTTTGAGATCAATTTTGCATCCAAATGGTGAAGATTATGTAGTTGGTATAGCTTCCACAGCCCGACAACACAATGAAATTACAGCCATAACACTTTAAGCGGCCTAAATCTCTCACATTAGTGTGAATAGGTATTGTAACTCTAATGACAGGTAACAAAGAGAAATCGACAAGATTTTGGAAGGGATGCATTTAATTTCACATCATAATCTTAATATGCATACTCCTTTTATCATCAACATTGTAGACCTAGTCAAACTGATGTAGACAATGCTGTAATTACTCTTACACAAGTTTTTAGCTATGTAGAAGATATGTGATGACACATCCTTTGTTAACATAACATTGGACTGGTCACCTTTTGGTAAACAAGGCACATATACTATAGAATGCATAACATGGTTTATAAATGTTATATAATATGAAAAAAATGAATTATCAAACTTCATATAACGACAATTAGTATAAAATATAGTTCTAAAATTACTCTTCTTCTATTAAATAATTTAGCTATGTAGAAGATATGCTATGAAATATTCTTTGTCAACATTGGATTGGTCACCTTTTAGGTTGTAAGCAAGGGGCATATTTTAGGATGCATAAAATGTTTTTTTAAGGTTATAATATGCCAAAGATGAATTATCAAACTTCATATAAAGACATCTAGTTCAGAGACTCTTCCAGATAGCTACATTGAGAGGTCGGATAACCAAATTCACCACCAAGATCAAAATACCAAGGAATACATCTCATATTCATCCTGACTTGAAAAGATGTCTACAAGGGAATACAAGAAGAACCTAGTCATGGCTTATCCAGGGAGGCACTTATGGACCTGCCAAGAAACTAATACAAGAGGAGATCAACATCTACCTCAGACATCCAAAGGATGTAAAAAATCTAAATTATGTCATCGATCCATTCCCCACTATTTCACCTTCACATATTTCAGTGAACTGTAAGAGGCCAGATGCCATAGACAGTGCATCCTTGGATAAGCCATCTACTTTCTTGTTGTATTCTCTATAGACATGAGCAAAATAAAGGGAAAGAAAGGATGATTCGAGATTCCTGATATTTTGACACCATCCATATTCCTGATTCTTGAGAAGAGTTATCATTGTCACCAAAGTAACGACTTCCCTCACTTTGGGTTTAATCCAACACATGGAGGGCTTACCTAAGAGAAACTAAGTTGTAAAGATAAATGTAATTTCATATATACTTAGGTTTCTACATCAACTATGAATGATTTCTTGTTGTAAATCAAGTTGATGTTAAATAAATGTTTTCAAAAAGATGTTCGCTGATGTTAAGTTGATTTTAGAAATGATGTTAAATGATTTCAGAACTTTTTTCAATGTTCTTTATAAGTGCAGAGTTACAGTTCGAATATTAATTAATGTATGTGTAAATTCCCTCAAACTGCAGTTCTAAATTATTAATTCTATTACTGCTATAAAACCTGCCAGAAATGTGTCTTTTCAAACATCTATGGTCCATTTTGTAGATTTTATAAGATCTTAGCTCTATCTAATACCAAGTTTACATTTTTTCTATGATGCTTATTGATGCACAATTTGCTATGAATCCAGATGACACCAACAGTATTTTTTGGTGCTACTTTAATTAGGTGAACCATGGCTTCAGTATAAATGTAGAGGAGCCTAGTTGGGAAAGAAGCTTCACAAATATATTCACAACTCCCCAAAAATATTCATAGAAGATTCAAATATTAAATGTGAATGATAAAAACCATCAAACGTACACAATTGAGAACTATGATCAGCCCTACTAGAAGCGACAACAATTTATGCATTATATAGTTCTCTAATCTAGGGTAGGAGAATGGTTTACCTCTTGTTCTTAGGATTTCAACACAAATTCTAAGGTGTTGAAAATTATGAAATCCCTTTCTTTACCTAATACCAACATTTAGAATAGTCATGAAATTCTACACAAAGGAAAAACATTGGCTAAGATAGCTTGCTTCTCGGCATTATTGTAATGTAAACTAACTGGATGTTACTCTAGGTTAACTCTAAGAATGTTGTAAGACATTATCCCTTTCTTTACCAAATACCAGCATTTAGAACAGTCACGAAACTCTACATGAAGGAAAAACATTCGTAAGGGTAGCTTTCTTCTTATCTATTAATGGAATGTAAATTGACTGAATGTTACACTAAATTAAAGCTATGAATGTTGTAAGTGATTATTTCAAATTAGAAATTATAAAAGAAGAAGGATAACAAAAAATAAGGAAGGATAATAAATATAGAAGAGAAGCTAAAGGGCAATGAAGATCAGGCACTAGCTACACAAACCAAGAATGGAATATTTAGAAGGAAGTAATCTTCAATGCAAGGGCAGACTCTCATCACTCTTGCCCAAGCTCTCTCTGTTAGTAGAGTGCACCTCCGTCATCTTCAGAAAAAGGGAGGATCAATTATCATCAATGCATCAAGAAGAGAAAAAGCAAAAAAGCGAAAAGGAAAAAGTCTAAGCCCTCAATGCATCACGAAGGGAAAAAGCGTTCCACTTAATGAAGTATCTATGATGGAAATTGAGGCTGATTTAGGAGGAGCATTCCATTGTTTTGGCATATTTTAAGGAAATACGGTTTCTTGGTACATGGATCAAATACTATCTTGCACATGTATCCATACTGAATCAACCATTTAAGGATTTAGTTGGATTAACCCCTTGATTTGAGGAATGTCCTAGCTTTAGGAAAAGCATCTAACAGTCAGCTCATGTTCCAAATCTTGGGGAAGTTATTATTTGAAGATTTTTGAGGAGGCTTTTCCATTATAGAGAGACACTTCCATGAATTTTATTAGCATGAATGGAGAATTCCCTAATCTCATTGAAGACACTTGGAATTCAAAGGAGGGAGGGATGTCCATATTTTAGAGGTCCTTAATTGTCATGTACACCTAAATGTGTAGATCTAGTAAATATTCATCCCTAGTTTTGTTGCATTCCCTCATGATATTATAGTAAATAATGGTATTCATGCTTTTCTCTTTGAATTTGTATTCAGAAAGGATGGTATGATGAAATGTGGAAAGGAATCACAAAACATCTCAGCATAGGGAATTCCATTCCATGCAAATTTCCTGTCAATTTGGGAATTCCATTCCATGCAAATGGGAATTTCCAAATTGCAGTGACAACAGAGATTTTCTAGAAGTTAGTTTGTGCTTGTTTGAATACTTTGGTTGTCAAAATATAAGAAAAGCAACAGATGGAAGATTAAACATTGGAAAGGATGCAACTAGCATTGAATTCTCCTCTGTGTCTGCTAGCACATATATTAATTAATGAATATCATCCATCTCAGTGTTAAATACCTCTTATATCATGTCTTTTTTAATGCTGACGTGTTTGTGGCATACAAACTATGCATTTGACAAATGCAATGCAATCAGAATCTTGCAATATTCAGTTCCATATCCCATCGAAACACCTATTTAAGAGTTGATCAGATTGATTAAGTTTAATATCCAAGAGCATACCCAGATGTAGTTTATTCACCTAGGGTCTACAAAATCATTTAAGGAGGGAAATTATTTTCTTTAAACCTAAGACCATTGATGAGCTTAATTAAGGGCGAGTGCTTTTTTACTGTGCAGACAAGGTTGGCGTAAACAGGGCATCATTTATTAATCTCCCAGCAGCCCGTCTTCTCTTCTCCCAGCCGCCAACAGTGAGTTCCTTCCTCCCAACCCGAACTTCTCTTCTACTTGCTTCCAGCCTATGAAAAAAACACCAACACAATGTTCTACTCCCTACTTGTTTATGGCTGGGACAGTATACAGAGTGAACTACATTATTTTTAAGTCCTCTGTCATTCATTTAAGCTCTTCAATTGACTTTTGTATTTCTAGATTGCAGAAAACACAGGCACACAGCTAAAAGTTACCATAAGTTTAAAAACTTGTCCAAGGAACAATTTAATAGATAGTGGGATTGAGAAGCTACTAGTTTTCACCAGAAACTCATCCAAAATAGTTTGCAATCTTCCACAAAAGCATACTTAACAAGTAGATAATATAATATAATATAATTTTAATAATGTTCAATGAATGACCACAAAAGTGGGTCATTGGGACTAAAATAGTACAAGCAGTTCCTATAGCTACACTAATGGCAACATGAAAAGGTCTACAATATAAGAGAAAAGCTACAAAGAGATAAGATACTAGCTCAAAGAAAGAAATATGTAGAGACATAAAATGAGTACATATGAAAAATATCATCAAGAACATATCAACTTGTTCTGGAACTATAGCCCAAAACTGACAGATAGGAGAGAGAAGAAGTCATCTCCTCATTTGTAATCACCATGAAAGGAACAACGAATTGTAGAGATAATTTAATATGATGTACTCTAATGAGCATTAATTGCACAATGTACTCTTTGCAAATATCAGGTAATTTGTACAAAGGTGACTACAATAAGATGCATTCTTCTGAGCATAAAACCATTAATGCATACTTTGCATGTGCAACAAAAATCAGTGTAGGTCGCACTATACTTAATTAGTGATATCCTACAAAGATCTATGGAACAAAAAAATGAGTATGTCACTATACTGAATTAGTGATGTCCTACAAACTTGTACATCAGGGTTTAAGAAATTTTGAAAGTGCATAAACTCCACCACACTTGGAAGAAGTGAGTTAAAGTTGCCAATATAAAAAAATGTGTAGGTCACTATACTGAATTAGTGATGTCCTACAAAATTGTACATCAGGGTTTAAGAAAGTATGAAAGTGTATAAACTCCATCACACTTGGAATAAGTGCTTTAAATTTTCCAATATAAAAAGCAGAAAAAAAGGAAAAACAAGAAAAAATTTATGGTGACAACTTCTCCAAATGGCTACAGTATAGTTGACTGTTTCCTGATTTCAAAAATGATCAAAATAACTATTTTCTCATCTCAAAATCTTAATTCTATCATTTCCAATGTTAAACGTTAGTGTAAACTCGGTTATTTTACCTAAACAACCTGTGTTTCTAAGTTTTATGAACTTGATATGCCAACCAAACAAAAAATCCAAGGCTTTCCTTGACAGAGGATTCAAGTTTATGAGTGCTCATATGTACTCGTTGCTATGATTATCTTTAATGAGTGCTCATATGTAACTTACCACTTTAATGGAAGGAACTCGTTGCTTTGAGCTAAGTTGTTGGGACACAGAGTAGAGGTCTTGGTACAGAATTGATTTCCTCTCTGCCTTTGTCTAAATATGTGCCACAAAACTCAAGTGCAAGCAACTATGAGAAGTAAGAAACTTAGTTCCAGTGCTACATATTTTCATTTCTTCTTGCATGATTTGATATATTTGATTTCCTATTTATTAACCTATTCCTTTTTTTCATAGGCTGAAGAACGTTGTGTTGAGTTCTCTTCTCCCAACCGCCAACAGTGATTTCCACTCATTCAATAATCAATTATGCTTCATGTTCATGCACTCTGTAATACTTCTCCAATTCTAATAATTGGAAAGGAAGAAATGCATTGTTTATTATCATTTACAATTATTATTCTATTTATATTAGTGTGTTTTATGTTCCATTGTATGGACTCTCAGCAAGGGAGAACAAGGGTTCTAGCAGCAATGTTGTGCAAATGAGATCTCTTAATATTAGAAAATAAATTATCATCAGTGTTCATATTTGCTGGGTCACTAGGATGGGTCATATTAGGGTAATTCTCCTATTTGAATCTTCTATACATTTCACCCCTATTGTGAATGGATTCACCTATGTACTAAGTTTATCCTCTCAACAAGTGGGTTAAGCTCACAAACTTACACTAGTATACATTTCACCCCTATTGTGAATGGATTCACCTATGTACTAAGTTGGTCCTCTCGACAAGTGGGTTAAGCTCACAAACTTACACTAGTCTAGATTCTCAATCAAATTTTCATTAAATTTGCATGCATGACAATAAACAAAAGAGGAAAGAGGATATGGTAAGACAACCTATTTCTAATGTTTTTCCAAAGCTTGTGCAATCTTGATAGGCTAGATCTCAAACTAATGGCTTTGATAGCCTCAAAAAGATGTGTAACCAATGGTTTTCACATTCTATATGTTTCCCAAGTCTCCTAAAATCATGATTTCTTGGTTTGCAAAGTGATACTATTGTACTAGCAGATCCTTCACCTCCTACGCTCTCTCTCCTCACAGTACCCAGCCTTCCAAATTTATTACCCATCCTTGCAGGAGACTCAAGAAAAAAATTGCTTTCCTCAAAAGTTCTCCTGCATCACCTTTGCACTAACACTTTTCAGTTTTGGAATTAATATCAATATGAAAGGAAAATATTTGCCTATTCCAATGCCATTTGAAATGAGTAAATCCTTTCCAATGATCCATGTTGAGAGCTCATATGTCAACATGGTTCTTTACCTTGTGTACATCTTTGCTCATAGGTACCCAGTTTGACAATTGGATTATTCTCTCGTCCATTTGCACTTATCTTTTACATACCAAGTTTGGAGATATAGTA
>LPNX010124878.1:635979-665885 GCA_001517045.1 Pseudotsuga menziesii | reverse complement strand
TACTGTCAACTTAAAAACAACATAAATAACATTCTTCCTAAGATGAAATTTGTAAACAGTTCTTAGAATAGTAAGACTCCTTCGTGATTCCTTCAAAGTCTTCGTCTTTTGTCAGAGAAATTTGAGAGTTTTTTTGTCTTTTTGTCAGCTTGTTCTAAAAACTAAAGTGATAGTCTTTGATGAGAAGTCTCTTAGTTTTGTAAGGCTTTTTAGATGGTTTGAAGGTTGGTTCATATTTTGCTGAAAGCATAACTTTAAGACTAATTTTGTTGTGAACCTACTTGAATTAGAAGCCTGGTTTATGCAACTTTGATTCGAAATGATTAAAAAGTTGCATGTTTTTTTCTTCTGAAAACAAACACTACCTATAAAACTAAGGAGAGTGCCAATGCATTACCGAAGGATATGAACTCACCCTTGTTTAAATCTGCCTTCTTAATGGAGTTCCTTTGTCCTGAAATATCTCTACGTTCCAGTCTCAAAATCATTAAAGTTCAGAAGAATAGAGGGAGAAAAAAACCGTCCGGAAAACCCAAAAACAAAAACAAAAAATTGCTGAAACTGAAAACCACTGGCAGTTTCCAAAAGTTTCCAATATGATTGAGCAATTACCCAAAATATTTCAGAATATTTTTCTGTGTCTCAAAGCATTTTGAATATCATAAACATATTTCTGGCCTTTTGGAAACAGTTTCCAGGTAGAGGGAATTCTTTTCACCCTATGTTGTTAAAATAGATCCATAAGAAATCATTTAACATGGGTTCAGGGAGTTTCGATCTAATTAAGATCACAAAATAGGAGTAATTACAGACTTGTAGCATCTTGACCATATCCTGTCAATATGTTAGCATCTCATAGATTGATACCATTGGAGTGAGGGCTTGTAGCATTGGAATAGAGGATTGAATGTGATATGTACTCAGTTGAGTAATCACTTAGCTATGTGGAACAGAGCCCCCAATAAATAAAAGAATTAAAAGGCATTTTTAATCAGAGTATTAAACACAGTATACCTTACCTCCAAGAATGTTATGCACGGGCTCTCCAACGTGCCTCCTCCAACACTGCTATGCACCAGAGAAACCCACGACCAGAAAACGGTGAAAAAACGCAATGCACCAGAGGACCAACAATGCTATGCACCACGGTGGAAAAAAACAGTGAAAAACGCTATGCACCAGAGGACAACACTGCTACGCACCAGAAAAACGCCCTTGTTATCCAGAAAACACGATGGAGAAAACCCAAGGACCAACACTGCTACGCACCAGAAAAAATGCCCTCGTTATCCAAAAAGCACGATGAAGAAAACCCAAGGACCAACATTGCTACGCACCAGAAAAAATGCCCTCATTATCCAGAAAACACGATGGAGAAAACCCAAGCAAAAACGATGGAGAAAAACCACAGGAAAACCCTATGCAGCATCATGCAGGGTGCATGTAGGCTTATGGTAGAGGCACGGGCAAGATTGTGAAATAAAATATCCCCCAACATATTGCATATTTATATAGTAAAAAAAAACCCTTTTTACCCCTAATATACCACCAATATATTGGTTTGTAATTTTTTTATTTTTAACCCCCCTAATATGAAGGAACGTGATATCATATTGGTCCCTAGGTGACTCCCCCGTGCTTTAAAACTAGCAATAACCATATTAATAAGATTAATATGTTCAAAATACGCTTGTATCTAATAGTCACTCTAAAAGTTAATATATCAACGATTGTAGTTCAAGTTAAAGTCGTGATTAGAGTTGAAGTTAAGTTAAAGTTGTATCATCATTGCAGTTAATCTAATAGTTGTATCTAATAATCGAATAGTTGTACATCACCGTGATTGGAGTTTTAATTACCAAGTCGAAGTTGAAGTTAATTTTTTCCAACCATTAGAGAAATGTACTTTTCACATGTTAACTAAGTTTTTTTTTTTTAAATGGTTAACTATGAATTTTGAATGAAGCCCATAAAATCAATCTATATAGTACACTTCTTTCATTCTCGTCCATAGATGAAAAATCATAGGATTTAGTCCATCCCAAAATTCTAAGATGTAAACGCCTATTAGTGTAATTAACAAGATGCCAAACTACCAGATGGAGGAATTTAATAGGAGTTCGAATGATTTTATTAGGAGTTTGTGTACACCCTTGCACATTAGCTAGACGACTAGATTCCAAATGTACTTCGATTAAGCCTTAAGCGATTAGAGTTGAAGTTAAGCTAATATTTGTATCTAATAGTTAAGCTAATAGTTATCCAATAAAACTGTGATTAGAGTGGAAGTTAAGCTAATAGTTGTAGAATTAATTTAAAATTTAATATATCAAGAATTGCACTTCAAGTAAAAGTCACGATTGGAGTTGAAGTTAAGCTAATAGTTATATTATCAATAGATTTAAGCTCATAGTTGTATATATTAATTGAATAGTTGTATCTAATAATCGAATAGTTGAAGTTGAAGTTTAATTTTTCAACTAATTGCACTTCAAGTAAAAGTCATGATTGAAGTTGACATTAAGCTAATAGTTGTATCATAAATGGAGTTAAGCTTGTAATTGTATCTATTAATTGAATAGTTTTATCTAATAAGAGAATAGTTGAAGTTGAAGTTTAATTTTCCAATTATCACAAAATGTAGTTATCAGATGTTAACTGAGCTATTTTTTATTGTTTTGAAATTATTAATTATTAATTTTGCACAGCACCCATAGAATCAATTTGGATAGTGCACTTGTCTCATTATCGTCATAGATGGTAGTCCATCCCAAAAGTCTAAGATATATACGCCTATCGGCTTAAAAATTATAAAAATAATTAGTTTGTTTTAAAAATTTGAAAAAACACTTTCATAAATATCTATAATTAATACTCCATATTGCAAACACCCTCAAGTGATAAGATTGTGACAACAATCATATAATTTGATCCATACTCCATAAATACCCTCGAGTGATCCAAAACAAACATGGTCTCATAAGTAGTCCATCCCAAAATTCTAAAATATATACGCCTATCGGCTTAAAAATTATAAAATTAATTAATTTGTTTTAAAATTTTGAAAAAACACTTTCATAAATATCAATAATTAATAGGTTATAAGCATTTTAGGATTTATCTAGCTTCATGGTTCTTATTTTAATAATATTGATTTTTTTAAAGTTATTTATAATGACGATAATGATGATGGTAATCTGTGACCTTTAGAGGATTACTTAGATTGTTGTAAGATTTTATTTTTAAGTTCAAAGAGCTTAAAAAGAAGTATTCATAAGTCACCATAGTTTTGACATATTAGAAGGTTAGCAAGGTTTGTATTGTAACAAAGATTTTGAAATTGCCATTTAATGTGGGTGTATGCAAGGCATTCTACCAGAGTGATTTTCATCTTCAACTCTTATAAACTCATAAAAATAGCAATCATTTACACCCACTATTTTTAGATTAAGTTAAACACCTCTTCATAATATCTTAATTTTCTTTTAAATATATTCTTAATTTATTAATTAAAATTAATATTTTTATAATATCATTTTATTTTCATTTCAATCATAATTTATTTTTATTTGTGTTATTAATATTAAATCAAAATTTTAATTATTTATTTTATTACTACATTTTAATATAAATAGATTTAAATTTTTTATATAATCACTATAATTTTATAATTAATATTACATTACTATAATTTTTTAATATAAATAAATTTATATTATTATATTATAAACTTTATAATTAATATTAATTTAAATTCCAACTATTTTTTTTACATTTTTTTAAATATTATAATTAATAATAATTTCAAACTAGATTTAAACCTAGTTAAGAAGTATCACAACTAATGTTCCAGTCCCAAATTCTAAACTCTCTTAACAAAATATGATTACACATATAGTAAATTATAATCACTTAATTTAACACATAATTAGCTCTGAGTGTAAATCAAAACTTAATATTATTTTATTAATATTTTATATAATAATATATTATTGCACTTGAACTAAGTGATAGCACATAATGCATGACTTAGAGTTTGGAGTTTAAATCTAATTTTATTATTGTAATAAAATATGATTACACGTAAACTTCATTACTTGACATCAAACTTATGTGTTTAGATTTATATTAAATTTAATATTATTTTTTTATTTTAATAAAATATGGCTATATATTATTTTAGTTAAAAGTGATAGCACATAATGCATGACTTAGAGTTAGGACTTTAAACCCAATTTTATTATTGTAATAAAATATGATTACACGTATACTTCATTACTTGACATCAAACCTATGTGTTTAGACTTATAATAAAGTTAATATTATTTTGTTATTTTAATAAAATATGACTGTATATTATTTTAGTAAAAATACAAGTGAACTACTATATAGCACATAATGCATAAGTTTAGCATTAAAAGTTTAAATCAAATTGTATTATTTTAATAAAATATGATTATACTTTGAATTACTCGATAGCACATAACGCATGAGTTTAGAGGAAGGAGTTAAAACCAAGTTTAATATTAGTTTATTATTTTAATAAAATATAATCAAACTTATAGTGAATTACTTGACAACACATAGTGTACATGAGTATACAGTTAAGAGTTTAAATTAAAAATTATTATTTTAATAAAATATGATTTTATTCATAGTGAATTTCTTGAAAACAAATAATGCATGAGTTTGAATTACAAGTTTCCATTAAAACGGTTATGATGATAATATTAAAAAGGTTTAGGCAATTTAAAATGAACGACATTACATTTTCAATACAAAATGTCTTAGTCAATACATAAGAGCTTTAAAAATATCTCACCCGTATATGTTTAGATAAGAAATTGTAAGAACCAAAACCAAAGTGTGACTCTATGTTTTAACAAAGTCACGTAGTAGCAAGATCTAATGACAAAACATAAACTATCATAAGCAAAACAATCCTAGAAAGACTTTAAACAAGTTGGTGATCCTCCTCATCCTTAAGTCGCGGAGTATTTCAAACTCCACAACAGCAAATTGCTAAATTGTATTTATTTTCATAGCATTGAAATTGGATAAATTTGGGCCACACTAAAACACAAAGGATCGCCAAATCTGTAGTAGGGCTTTTGCCCTTGCTACAGGCAGGAACGGCTCCCTTCTGTCTATAAGACGGAAGGGTAGGGTTCCTGTGAGAATGGAAATAAAAATAGACAGAAAATGAAATAAAACAGAACCCCTGCAAACAAGGTTAGGGCTAAGCTCCAGAACCCTGCATGAAACTGTTAGAAAACTAAGAAATGGCCGCAAGCAATTAATGGAGAACATGCAGCAAACTGTAAGCAAATAAACCTGCAAGAAAAATATGTTAAAGAACTACAATAAACATGACAGAAAACATAAAATGATACCTTCTATGGGTGGAAATGGGCCACCATGCCCTAGCTTGGGGAGCACCTCTCTTAGGAATGGGAGCTTTGGCTCAATGGAGGAATGGAGGAGAGAGAGGGTGAATGGCTTGAGAGGCAAATGGTCTCAAGGCACTCACACGGGTAGCATAACGTTAGGGAGTGAAGGAGTGATTTGAGAGTGACCCCCACCCCTCTATTTATACTTTTTCTCAATATTTTTAGGGTTTTAAGCCCCTGGTTGGTGTTTTAGCCCCTTTCGCCCAATTCCTAGCTCCTTTGGGGGTTTTAAGCCCCTTTGAGGGGTTTTATCACATTCATTTATAAAAGAGGATTTTTAATTGTGAAAAATAAGGTCAATATATTGTTGGTATTGGGGGGCGGGGAATAGGATATGGGTGGTTTATAGGTATTAGTGGGTATAAAATGAGGTTTCTAGTAAAAATATAGGCGTTTTAATTGGAAATATGTATTGGGAGGGGGCTCAACAAAAGGATTTTTGTAAGTAATTATCAATATCTAGTGAAATTATGGGTATTCTTTAATATCCCATGAACTAAGGCGCTATGACATGGTTTCACTAAGTGAAGACCTCGATTAATAGAATAGTGATCAAATGCAAGATATTGCATTAAGTTCTAGCTTTGATCTTTGTCTAGTGCCAATTGTGCTGGCTTATCTTCCCACACCTCCACTATGCTTTCCATCCTGCCACGTACCTGCTCTTCCATCGCCACTTGACAGTTTATCCTCTCTAGCATATTCTATATTCTCTTTAACTACCCCCCAAATCTTAGCATCACCTTTCACATACCAATAATTTCCCCCATTGTAGGCTTAATTTCCATCATGCCACCGTAAGCACCCTCCATCCTTGCCTCTAAGGCTAGGAAATATCACCAAAGACTTCTATCTACCTCACTAGATTTTAATACACCCATCATCCTCCAAGCCTCCCCCGACTACCACCACAATTAAATTTCTAAAAAAGCAAGATGCATCCACTGTGAGATGAGTTCCATACCATAGACAAGAGTCATGCCCTTTCCCCAACAGTCCTAGCTTAAACACCTTACAACAATTTTTAGACCGCAAGTGAGAATCCACCCATTCTTTCGAGTACCATAATGCAAAAGAAACAACTACCGCATCTAGCCCAATCAAATCCACCCTATGAAGGTAGTGGTAATAACTAGGAACCATCCTCCATCCCAAATTTATCCCACCCACTCTTGTTAGTTCCACTTCATTCTCCATAAATACCCTCGAGTGATCCAAAACAAACATGATGTGATGAGTCGAGAACACATAGGGACAATGATCCGTATTTATTTGAGAACGAAATGAAAGAACATATATAGAATCATAAACACTGGCATAATGCAAAGAAAACAGAGATATAGTAAACACATATTATATTAAATGGTGGAAATATAACAGACTATAAATACAACAACTGGAATAGTGGTAGCTATCTCTGAGAAGAGATGTGGCTGCTACACTCATTCGTGCCGAGATGAGTACAAAATAATGCCAAATGGACCTATTTAGGGAGAGAACCCTAAAGGTCCAAAACATAACCCTAGAAGATGAACCGTCATAAACTTTGTGGCCCCAAGGTGATTAGTTGAATAGTCAAATTCCTAGGGTCATAACTTTTGCATGCAATCTCTGATTTGGGCGATCAATAGCCCATTGGAAATATCTATACGAGCTTTACATCTTTCAAATGGGGTCAAATGCATGATGATGGAGACCATGTTTTCCTTCCAAATTACCAAAAAACATCATTGATGTCCTCAAAACAACCCCAAAAGTTTGGGACCCGAAAAACTGTAGAAACGTAAATAAGAAACTGTCGAAATGGACAATTGTTTTGAGCTAGTGGAATAGGTTGGCCACCAATATCCATCTAGATCAATTCTCTCCCCTTAGGAATCAATGGTATCCATTGCATCAAATTCTGTATCATATCTCAAACTTTGTGTTGAGATGGTTTCTAGTACACCATTTGCTGAAGTGCAATATATGCCTTTCTTTAACATCCCGAGAGGGTTGTAATTGCTACTGATGGATGCACTGGATATGTTCAACAATTTTGGTTGTTTTGTTGTCCTTGGTTTGAATCAATACGGATGATTCCTTCCTAGAGGAGGACATTGAATGTGTGGCCTTGCATTGTAGAGGTACTGAATGGATGATGAAACATTGACTTTGTGTACTTGTTTCTGTTGAGCAGAGGGACCCTGTGCAGAGAGTGCAGAGGTATTTGGGATTTGATGTTCTCCTTTAGAGAAAGTTGTGAAGAGGGATAATTTTCTGGTGTGGGAGATTATCTTCCTACCCTACAAGACTATGGTAGGTGCAACTGTCTCTAGTATCCGATAGAGTTATTGTCCCAAAGTGATAATGACACTATGAGGTCATGACTCATATTCTGCAAGGCGCTTCCATATATATGGTTTTCCTAAAAGAACATTACATAATTCAAGTGGGGCCACATCACACAATACCTCGCCTTTGAAAGGCTTAATTCCATATGGTAGGAAACATTGCTGATTAACGTGGATACCTTGTACTTGTCTTAGCCAACCAATGTTGTATGGTCGTGGGTGTGGTGTTGTTGGAAGCTCTAATCTCTTGATGACCGATGTAAGGGGATTTCGTTCACCCACATCTCTGAGTGGAAGAGACCTTCCTCTGCTTCTGACTCTTCAGGTTCCTCTAGTTGGATCTGTATGGTAGTAACAGTAACACTTGATTCTGCATCAATGATCCACTTGCCATAATCTATGGCTATGGCATTGGGTTTTGAATCAGAATCAAGATATGATTTTGAAGTTTTGCTCTCTTCCACCAATGACTTCTTTGAGCGGAATTCATCCGTGTTGTGCCAAGGGATTTTGTGGAACTCACACCACTCCCCGGTGTCCTTATTTGTCTTTACATTACCCTTCTTTCCTTGTGGTGGGGACTAGTTTTCATTTCCTTGTCCTATGTTCTATGGGCCCGAGTTTCCCTTACCTTGCTTCTATGGTGGGTTTGTAGGTCCAAAGTCTCGCTTATTCTTTTGCCGAAATTTCTCCTCGATTTTGACAGCATATTGATAGGAATATCCAAGTGAAGAGATGTCTAGCAAGTCCATCTTAGTTCATATGTACCGATGTAGGCCACTGCGATATTTTAGTACTAGGTTCTACTCGGAGTCCTTGATACCTAGCTTTGTGTGCAAGGTATGAAAGTTGTTGGTGTACTATGACACTGTTTGGTTCCTCTCTTGACATAGAATGGTCCATTTGGTGTACTGGTCATCATAGTTTCCCACAAGGTAATATTGTTCCTTGACGACATCTATGAATGAGGTCCAAGTGGGATTGGCCTCGAACATTCCAAACTCATCATCTCTCTTTTCTTCCACCATGGGAGACTACTGGGGGCGGCGAGAGTGGTCTTCCCCAAGTGAAACTAGTTTGAGACCCAACTCTTTGTACCTTGACTTGTTAGGGACATGCCTCGAGAAACAATCAAAGAGTAAATTAATCTGATACCACTCATCCGGATACATGTGAGAACAAAATGAAAGAACAAATATAGAATCATAAAAATGATATATTGCAATGAAAAAAGAGATACAGTAAGCATATATTCTATTAAATGGCGAAAATAAAACATATTGTAAATACAACAACTAGAATGGTGGTAGTTATCTCTGAGAAGAGATGTGGCTTCTACGCTCATATGTTCAAATCTGAATAAAAATGAGGTCAAAGGGGCCTATTAATAGTAAGAATGAGGGTGAGAAACCTAAATTTCCAAATTATAGCCCTAGAATATGAACCGTCATAAATCTTGCAGCCCCAAGGTGGTTAGTTGAACAGTCAACTTCTCGGGGTCATAAATTTTGCATATGATCTCTGATTTGGGCGCTCGATAGCCCGTTGGAAAGGTCTATCAAATATATAAATATTTTGAATGGCTCCAAATACATCCCATTATAAACCATATATCCCCATGAATCGACAAAAAATGTCTTTTAGGGCCTCAAAACGCCCCCGAGTGTTTGGGACTCGAAAAACTATGGAAACATAACTAGGAAACTGTGAAGATGGAAAGTTGTTTTGAGCTAGTGGAATAGGTTGGTGTCCATCAATATCCATCTGGATCAATCTTACCCCCTTAGGAATCAATGATATCCATATCTTGAACTATGTGTTGAGATGATCTCCTGGTGCGACATTTGTTGAAGTGCAGAAGGTGTCTTTCTTTGGCATCATGAGAGGGTTGTAATTGTTGTTGATGGATGTGCTAGATATGTTCAACAATTTTTGTTGTTGTGTTTTCCTTGGTTTGAACCGATATGGATTATTTTTTCCTATAGGATCACCTTGAATGTGTGGCCTTTCCTTATAGAGGTACTCGAATGGGTGAGGGAACACTGACTCTGTGTACTTCTTTCTGTTGAGAAGAGGGTGTGGAGGTCTCTGTGATCTGATGTTCTCGTTCAAAGGAAATTGTGAATAGGGATAATTTCCTGGTGTGGGATATTATCTTCCTTCACTGAGAGACTATGGAAGGTGCAAATGTATCTAGTATCCGATAGTGCTGTCCTACCAAAGTGACAATGACACTATGAGGCCGTGACTCATATACTGCATGACGCTTCCACATATATGGTTGTCCTAAAAGAACATCACAACCTTCAAGTGGGGAAACATCACACAGTACCTTGCGTTTGAAAGGCTTGATGCCATATGGTAGGAAACATTGTTGAGTAATGCATATACCTTGTCCTTGTCTTAGCCAACCGATGGTGTATGGTTGTGGGTTTGGTGTTGTCGGAAGCTCTAATCTCCTGATGAATTCTGCTGATATTAGGTTCTTTTGGTTACTGGAGTCAACAACAAAATGTAAGGGGATTCCCTTCACACACACCTATGAGTGGATGTAAAAACCACAAATTTTCACAAAAATTTAAAATTTTGAGATAACATTAAATGCTGTATATACGGTTTATTAACTGCTCACGGTTAGCGAAAAATGAAACAGTCCAATGATTAGTATTACACAATTTCAAACTGCGTTAACTAAGCAATTTCCTTTTCATAACGTAAATAAGATTTGCTTGCATACTGCTGTCTTTCAGTTTGCTAATGAGTTTACTTTATGGCAAGTAGGTGGAATCTAACTTTGAATCCTGGGCTTACTTAGCATTTATGCTAATGCAGAAAGATTACTAGTTCTTACAGGTTTATAGGTATGATCGAACAAGTAGACGTTTTAAATTCATAAAGTATCAAGAAGTGTTTCTATTTGCAATTAATATGCTTAGTAAAATAAGCTGATAAATTCCAAGCAACTTCAATGAGGTAAAGTAGTTTATTTTCTCTAGTTTTTCTTGTAAGCAAAGTTTAGATAAATGAGTTCCTTTCTTTATCAAACTTAGTGACACCAACGATACTTACTGTGAACTCTAAGCTTGTATTCTTTGTTGCATATTAATTTATATTTTAACATGCTTATCTTGCAAATGTTATAATTATTGTACTATTGGTTTTTATTCATGAAAGAGATTCTATCAATGCTGATAGTAAAGATTCTCAATAGAATAAATTCGATTTCATTTTTAACTTACCAATTATGGTAAGTATCAACCTATTACTTATATGTACAAAATAGTTGCTCACTAATAGGTTATTAGCTTCCTCGTCAATGTCGTATTGCATGTACTATTGTATCATATACATTCAATCATATTATTTACTTCAGCACCAAACTGATCGATATTTACATTCTGTAGGGAAACTTACTGCCTGTAAAACTTCTTGATATTATAAGCTTGATTAGTGTAAAATCAACTGCGTCATTTCACAAGGAAAACTATTTGTCTTTACTTCCTAATCTAATTCAATAAATATTGTTCCAATGATTAAGGACTTGAGTAAGGTTATTCCATTGTAATTCCTATTACTACCATAACACCTTTCTTACATTAAGTTAATGCTTATAGTGGCTATTATGGTAGATCTTTCTACTATGAACAAATTTCTACCCTATGCTAAGTAAAAGTTATCTTGCATAATCACCAAACTATCTTACCAAATAAATAATCATGGTAATTTACTAGCAATTGATAAGTTGAGAAGCAACTAGTGTTTGTGCAAGTCTAAACCAAAGTTGAACTTGTAAAAGAATTCATGATTATACTCTTTTACTATGTTATTCAATTCTATAATTTATCACCACTCGAGTTGTTGGTTTATAAGGATTATAAAACGTGCATATACTTAACATTGATTTCCAAGTATATAATCTTACTATAGTTTAAAAGGTTCTATACATGACTGATTTCGGGATTAACCAATTGATTAAGTGATTACCACCTTTCACTAGGTCAACGTTAACATATTATGGTTTATCCAAACCCCAAATCGAGCGATCAACATTAAGATATAATTGATATATGATTAACGATGGGATATTTATATATGCATACATAATAGCTTATGCAAAGTTTGATAATAAAGCATTGTGTAAATAATTCAGATGATTGGAAATGCAGGTGACTTTGGGTAATGACCCATGCATGGTTTGATTTATTTGAGGGCACGTGGTCACCTCATGTCCATGTATTGACAGTATAAAACACTTGCAACCCTAAACACTTGTCATTCTCCCTCTGAAGTTCATGCTGGCCTTCGGGCTACTCTGCAAGGTCTCATGGTAGTCATGAGTGTTCTTCCTGTTCTATCTTGCTCCAACGCTTGGGTTTAACATTGTTGTAGCCTTCGGTGTTCGGTCTTGTTGCCATTCCTTCGTAGATGTGGGTTTTTTTACTCTGCGAGAGTTCATTGGTTGTTTGCACTTGGCTCACAGCCTGTCCTTAGCTTCGCCTTGCCTTCCTCATGCCCTATCACTGCTGTGAGAATACAAGGCTTCACTTGATGTTGGTTGTGCTTCACCATCGTCATAGGGTTTGGAGATTTGTAAGTGCGGTTCACAGTTGGTGACAGTCCCATCGCTAGACTATTCGATACTCTTACTAAGGTAAATATTTAGTTTTATTTTCAACATAGAATATTTACAGCATAGTTGTTTTTACAGTAGGGTTTTAATAATGAAAGGGTTATGTAACTAACACACAGTGTTGCTCCTCCTTGTAGGAACTTGTTACTATGCTTGCAACCTGGAATGAAGACAATGCTGGCTATCTTTGAGGGCTTGCGTCTCCAATTCGGTAAGCCCTGGGTTCGTCGATTGGGTTTTACCTTGCTTGCAACAGATTTGTTCGATGGTGAAACCCCGAGCTTGAAGCTTGTCCAGTTTCGCCATTAGCTATGTAGTTTTCTTTTTAAAATGTTGATGGGTTCTATTTGGTTTACAAACCCTCGCTTCGTCGTTGGGTAGTCCTGGCCGTGAGCTGGGTGTGTAATTAGTTAAGAAATTTAGCCTTACGACCTGTCACTGCGATACAATGTTTTTTTTTTAAAAGACTTCTTTTGAGCTCGGACTTGTTTTGCAGTAATACTGTTTTGTGACTCTGTGTAAATTAGGGTTTTCTCCAATCTGACTGTGAATAAAGAAAATTACTGTTTATTATATTTTGTGTATTTAATATGGTTATTTATTTTAAGACTGTAACTCATTCATAGAGTAATTTGTAATATTTTCTTGTTTGCTCAGGAATATGAGCTAGGGTTTTCTTGAATGAAACCCTTATTTAAATCATTCTTTTAATTTATTTTAAATAGGTTCCGTAACTTGTTAAATTTATTTGAAGTAAATATTATTACAAGTGTGTATTGAGATATCTTAAATTTGTATATGTTCATATATTTGCAGTAAGGACTGTAACCCGTCTATAATAGTTTAATTGTTTACTGATATAATGATTCAAATAAATGGATTATAACTTAATTGTTTTTATTGAAACAATATATTTAGTTGGGTTTCGACCCTATAGTTTACTTTTGCAGGTATAAACCTATTGATAATTATAGAACAGTTCTTTACATAGATATATATTTATTTTCATATTAGTTATCATCATATTCTTGTTGTTTTTATCTACTGAAATGATAAAAATAATTTTACTAAATTTATTTGAAAAGATAAGCATAGATTCTGTAACTAGTTTGTTCTTTATAATTTAAATACTTTTCATATAACCCTTCTTGGTTTATAGTAATTGTTAGTATTACTTTAGTTGATATTATTAGTAAATAAACTTATATGATTAGTAGTTTATTTGTTTACTAAACTGAATATAAACAATGTAGCTTGACTGTGATTCTTCTACTGCATTGCAATTAGTTACTAAGTAAACACAAATGAATATATATCTAGCATAACACAGCTTATCCTCCAGCATATTTTAACTTGATTAAAAAGAATAATCTACTGTCTGTAAACACAACTTCTTATCTACTGAGGTATTTTCTTATCATATTAATCCTTCTACCTGTACTAGATTACTACTATTTCTTTTCCAATATATTTACATAAATAAGCTTGTAAAAATAATAAACATAGATAACCAAATTATTGTTTTTTTTAATAATAACCTAGATACTGAAATAAATTACTCTGCTATTATGAAATGCAAAACCACGTCTATTCTATTCAGTCTCTTAACATTTTCTTCATCTACTGTAAATACTCTATCTGTGCTGGAGTACAGCCTGGTCCTTCCAGGTGTGGAAAAAAACAGATTAGAATTGTTTTCCATCTTAACACATTACTATTTCAGATTCATTTTTTTAATAATTTAAAAGATTTCTAATTCTAACATTTTACAACTGAAAATTTAACATTCATTTCTCAGACAAATTCAAATTTATCTATCTAACACAGTAAAATAAATAATGTAGAACCTGATTAGGATAGACAACAATAGCATTAGGAGGCCGTTCCTCCCTACCAAACTCCTGGAGAGCGCTCAAACAACGCTTCCTCAGGACCCCTGAGCCTGTTCCTGGTCTTCTTGGCTGAGAACTGGTGGAGCATGCAAACAATAGACTAGTCCAATGACTCAGTAAAACAATCTGCACTCAGCAGTAAGATCCTTCAGCTGAAAAGCTACACTAAATCACTCAGCATTTATCCCCTCAAACTCTTCCACAATTCCCTTCCATTGAATTTCTCTGAAGGACATTCACCTGAATGATCACTTCTCTAGAATGAGCAGCCTCAGCTCTCTTCAATGGGCATTTTTATAAAGATTGCCTAGGTCTTTTAGGTCATTTGTCATTAATTGAGCCACCTACTCTGATTCCACTTTCTTGGGGAATCATGACCCCAAATGTAGGGAGGTTGCCACCTGCAACAGATGGAAGTGGTTTGAAGATGCTACCACATGTCTATTTTCTCTCCACCTAGTCTCCTCCACCAATTTGACTAGTAAACACTCTTTTAACAACTCTCCTAAGCTGTTGTCTCCACCTTTATTTATTTATAATTAAAATATTCAGAATTACATTAAATATCCTTAACTCTGCTGAGTCATCAATTAAAACTTAGCATAAAATTTAACATATTGTCCTCAAATAAAATCAAATAATATTTTATTTTTTTTTGCAAAATTGGGGCATTTGACATACACACCCCCTTAGAACATAACATCATCCTTGATGTTATTTAATCTTCGTCCTCAGAATTCCCCTGGAACAAAATTGGATATGCATCTCGCATATTACTTTTCAATTCCTAGGTGGCTTCCTCTGGACTAAGGTGCTTCCATTGCACCTTCACCTATCCAATGGTGCAGTTCCGAAGTGTGATCTCCCTCCGCCCGAGGATACAATCTGGTTCCATCAGAAAATCTCCTTCTGGTTCCACCTATACATCATTCATGTTAACAACATGAGTAGCATCATGAACATATTTCTTTAATACAGAAATGTGAAAAACATTATGTACTCTTAAATTTGGTGGTAACGCTAATTGATAAGCTACTTGTCCAATCCTGGATAGAATTTCAAATGGACCACAGTAATGAGGTTCTAGTTTTGCATAACTTCCCAATCTCATAGAGCTCTTTTTGGGCCTCACCTTGATGAACACATGTTCACCTACCTGAAACTCCTTTGGAGTTCTTTTAAGGTCTACTTGACTTTTCTATTGATCATGTGCAACTTTTAGATTACCTTGTACCTACTTTACAATTTCTTCAATTTCCTTTAACAGTTCAGGTCCTAATACTAATATAGCCACCGGATTACTCCAAGAGATATGAGTATTACATTTCCTTCCATACAAAATTTTGAAAAGACTAAATCTGGCTAATGCCTGATAATTATTATTATAAGCAAATTCTACCAGATGCAAATAATCCTCCCATTTTCCTGATTGGTATTTCACATACATTCTTAATAAATCTTCTTGTACTTGGTTTACTCTTTCAGTTTGTCCATCTGTTTGAGGATGAAATGAAGTACTAAAATTTAATGTAGTGTTTAATCCTTTAAACAGAGATTTCCAAAAGTTACTTGTAAATTTATGATCTCTATCTGGGATTGTAACTTTCGGTATTCCATGCAATCGAAAAATAAGTTTTAGAAAGATATCAACTATGTTTGTAGCTTTATATGTAGTTTTAACAGGTATAAAATGAGCTGCTTTACTTAACTTATTGACTACTACCATGATAGAATCATTTAAATTCTGATTTCTAGGCAGTCCAGTAATAAAATCGAGACTAATTATCTCCCATTTCCAGCTGGGAATGGGTAATGGATGAAGTAATCCAGTTGGGTGTTGATGTTTAGTTTTCACTTGTTGACATTCAAAACACCTAGTGATATACTCTGCTAATTTAGTCTTCATATTTGGCCAAAAATATTATTTTCTTAACATAGTTATAGTCTTTTGATAGCCTGGATGACATGAATATGGAGTTTTATGAATTTCATCCAAAATTAACTACTTAACTTTAGGTACGTTAGGTACATACATTCTGTCTTTATACAGTAAATTTTTTTTTGCATTCAAACTGTACCCTTTACTTAAGATTTCTGTTGGATTTTCTTTCGTTTTAGCTTGTAAATTTTGGAATATTTCATCTCGTTATATCCCTGCTTTAAGTTGTTCATCTAGATCTGTTGTATAAGTGTTTATAACTGCTGTGAAATTCAGCCTTGCATTCCTACTTAATGCATCAACAACTTTATTTTCTTTACCTTTAATGTGCTGAATTTCGAAATCATACTCAGTTAGAAAAGCTAGCCACCTAGCTTGTCTGGCATTTAGATTAGGCTGATCTAACAGATACTTTAATCATTTATTATTAGTCATTAAAATAAATTTTCTGCCAATTAGCTGATGACGCCACATCTTTAGAGCATGTATAACAACAGCTAATTCAAGATCATAAGTTGCATAATTATTTTCATGAATTTTTAATTTTCGAGACTCAGAGGCAATAACATGCCCTTCTTGAGTCAGGACACCGCCTAAACTATCATTGCAGGCATCAGTGCACACTACAAATTCTTCATTTGGATTAGCTATTCTTAAAATAGGTGCACTGGTTAATAAATTTTTTAACTTTTTAAAGTTTTCCTTGCATTTCTAGTTCCAATCAAATTTCTTTCCTTTCTTTTGCAAAGAAGTTATTGGATTTGCGATTCTCAAAAAACCCTCAATGAACCTTTAGTAATAATCGATAATTCCCATGAAGGATCAAACATCAGTTACATCCTTAGAAACCGACCAATCTTCGATCGCCTTTATCTTTTCAGGATCCACTGAAATCCATTCCTTAGTCACCACATGACTTAAGTACTGAATATTATCTTTGAAGAAATTGTATTTACTAAACTTTGCAAAGATTTGATGATCTCGTAACTCTTGCAAAACAATTTTTAAATGTTCTTTATGTTCTTCTTCATTTTTTGAATAGATTAATATATCGTCGATGAACACAACTACAAACTTATCTAGATACTTATGGATAACGTTGTTCATTAAACACATAAAAATAGTTGGGGCATTAGTAAGCCCGAATGGCATGACGACAAACTCGTAATGGCCATATCGAGTTCTAAAAGCTGTTTTGAAGATGTCTTCATCTTTAATCCTGACTTGATGATATCTAGACCTTAAATCTATTTTCGAAAACACCGTGGCTCCACGTAGTTGATCAAACAGATCATCTATGCGGGGCAACGGGTATCGATTTTTAATGGTCATCTTATTCAATTGATGGTAATCTATGCAAAGTTGCATGGTTCCGTCTTTTTTCTTAACGAAGATGACAGGTGCCCCCCAAGGAGACACACTAGGTCAAATATACTTTTTATCAATAAGTTCTTTCTTTTAATTGTGACTTTAATTCATTAAGTTCAAGTATGTTCATTCGATAAGGGGCCTTTGAGCTAGGTAATGCACCAGGTACCAGCTCAATGGTAAAATTCAGTTCCCTTTTCAGAGGTAGTCCCGAAATTTCTTCTGGAAATACATCAACATACTCGTTTAAAACTGGTATGTCTTCCAATTTTAATTTATCTGTCTTATTTAAATTCTCCCCATCAGTTATTGTTACTGCATAAGATTTACTTGAGCTTTACAACCCTTCCTAACATCTCTCTTAAGCTGCAGAGCATAAATCTACCTTATGGTTGTTTTTCTAGGGATTCCCTTTACACTTATTGGTTTTCCATCATTGTTTACACACGTAAAGGTTTTATCATAACAATTTAAAATTACCGTATGTTGTTCTAACCAATCCATATCGATCAGTAAATCTTAAGAACCAAGAGGTAATACATTAGGCTTTACAACATTTTCAAATTGATACATAACTACTACACATTCTTTTACAAAACAAGTTACCTTCCTTTTAGCACCAGTGGCTAACTGAACTAACCAAGAATTTTCAAATTTTTCAACAGGTAACTTACATTTTTCTACCATTTTAGGTGAAATATAACTGAGACTAGCTTTTGGATCAATTAAAATAGTTAGAGGGGTTTGGTTTATCATACCTTCTACTTCCACCATGGAAGTTTGATATTTTGATTGTCGATTCTCCAAGGCTGCATTGATTCTGAGCATAGTCCTCGCTAATTCTCCAACAGTCATCTCCTCCTGTATAGTATGAATATTACTGACAGTCCTTTTCCGATTAAGATAGACTGAGGAATAATGTGGGCCATTACACTCCCAGCATTTTATAGGTTCTTTTTGTTCAAAGTTCTTGATGTAAGGGTGAAAACGCGAAGTTGAGTAACACTTCTGTGAGAATTGGGTGTCCAAACAACATAGTGAATGTTATTCGACCGAATAACTATATTTATTTGGCCAAATAATTTATTTATTCGGCTGAATAACTATCATTATTTGGCCGAATAATTAATTCTTTATTCGGTCGAATAACGTTAACGGTGAACCGTTTAATTTAACAGAATGCATAGCCGGCCGAAATTTTTTACGGTCATTTTAATACTTGTTCGGCCAAATAATTATTCGGACGAACCATTGTTCAGCCGAACAATTATTTGGCCGAATAGTTGTTCGGCTGAATAATATGAACAGTTGTTCGGCCGAACAATTATTCGGCCGAATAGTTGTTCGACCGAATAATTATTTCTCATAAAAGGCAAGCTCCGACCCCATTTTCTTTGTTTTCACATGTAGTCATTTGTCTTCATTTGGTCGTGTTTTTTCGTCGTCCGATTTGTCTGTTGTTGTCTGTCACCCCTATCCTCTTCACCAGTCCTCCTGACGTGGACATACTAGTTTCCTGTCGACATCTAAGTCTTTTCATGGAGGGTGCTTCGTGATGGACTGTTCGCTGTGGAGGTCTGTTTATCATGGAGGTGTGTCCATGGAGGACACATTGTGTTGGTGTTTGTGGTCTTTCCTTGGAGGGTCTATTCGTGGTTTGGTATTGCTGTGCTCCCCCCTATCTGGTAATATTTTATGAAATTTCTTTTATAATTTGAAATGAAAATTTTAATATGTGATATATCTTTTGTTGTAGCCAATGGCCCTTCGTTTTTCGTGATAGTATTGCAGAGTTAAAGTTTGCATATGTTATGTGTTGTTATATAAATCTTATAATTTTAATTTTAATTAATATCTATATGTGTATGAACTCTGTCCATGTTAACAGAGTAGATGAACTCTGTCCATGTTAACAGAGTAGATGAACTTTGTCCAAATGGACAGAGTTCATCAACAGAGTCCATTTGGGTAAGTTTTTGTTTATTTTAATTATAATTTCTATGTTTTTAGAATTTAATATAATCTATTTGAATTAGAATGAAATATTTTTAACTTAAATTATAGGTAATAATTTAAATAGAATGAAAGGAGTTGATGAACTCTGTCCATTTGGACAAAGTTGATCAACACTCGGATGGACAGTTCATGAACTCTGTCTAGATGGACAAAGTTGAAAAATTCTCTTCAAATAGACAGAGTTAAAGAACTCTCTCAAAATGGACAGAGTTGATGAACTCTATCCATTTGGACAGAGTTCATCAACTCTGACCACATGTGAATAGAGAAAATCAAATCTGTCTAAATAGACAAGACAATGGATTATACTTAGCAAGACATAGTTCATTCAGACTTGATCAATTATTTCTTTGATAACTTTGCTTAGTAAAACATATTTTAGTAGTTTTAGTATTTTAGAGTTGATCAACATTCGAATGGACAGTTCATGAACTTTGTCTAGATGGACAAAGTTGAAGAGCTCTCTCCAAATAGACGGAGTTAAAGAACGCTCTCAAAATGGACAGAGTTGATGAACTCTGTCCATTTGGACAAAGTTCATCAACTGTGTCAATATGTGAATAGGGTAAATCAAATCTGTCCAAATAGACAAGACAATGGATTAAACTTGGCAAAACATAGTTCATTCAGACTTCATCAACTCTTTCCTTGATAACTTTACTATGCAAAACGTATTTTAGTAGTTTTATATAAATCATAAAAAAGCCATTATTACACATAAAACATCAGATTTTTTTATTATTGATCTACTTTATTTTATGTATTTTTAATTTAAAAAGAAACATATAACTTGTATAATGCTTATTAGTTACAATTTATACTTAGTATTATATTAAGATATTGTGAATTTTTTATAATATTAATTTAAGTTCATGGGTATAATAAGGAAGATATTTGTATTAAATCTATTCATGGACAAAGTTCATGAATGAATACTATGTCCATGGATAGAGTTGATTAACTTTGTTTACATGAAGTGATGAACTTAACCCTATCCATGTGGACAGAGTTAATGAACTCTATCCATGCAGAGTTCATCAACTTTGTCAATGCATAGTTCATCAACTGTGACTTTGATCAGTTTACTTAGTATAAAGGATATTTTTTTATGATTTTATGGAATAATGAAAATATTTGTAGTTGACATAAATAAATGTAGTTTTAATTTCATATTTGATGATATTGGTTTTATTAATTTTAAAAATCCAAAATACATAAAAAAACATAGGGATTGCTACATTAATTTTTTATACATCCAACAATAGTGTAGCTATTTTCATTTTAAGAACTGTTAGATAATATTAGGGACATTTAGGTCTTTATTAAAATTATAGTTTTAAAAATTTAAAACACATAAAAAACAAAAAGATTGCTACATTAATTTTTTATACATCCAACAATAGTGTACCTATTTTAATTTTAAGAACTATTAGATAATACGAGGGACATCTAGGTAATAGAAACTTAGTTTTTATAGTAGTTAGCTCTTTGATGTTGAGGCATTAACATGCAAAGCTTGAATATGTAATGATTTGATATATTAGATAATATTAAGGACGTATAGGTCTTTATTAAAAACTTAGTTTTTATAGTGGCTAGTTGTTTGAAGATGAGGAATTAACATGTAGAAGTTGAACATGATATGAGTTCATTTGTGTAATCTTGTAGATATCATCTCAAATGAAAATAGATAATAAATTAACTATAATCATTTAAAGAACTATTAGATAATATTAGGTATATCTAGGTTCTTATTGATATCTTAGTTTTTATAGTAGTTAGGTTTTTGAAGTTGATTAAAATTAACATGTAGAAATTGATATGGAATTAGTTAATAAATTAGCTATAATCATTTAAAGAACTATTAGATAATATTAGGGATATCTAGGTCCTTATTGAAATCTTAGTTTTTATAGTAGTTAGGTTTTTGAAGTTGATTAATTAACAAGTAGAAATTGATATTTCTGTAAATTTGTAGATGTCATATTCAATGGAAAGAGAGCAGCCTTGAGACAGAAGCGTAGGTGGTCATTACATTTTTTGGAAGTTGGTGTCCGAAATGAAAATCAAAGATTATCGTGGTCACCTCTGGATTCAGGCTTATTGTATAGTTCACATTCAATTGATCATCGACGTGGCGATAGTGGTAGAGATGATTTCTCCTTATCATCTATGGTTGCAGTGTCATTTATATAAAGAAGGGTCATTTATCTTTATTTGTAGAAATGGGTCTTGGAGTATTATGAGTTATAGATATGATTGATCAAATCTATAACTCCTATTACTCCTCGACCCATATTTACAGATCTACACATAAAATTTAGAGGAAGCAAAAGTAGTAATGTTTTTACATGTTTCTTCTTCAAGGTATGTAATATTAGCCAAATTGTTTTCTGATATATAAGTTTAATTAGTTTAAATAATTTTTTACATTTGTAAATTTCTTGTATATATGTTGAAGCTTGGATCTCTTCAATCTTTCGAGGCAAAAGGAAGACTCCATTGGAGGATAGTGGTGGAATTGTAAGTTTAATGTTTTATTTTATTTATTTTGGTTGAAAATAGTTTAAATAGTTTTGTAAGATTTATAAACTATTTTTATACATGTTGTATCTTGGGTCTCCTCCACCTTTTAGAGGCGAAGAGAAGAATCCATTGAATGATGGAGAATTTGAGGTAATTTTGTTAGTAATTGTATTGATCTTTTATATACTAGTTTAATGTTTTAATGTTTTGATTTTAATTTAAAATTGTTTAAATGATTTATGATATTCATAATTTGTTTTTATACATGTTTCATATTTCTATGAGTCAAAGGGAAGACCCTAGGTGGAGGATAGTGATGGACTTCTTCGATTCAGACATCAAATAGCTTAATTTTAGGATTATACACATGTTCATGAATGTCTTTTTCATTATATACACATGTACATTGAACTTAGATGTTCATGACTATTTTTTTTATTATATACATGTACATTGAACTCTAATGTTCATGAATGTTTTTTTGGATTTTATGCATACATATATTGATCTTAGATATTGTTTTTTGGATTATATACATATATATTTAAAGGTTGGAATGTTAGGAATGTTAAGAACGAATATGGGGAATTTTAACCTTAAGAATGAAAGCAATCCAATTTGTTACATTGATTTTAAATATTGTTTTTTGGATTATATACATGTATATGTAAAGGTTAGGAATGTTAGGAATGTTAAGAACGAATATGGGGAATGTTAACTTTAAGAGTTTTAAGTGAAATAAAATTGACTATATAAACATGGGAAATGTTAGGAGTGGATGTGGGAATGGGGATGAAGAATTTTAAGAATGAATGTTAGGAAGTTTAGATAGGTGCAAATATATGAATGTTTGTATTAGTAAATTTATGTATGTTTGTATATGTAACATATTTTTAATGTTGAAAAGTTTAGAAATTTAGGAATGTTAGGAATGTTAGATGCAATCTAATGTTAGGAATCGATGTGGGGAGTGTTAGGAAGTGTTAGTAATGTTAAGAAAGTTTTGATAGGCGTAAATATATGAATGTATGAGTGAATGTTAGGAATGGTTAGGAAATGTTAGTAATGTTAGGAAGTTTTGATAGGCGTAAATATATGAATGTATGACTGAATGTTAGGAATGGTTAGGAATGTTAAGAAGTTTTGATAGGAATATTTTTTATTAATAAGGTAAAATTAGTAATTTGATTTTGAATTCTAATAAATTATAGCTCAATCCATCAATTTTTTAAGGTAACATTAAAGCAACTTGATTCTGAATTCTAATATTTTTTTATTACTAGGGTAACATTAGCAACTTGATTTTGAATTTTAATAAATGACTGATATGATAGCCAATCTTAACATAGAACAAGAATTAGAACAAGGAATGATATAGTTAAAAACATCGCAATGGAATTCCGTCCTCAATTATCCATTCATGGTCATATTTGGACAGTTTCCATTTTTTTATTTTTTAAGGTTTTTTTTTATACAACTTGTTCTAATTTTATTTGAGATGCACATACTAAATGACTATACTGACAACATATAACATCAGGTTCATAATCTTGAAAGTAGACATAATTTTCAATCATACGGGTTTGCTGCAAAAAATAGCCTTTTAAAATGATGGATCCTCTTTCATATGTAAATCCGTTGTCATTGTAGTCCTCCAATAACTTCATTTTTCCTTCGGTGCATCGCATCAAATAATATTTTACGTCTCCATTGTTGTCTAAAGGTGCAATCACAGCGAAAATATCTCTTGTGCAAATTACAATTGGCGTTGGAGTTAAGTGAATTAAATTGACTATATAAACATAAGGTGATGGACAATATTGAACAATCAACAACATCATTACCTTCTCTAACAATATCTAAAATTCTATCACCATCAGATGATATTTTTATTTCTTCTAATTCTAATTCTTCTATGTTTGCTAGAGGCATTTTTCCTTTTGAATTAATCTCTGTGTGTTTCCAATGTTTTATGTAGTTGTTCGTTATGTTTTCAAAAAATTCTGTAGTTTCAACATTTTCAGTGCAAATATGACAAAAACATCTTTGCTCTCTACTGTCAAATGCAAACACGTTTTGGAAGGATTTTGTTTGAATAGAGTGAAGTTATCTAGTTCCATGTATGGTGCTAGTCTCATATAGTATTGATCTATCTATATCTTGGACCCCCAACAAGCCAAAAAAACCTACACAATAAATGATAAATCACAAATGACAACTTTTAATGTTAGTGTACAAATACTTCAATGTTAGTACATACATTTTTTTAAATTGACAATTAATATAAATTAAAAAAATAATGTATATACATGCGCACATCTTTTGGTTGTTGACTACAATCATGGCTTAGATTTGATTTACACCATTGGACAACCTCTGCAGCTGAATGAAATTGTTTAGAAGAATGGTTCATTTTTCATCTTCGAAGTGCTCTCTTTGCGCATGCTCATGCACCATCATGTTCACATTTTCCATGTCCAGTTTCAAAGAAATTCTAGCAATGTTTAGTGCTTATTGCTTTATGAAGTCGACATAACCAAAAAAATGATCATGAAGATGTAAATTGTCTCGCATATCCATCTGACCATATCCAATGTTCATTGAATTCAACTTTACGACTTTTTAGTGAATCATAGAAAAAAATTTCAATACAATGTTGAACAAAATGTGTATCATGTGTACGATCATCGCTAATATAAAAGTGATATTCTTTAATCACATCTTGATTGTCACACGTTCTTTCAATGCCATCAACATCTTGTTGAGAATGTCTATATAGAACATGGACAAATATTGAAACTTGGTCAAAATGATAGTATTCACTTTGAATCTCTTTTTGTGCAGCAAATGTGTAGTTTTCTACAAAATCAACTACAGACAAAATTGTTCCTGTTGGAAAAATTTCACGGGAATGTTTGAATTGAAGGTATTTCCATCATGCTCTATGTGAATGGTTGGTGTACTTATAAATTTCACTTTCAAATTTCTTGAGAAAATATGTCACACATATTTTATCTTCTCGCAATTCAATTCTTTTGGAATGTGCATCACTAGAACTTGTAGAATAATTGTTGTATTCATATCTTCTCTAATCGACGCTTACATTTGAAAGCGACTGATCATTATTGATCGGGTATTTATTGTGGAATAAAACAAGATTTCCACAACCATGACAATGTTTTCCATTGACACATTTATTATTATAAAATACTTCATCGTGATTTCTTTCACATAGGGTTTGAGATATGAATTCATGTACTGTGAGCAGAGGTGGTGAGTTTGTCCAAAACATTTTACCAAATTCAAGAAACGTGTCGTAATATAATTGAAATTGCACATGATAATGACAACAACATGTTTCATGTATAGTAATAGGTCTAACATACCATGGTTTTTGTTGCACAAATCAAGTGATCAACATATTAATTCCACAATGATCTTCCTTGAATTTATTGAACAATTGTACTTGTGTCATTTCAATTATATGTTTTGGACGGCTTTCATATATATTTCGTGATACTCTTTGTCATATCACATCCCTTGAATTTACTGAAACTCGAGCATGTTCCAACCAATATTTATGTACAATATCTTTAACACCTTCTCCCATTCTATCTTTGTAAGGTTGTCTACAAATAATTGCCCAGCAAGCAAGTTCATCATTTTCATCTATTTGCATTCTGAATTTGCTATGTTTGTATAATGTCTTTCTTGAGGTTCCAATTGCTTGTGCTAGTTCTGTTTTCAAATGTTTTTGTCTAGTACTAGCTGAAACAATTGTTGTCTGAATTGCTCTACGTGCAGCACTGGTATATTTCTTTCTGGATTTTCCAATTTTTTTTATTGCATCACCTATATTTTCTATCACATTATGTTTCAGTTTCCACTCTTTTGTCGCCTTTTGAATACCCAATAATGACGTAGCACCTTATAACTTCTTGGACACCAATAAACATCTCAAAATTTGTGCTTGTCTTGCTATTGAACAATCTTTGAGAATATCATCATAAATTTTTGTCGCACGATATCGTGTAACATGTATGGGTAATTTTTCTCCATATTTGTCGCAATCAATGTCTTCCAACATTTCATCATCAATGGTGAAAGTACCTATACATCAAATTAAATTTAATTTAACATATGTCCAAAAATACAATTCATTATAAAAAAATGAATTTTAAAAATACATGATATATACATACTAGGTCCAATTTATGGATCTTGGTTTTGATCTTCAATATTGAATTCATCAACATTCACATGTAAATCACTATTTACGTCAACAATGATCTTTTCAACTTCCATTTGTTCTTCTTGTACCCTATTTTCAATTTCCATTTCATCAACATTGTCATGTAAATATGTTCTTATATCTTCATTTATTTATTCCGTTTCTACAACCCTTGCTCTTTTGGCTGTATTTCTGAGATTTTGTTTTTCCCTATTAGCATCGTCATCACGTTTACGATCATTTTTTTTTACGGTTTCTTTTATTTCCCATGATTGCTTAATATCCTTTCGAAAAAACCTTGAAAAAAATTAAGAACACCTTGTAAAGAAATCTTCTTTGTAAAACAATTGGAAAAAAAAACTCTTTGAAAAAAACCCTTATTTGAAAAAACAACTTATATAAATATTTTGGAAAAAAAATTCATTTGCAAAAATACTTTGCAAATAAACTCTTTGGAAAAGACCCATTGCAAAGAACCTACTTTGCAAAAATACCTTGGAAAAAGACTTTTTGAAAAGAAAAAAAAACCTCTTTGGAAAAAAACCCATTGCAAACAAATAACCTACTTTGGAAAAATATCTTGGAAAAATACTTTATGAAAAAACTTCTTGCAAATAAATAACTTCTTTTCAAAATTACTTTAGAACACAAAATCTTTGATTAAAACTCCTTGGGAAAAACTTCTTTGAATGTACCCCTGGATTATAAATAAGAGGAAAAATACATTCTAAAAACTCTTTGGCAAAAGAAATCTCCTCTGAAAATTCCTTCAAAAATACTTTTACTTATACGAAATGAAGAGGTGAGAAAATAATGAGGCTCTTTCGTTTTACTTACACGAAATGAAGAGGTGTGAAAATAATGAGGGGGTGCAAAAATAATGAAGTTCTTTCGTTTTATTTATACGATTATTTTTTTCGGTTAACGAATTTTTTTTTGCACTTAGTTTTCGGTCGAACAACCTTATTTCTAATGTCATCGTTACAGAAAAACATTGTTCGGCCGAATAATCTTTGAAACCTGTAACCTGTACAGTTTTCAAGTTTCTCCATTTTCGGAAGGTAAAATGGATTCCTTACACTACAAATTGACTGTCGGACTTAATACCTTTAGTTTCGGCATTCAATCTACTTTCCGTAGGTATAGATTTTTTTGTGTATAGGTGAGATCTGATATTTTTTTTCTTTCTTAACATGTGTCGAGTTTAGTTTCATCTTTTTCAAAATGCGATGAAATGAACAATATATAACTTTAAAAATACACCACCAAAAAAATTAAAACAAATATGTTGCACTTAATTGGAGTGTCTACTTCAAAAGGGTATTCATAGATTTTTAAGTTTTATAGTCAATTGAGAGAAAAGTGGCGCAACCAAAAACATGTTTAAAACCTACAAGGTTTTCCCATCGATTGAATTCAAAAAAAAATTATAATTACTATATAGATCCATTGGCTACAAATTTATAGTCATCGCAATAGTATATTGTGTGTAGATTGTCGTAGCATATTTGTTTTTTGCAAAACACGACTTTAACAATGATTTTACGGGCGCAACCAAACATGACTATTTTTTAGTCCTTTCATTTTATAAGAACACACTGCCAAACATTTTCCAAAATGACATATCAAATATCAATAAAACAAAATTCAAAAAATTATGAATAGAAAGCTAACATAATTCTCTAAAAGTTTTGTTTTTACTTGAAAGTGAAATTCTAAACGAAAATATCACTTTCGATCGCCCAAAGTTGAAAAACATGAAAAAATCAAATTTATTTTCTCATAAGACCCCCCAAAATAGACACCCATCTTCATGGATTCACCCGTAATTACCATGGTTATTAGCAAATTCTTTACCCTTGGAATTACTCTGATTGCTTGGTGAATTATTCTTATTCACTTGGAAATTCTTGTTAGGAAAATTTCGGGCCTTATTGTTCTTAGAATTTTTGTTGGGCACAAATTCTTTCTTCTTTTGATCATACTGGTTATTATTCTTCTTGGCCTTCCAGTTGGCCATGCTTTCCTTCTTTCGATTATGTTCATAACATAAGTTGGCTTTCCTCGTAGCTTCTTCCAAAGTCTTTGGATTGTCATACTCAATCATGTCCTTAATATGATAAGATAAACAGCTGAGGAATCACTGTACCTTTGGTTTTTCATCTACAAGGTATGGAACATACCTAAGAAGACTTAAAAACTTGTTGTTTAGATCTTTCATAGTCATTGATCCTAATTTAAGCTCATAGAATTCTTTTGCCCTCTCTTCATAGTACTGCTTGGACATAAATTTCTTTTTAAAGTACCTCTTAAAGGTACTCCAATCTACATTCTTCTCTTTTATTCCCTTCACTCTCTTCAAGTACTGCCACCAAATGTCAGCCTTTCCTGAGAGATTATAAATAACCATTCTAGCCTTTAATTGGTTAAAATAGCTATATATTTAGAAGTACTTCTTCATCCCAGATAACCAGGATTCCGCTTCCTCCCCCTTCTCAGTCTCTCCATTGAATGTTGGTGGTTTTATCTTTTTGAATTCCCCAAAAATTTTCTCATAAGTTTTGTATTTCCTTTTTTTAGTATAATGGTTGTCATCACTACTGTCACTAGTGGAAATAAATTTATGTTGATCACCAAACACCTCTGAAGATGAACTACTTTCATTTTTTGTCTGTTTCATCTTTTTAAATTTATGTTGATGACTTGTATCTTCTGATTCAGTTCTTTTACCCCTACCCTCAGTTTGAAACCTTTTTGTTAGGATCTGATTCAACTCCTCCTGAGCCCTCAGAATCCTTTCATTCTCTCGTTTTATAGTTTCCATTTCAGATTTTAGGTCTTTTACTGTTTGTAACAGTTCTGAGGAATTGGTGGTTAGATCTTTTTGTATAGGGTCTCTTGGTAAGTTTTCTGGTTCAGTAAATGGAGATTCCTCCTCCGCATATTCCTCCAGCCTTTCCATACCTATTTGTTAAACTTCAGAAACAATTTCTCTGTTGAATAACATTTAAAAGAAAATACATCAGCAAAATAATTCAAAATCACTGTTTCATAAAAGCTAGTTGGGCTTCATCAAGGCCCAGTGTTTGAACCTTGTGCTCTGATACCACATGTCAAAACCCTAAATTTTCACAAAAAATTAAAATTTTGAGATAACATTAAATGCTTAATATACAGTTTATTAACTTCTAACGGTTATCGAAAAATGAAACAATCCAATGATTAGTATTACACAATTTCAAACTACATTAACTAAGCACTTTCCTTTTCGTAACGTAAATAAGATTTCCTTGCATACTGTTGTCTTTCAGTTTACTAATGAGTTTACTTTATGGCAATTAGGTGGAATCTAACTTTGAATCCTGGGCTTACTTAGCATTTATGCTAATGCAGAAAGATTACTCGTTCTTACGGGTTTATAGGTATGATTGAACAAGTAGATGTTTTAAATTCATAAAGTATCAAGAAGTGTTTCTATTTGCAATTAATATGCTTAGTAAAATTTTATTGCTCTGCCTAAC
>LPNX010124878.1:616871-630443 GCA_001517045.1 Pseudotsuga menziesii | reverse complement strand
CAGATACTCTCATCCTTGAGTTGTCCCCCTCCTCAAGTATTTTTCTTCTTCGTTTTCCTCATGCATAGTCCAATTCTCCCCAAAATAAATCCAACCTCTCTCTGGCCTCCCCAAAATCCCCAAAATCCCCCTCCTTATACCTCCTTCCACCGCCTCTTTATTTATTATTTTATTTTATCATGGGTAGTGCCGTTCCGATAGGTCTGACATGTGTAAATGTATTTATCTTGACTTGTACGTGTAAAAATGTCATACATTACCAATTTTAATGTTTTACGCAATTGTAAAGTCAGTAAAATAATTAGTTTTAATTTAATAAAAGTATTTACTAATAAACTTTAATCATTAATATAGTATAAGTTTAATTTAATAAAAAGTATTTACTAATAAACTTTAATTTAACATTAATATGGTATAAGTTTAGTTTAATAAAAGTATTTAGTCATAAACTTTAATTAACGTTAATATGGGGCATTACAAAAATAAGCTGATAAATTCCAAGCAATTTTGATGAGGTAAAGTATTTTATTTTCTCTAGTTTTTCTTGTAAGCAAAGTTTAGATAAATGAGTTCCTTTCTTTATCAAACTTAGCGACACCAACGATACTTACTGTGAACTCTAAGCTCGTATTCTTTGTTGCATATTAATTTCTATTTTAACATGCTTATCTTGCAAATGTTATACTTATTGTACTATTGTTTTTTATTCATGAAAAAGCTTCTATAAATGCTGATAGTAAAGATTCTCAATAGAATAAATTCGATTTCATTTTTAACTTACTAATTATGGTAAGTATCAACCTATTACTTATATCTACAAAACAATTGCTCACTAACAGGTTATTAGCTTCCTTTTCAATGTCGTATTGCATGTACTATTGTATCATATACATTATCGCATTAGTTACTTAAGCACCAAATTGATTGATATTTACATTATGTAGGGAAACTTACTGCCTGTAAAAATTCTTGATATTATAAGCTTGAGTAGTGTAAAATCAACTGCATTGTTTCACAAGGAAAATTGTTTGCCTTTACTTCCTAATCTAATTCAATCAATATTGTTCCAATGATTAAGGACTTGAGTAAGGTTATTCCATTGTAATTCCTATTACTACCATAACTCCCTTCTTACATTAAGTTAATGCCTATAGTGGCTATTATGGTAGATCTTTCTACTATGACCAAATTTATACCCTATGTTAAGTACAATTTATCTTGCATAATCACCAAACCATCTTACCAAATAAATAATCATGGTAATTTACTAGCAATTGATAATTTGAGAAGCAACTAGTGTCTATGCAAGTCTAAACCAAAGTTGAACTTGTAAAAGAATTCATGATTATACTCTTTTACTATGTTATTCAATTCTATAATTTATCACCACTCGAGTTGTTGGTTTATAAGGATTATAAAATGTGCATACTTAACATTGATTTGCAAGTATATAAGCTTACTATAGTTTAAAAGGTTCTATACATGACTGATTTCGGGATTAACCAATTGATTAAGTGATTACTACCTTTCACTAGGTCAACGTTAACATATTATGGTTTATCCAAACGCAAAATCGAGCTATCAACATTATGATATAATTGATATATGATTAACGATGGGATATTTATATATGCATTCATCATAGCTTATGCAAAGTTTGATAATAAATCATTGTGTAAATAATTCGGATGATTGGAAATGCAGGTGACTTTGGGTAACGACCCATGCATGGTTTGATTTATTTGAGGGAACGTGGTCACCTCCTGTCCGTGTATTGAAAGTATAAAACACTTGCGACCCTAAATGCTTGTCATTCTCCCTCCAAAGTTCACGCTGGCCTTCGGGATGCTCTGCAAGGTCTCATGGCGGCTGTGAGTGTTCTTCCTGTTCTATCTTTCTCCAACGCTTGGGTTTAACGTTGCTGTAGCCTTCGGTGCTCGGTATTTTTTCCATTCCTTCGTAGCTATGGGTTTTTTTACTCTGTGAGAGTTCATTGGTTGTTTTCACTTGGCTCCCAGCCTATCCTTAGCTTCGTCTAAACCTTCACTTGCTATTGGTTGTGCTTCACCATCGTCGCAAGGTTTGGAGATTTGTAAGTGCAATTCGCAGTTAGTGACAATCCCGTCACTGGACTATTCGATACTCTTACTAAGGTAAATATTTAGTTTTATTTTCAACATAGAATATTTATAGCATAGTTGTTTTTACAGTAGGGTTTATAATAATGAAAGGGTTATGTAACTGACACACAGTGTTGCTTCTCCTTGTAGGAACTTGTTACTATGCTTGCAACCCGGAATGAAGACAATGCTGGCTGTCTTTGAGGGCTTGCGGCTCCAATCCGGTAAGCCCTGGGTTTGTCCATTGGGTTTTACCTTTCTTGCAATAGAGTTTTTCGATGGTGAAACCCCGAGCTTGAAGCTTGTCCAGTTTCACCATTAGCTATGTAGTTTTCTTTATAGAACGTTGTTGGGTTCTATTTGGTTTACAAACCCTCGCTTCGTCGTTGGGTAGTCCCGACCATGAGCTAGGTGTGTAATTAGTTAAGAAATTTAGCCTTACGACCTATCACTATGATACAATGTTTTTTTTCTTTCAAAAAGACTTCTTTCGAGCTCGAAATCATTTTGCAGTAATATTGTTTTGTGACTCTATGTAAATTAGGGTTTTCTCCAATCTGACTTTGAATAAAGAAAAATTAATGTTTATTATTTTTTGTGTATTTAATATGGTTATTTATTTTAAGACTGTAACTCAGTCATAGAGTAATTTGTAATATTTACTTGTTTGCTCAGGAATACGAGCTAGGGTTTTCCTGAATTAAACCCTTATTTCAATAATTCTTTTAATTTATTTTAAATAGCTTCCGTTACTTGTTAAATTTATTTTAAGTAAATATTATTACAAGTGTGTGTTGAGATATCTTAAATTTGTATATGTTCATGTATTTGTAGTAAGGACTATAACCCGTCTATAATAGTTTAATTGTTTATTGATATAATGATCCAAATAAATGGATTATAGCTTAATTGTTTTTATTGAAACAATATATTTAGTTTAGGGTTTTGACCCTGTAGTTTACTTTTGCAAGTATAAACCTGTTGATAATTATAGAACAGTTCTTTACATATATATATATATTTATTTTTATATTAGTTATTATCATATTCTTATTGTGTTTATCTACTGAAATGATAGAAAGAATTTTACTGAAGTTATTTGAAAATATAAGCATAGATTCTGTAACTAGTTTGTTCTTTATAATTTAAATACGTTTCATATAACCCTACTTGGTTTATAGTAATTGTTAGTCTTAGTTTACTTGATATTATTAGTAAATAAACTTAAATGATTAGTAGTTTATTTGTTTACTGAACTGAATATAAACAATGTAGCTTGACTTTGATTCTTCTACTGCATTGCAATTAGTTACTAAGTAAACACAAAGGAATATATATCTAACATAACGCAGTTTATCCTCCAACATATTTTAACTTGATTAAAAAGAATAATCTACTGTCTGTAAACACAACATCTTGTCTACTAGGGTATTTTCTTATCATATTAATCCTTCTACCTGTACTAGATTACTACTATTTCATTTCTAGTATATTTACATAAATAAGCTTGTAAAAACAATAAACATAGATAACCAGATTATTGTTCTTTTTAATAATAACCTACATACTAAAATAAATTACTCTGCTATTATGAAATGTAGAACCACATCTATTCTATTTAGTTTCTTAACATTTTCTTCATCTACTGTAAATACTCTATCTGTGCTGGAGTACGACCTGGTCCTTCAAGGTGTGGAAAAACATAGATTACAATTATTTATCATCTTAACACATTACTATTTGAGATTCATTTCTTCAATAATTTAAAATATTTCTAATTCTAACATTTTACAACTAAATATTTAACATTCATTTATCAGACAGATTCAGATTTATCTATCTAACACAATAAAATAAATAATGTAGAACCTGATTAGGATAGACAACAACAGCGTTAGGAGGTTGTTCCTCCCTACCAAACTCCTGGAGAGCGCTCAAACAACGCTTCCTCAGGACCCCGGAGTCTGGTCCTGGTATTCTTGGCTAAGAATTGGTGGAGCATGCAAATAATAGACTAGTCTAATGACTCAGTAAAACACTCTGCACTCCGCAGTAAGATCCTTCAGCTGAAAAACTGCACTAGATCACTTAGCAATTATCTTCTCAAACTCTTCCACAATTCCCTTCCATTGAATTTCTCTGAAGTACATTCACCTGAATGATCACTTCTCTAGAATGAGCAACCTCAGCTCTCTTCAATGGGAATTTTTATAAAGATTGTCTAGGTCTTTTGGATCAGTTGTCATTAATTGAGCCACCTGCTCTGATTCCACTTTCTTGTAGAATCATGACCCCAAATGTAGGGAGGTTTCCACCTGTAATGGTTGGAAGTGGTTTGAGGATGCTGCCACATGTCTGTTTTCTCTCCACCCAGTCTCCTCCACCAATTTGACCAATAAACACTCTTTTAACAGCTCTCATAAGCTGTTGTCTCCACCTTTATTTATTCATAATTAAAATATTTAGAATTACATTAAATATCCTTGACTCTGCTGAGTCATCAATTACAACTTAGCATAAAATTTAACATATTGTCCTCAAATAAAATCAAATAATATAATATTATTGTTTTGCGAAATTGGGGCATGTGACAGTGGAAGAGACATTCCTCTGCCTCTGACTCTTCAATTTCCTCTGGTTGGATATGTGTGTTAGCAACAATGACACTGGGTTCTGTATCAACTATCTCCTTCCCATATTTTTTAGTTGTAACATTGGTTTTTGAATCAGAATCGAGATATGATTACGAAGCTTTGATCTCGGGCACTAATGACTGCTTTGAGAGGCATTTATCAGTGTTGTGCCAATGGATTTTGTGGAACTCGCACCACTTCTCGGTGTCATTTGTTTTTCCATTACCCTTATTTTCTTGTGGTGGGGACTGGTTGTCCTTTCCTTGTCTTGTATTTTGTGGGTTAGGGTTTCTCTTTCCTTTCTTCTGCGGTGGGTTCCTAGGTCCAAAGTCTCGATCTTTTTTTTGCCAAAATTTCTCCTTGATTTTGACAACATACCGATAGGCAGATCCAAGTGAAGGGATGTCTAGGAATTTCATCTCGATTCAGATGTACTAATGTAGGCCACTACGATATTTTAGTACCAGGTTTTTCTTGAATTCCTTGATACATATAGGTGTACACAAGGTATGAAAGTTTTTGTTGTAATCCAACGTCGTTTGGTCCCCTTCTTGATGTAGAATGGTCAATTTGGTGTCACTGGTCATGATAGTTTCCCACAGGGTAATTTTGTTCTCGGACGACATCGATGAATGAGGCCCAAGTGGGATTGGCCTCAAACATTCCAAACTCTTCTGATGAGCTTTACTCATGATAAGTATCCCACCAATTTTTGACTTGGAGGACCTCCTTAAGGAGCACAAAGGTGATTGTTTCCCTGTCAAAAAAATTGTGGACATAGAAATAGTGTTCTAGAACATTCAACCACTTATATAGGGAATCAACATCGATCTAGCCTTCAAATAAAGGAATATCAAAGTTAACTCGTACCTTGAATGGATTTGCATCTCTGAAATGGTTGCTTGTTGAAGGTGCTCATTGAAGGTGCATTTGCCACTGCCAACATTCGTAGAAGGATCTAGGTGAAACTATCCATCATCTCGTTCCTCTGTCACGCGATGGATTTCTCTAGCAATGAATTAATAGGATATCCTTCTCCATCATTTTTATTTTCTTCCACCATGTGATGTCGCTTGGGACGACGAGAATGTTCCTCCCCAAGTGAAACTAGTTCAAAACCCAACTCTCAATACACTCCACCGAGAAATACTCAAATAGCAGATTGCTCTGATTCCATTGATCTGAATTTATGTGAACGAAATGAAAGAAAGTATATAGAATCATAAACACTGACATATTGCAAAGAAAAGAGAGATGCAGTAAACAAATATTATATTAAATGGAAAAAATAGAAGAGACTGTAAATACAACAGTTAGAATGGTGGTAGCTATATCTGAGAAGAGATGTGGCTTCTATGCTCATATGCGCCAAGATAAATACAAACTGAGTCCAAATGGACCTATTAATAATAATCATGAGGGAAAGAACCTAAAATGTCCAAAAAATAACCCTAGAATATGAACCATCATAAAATTTGTCACCCAAGGTGGTTAGTTGAACAATTAACTTCATGATGTCATAACTTTTGCATATGATCTTTGATTTGGGCACTCGATAGCTCATTGGAAAGGTATATCTGAGATTTTCATCTTTCGAATGGGGCCAAATGCATAGCTTTAATAAACATTTGGCAACCCGAATTGCCAAAAAAATCATTTAGGGCCTCAAAACGGCCCTAAAAGTTTAGGACCCAAAAAACTGTAGAAACATAACTAGGAAACCTCCAAAATGAACAATTATTTAGAGACAGTGGAATAGGTGGGTAGCCATCGATATACATATGGATCAATCCTCTCCCCTTAGGAAGCAATGGTATCCATTGCGTCAAATCTCATATCATATCTCTAACTGTGTGTTGAGATGATCTCCTAGTGCGACATTTGCTAAAGTGTAGAATTTTCCTTTCTTTGATATCCCAAGAGGGTTGTAATTCCTACTAATGGATGCATTGGATTTGTTCAAAAATTTCGGTTCCTTTGTTGTCCTTGGTTTAAACCGATAAAGATGATTCCTTCTTGGAGGAGCACCTTGAATGTGTGGGCTTGCATTCTAGAGGTACTCGAATGGATGATGGAACACTGGCTTTATGTTCTTATTTCTATTGAGAAAAGAGACCCTTTGTAGAGGGTGTGGAGCTCTTTGTGATATAATGTTCTCCTTTAGAGGAAATTATGAAGAAGGAGAATTTCCTGGTGTGGGAGATTATCTTCCTACCCTATGAGACTATGGTAGGTGCAACTGTCTCTGGTATCTAATACAGTCGTCCTCCAAAAGTGACAATGACACTACGAGTTCATGACTCATATATTGCATGACACTTCCACATAAATGGTTTTCCTAAAAGAACATCACAGACTTCAAGTGGGGGAAAAACACATAACACCTCGTCTTTGAAAGGCTTGATGCCATATGGTAGGCGACATTGATGAGTAACATGAATACATTTTCCTTGTCTTAGCCAACTGATGTTGTATGGTTGCAGGTGTGGTGTTGTCAGATGATCTAATATCTTGATGATTCCTGCTGAGATTAGGTTCTTTTGGCTGCCACATTCAACAACAAAATGTAAGGGGATTACATTCACCCACATATGTGAGTGGAAGAGACATTCCTCTACCTATGACTCTTTAGGTTCCTCTGGTTGGATCTATGTGGTAGAAAGAATGATACTAGGTTCTGCATAAATGATCCACTTACCATAGTATTTGGTAGTGACATTGGGTTCTGAATCAGAATCAGGAAATGATTCTGAAGCTTCGATCTCGACCACCAATGATTACTTTGAGCGACATTCATCAGTGTTGTGCCAAGGGATTTTGTGTAACTCACACCACTTCCCAGTGTCCTTCTTTGTCTTTTCATTACCCTTCTTTTCTTTTGGAAGGGATTGGTTTTCCTTTCCTTGTCCTGTGTTCTGTGGGCCAGGGTTTCCCTTGCCTTGCTTCTTCGATGGATTCCCAGGTCCAAATTCTCACTTTTTCTTTTGCTGAAATTTCTTCTCAATTTTGACAACATATCGATAGGCAGATCCAAGTGAAGAGATGTATAGGAATTCCATGTCTCTTTAGATGTACCAATGTAATCCATTGTGATATTTTAGTAATAGGTGCCACTCAGAGTCCTTGATACCTAGCTTTGCGCGCAAGGTATGAAATTTATTGGTGTAGTCTGACACCGTTTGGTCCCTCTCTTGATGCAGAATGGTCCATTTGGTGTACTACTCATCATAGTTTCCCATTGGGTAATATTGTTCCTTGACGACATCTATGAATGAGGCCCAAGTGGGATTGGCCTTGAACATTCCAAACTTGGTCCTCGGTGATGGAGATGAAACATGTGAAAGTGGAGTTGGAAGAATTAAAAACCATGTCTCAGTCCTCGATGTCTACCCTATAGAATGAAAAAGAAGCACTATCAAGAGTCTTTACATGTCTCATAATATAATTAGGGATTCTATTATGTTTTCTTCCTAAGAAAAATAGGAACCTCCTGATATGCTCTCTTTCAGGATCAGCCATTGGAATGAATCCATATTCATGTCATTATTTACTTGTAGGTCATGGAATATGATTTTTTCCTACAAGAAAAAATATTTTAATGGTTAGAACCATCTCATACTCATGAATTTTCTTCACATGAATATATACAGATAATAATTTAAACAATTATGTATAGATATTAATCGACTGCCTTAACATAACTAATACTAGTCTCATGCACTAATTTTCATCTTTATATTAGTCTTATATCAGTCCATATCAGTCCTATATAAGTCCCATATCTGTATTTTTTAATTTTAATGCATCCCCATATCCATATAAAAAATCCATCCTTGTATTCATCAAGGTTTATGCAGTCTTGTGTTCATAACTCGTGAACAACCATGCAACAGTATATCTTATATCTCATTAAAAAAATTATGAAGCCTTATATCAGTCCTATATCAGTATATATCAGTCTTATATCAATCCTATATAATGTCTCATAATATGGACTTCATGAGATTTACAACATGCCAATAAATAAAAAAACAATGTATATGCTCAACACAATTCCCAATTCTAGGAATACATATCTCTACATGTCAGTCATGAAACATATTCAAAAACATTTATATCTGATTTATAACAACATATAACAATCAAAATATAAATTACTTATCTTTTATTGATTTGTGTGGGATCCCTCTTGATCTCTACGTCCTTGTGGAGAATATCAAAGTCTTTCTTTATTCACATGAATAGAAGATCTTCTTTGTAGTGAAAGGATTTATCCATTTCTTCATTCTTGCCATGAGGGAAATATTCTCCTCTTTAGTGTAAACAACCTTGATTTGGATGTTCCCCTCTTCTTGACTCGAGGCCTTCTTCTTTAAAATATTGGTGAGTGTATAAAAACACTCCCTTGCGGTCTTTCAATAGAATAAGCATGGACATGCGATTGTCCTTAACCAAATCAAAGATGATATGCTTTTCCTTTTCTTGATTATTCTTGAAGTTGATTCTATATTCATTGGTGGTAGGATCCTCTTCCATGGTGGTCATGAATGAATAAAGATCATGCTCTTCAAGAATATTCAACACCCTCTCTTTCTATGTGTTGAAGTTTGATGTGCCTTCAAGTTGGTCTTCCTGTTGAATGGAGATTGATGTCATGGCTGCAATATTTTGCTCAAATATTCAATATCTACAGAGGATTAGGTTGTTGCACAAAACTAAGCTCTTTCATGCCCTATTCTCTGATACCGTGTTGATGTTTTTAGAAAAATCGGAGAAACTTGAACTTTAAAACTTTTATCAAACAATTTCAGCACTTGTGAAACTTTATATCAGGCACATAATAAACCTAGGAAAACCCTCCAAACACAGAGGATGAAAAACCCAACAATTATTTGAGTTTGATAGATATATTTGTAGAGAATGGTTTACAACACATAAGCAGATTGCCTGATAAGATATTTCACCTCAGTAGTAGAGAAAAGATATCCAATGCAACCATGCAAAAACAAGTGTATGCAATTGTATTGAACTTGTTATATGCCTAGCATATTAATAACAAACCAAAAACCCTAGCTTGCAGAAGGTAGCACATAGGAGGCTAAACAAACATATTGAGAGCACCACATAATGCATTCACAAGGAGGAGCTAACTATAACTCCCTCCATGCAAGCATTAGTACCCTTCCTTTCCTCAATTAGTTTTAACTGAATGTTCATTGTTTTCAATTGAAAGTGAACCGACTTGGACTGAATGTTAACCAACTTGAAATGAATGTTAACTAAATTGAACTGAATGTATAACTTGCTTGAACTAAATGATAACTGAATTGAACTCAATCTTTAACTGACTACTAATCACTAAGTTAATAGGCTAACTTAAGTGTCATCGATGCTTCACTCTTAGTGCCATCCATGCACAATTTCTATTATTAACTTTTGCATGGATCTCTTTAGTTAATTGATGCATGTTGATTGATGAACATTAAACTCTTCTTTACTTAACTGAATACATTAATTAATATTTCAACCGATGTTTTGATTGCGGCACTGATTGAGGCATTCATATTTAACTGAATCTTTATAACTTGAATTCACTAAGATATTTCCATGGGCAATTTGATTTCTGTTTCTCTATGCTTTATCTCATTATCATTAATTAATTAATGCATGGTCCATATGTGTATTAATTATTTATCCATCTTATCATGTCATACTCAAAAGAATTATTCCATACATATTGATGACCATATCTATTACCCTGGGCCATATAGTCATATGCTAAATTAATTCACTCTAGGGGTAGCTAAGCCCCAAAGGAGACTTATAACACCCAGTGACCATTACTATCAATATATCACATAGTATAACCACCTCAACACATGGAGGTACACGGTTTTGATACAACAGAAGACTTCACTATTGATACAACACAAGATCATCTCCACAATTGGAGATCCATTCTCATATGGTACCTTCTTTGAGAATACTTGACTTTATATTACTCACAAGTCTAATATTGATATTGCTCACAAGATTTAGATTGGTATTACTCACAAGATTTATAATACAACATCATCACCTCAATCATTTAAGGATACATAGGACTTGATATGATTCACAAGTCTGACTTGATATTACTCACAAGTCCAGAGAATGAATCCTAATGATGTACAAACAACACAGATAATAATGATGGAGTTGAACATGTGAAAGCAATGTTCGAAGAATTTAAAACCATGGATCAGTCCTCGATATCTACCCTATAGAATGACAAAGAATCACTAGCAACTGAATTAGTTGTGTTACAAGAGAAAATACAAATTCTAAAGGTACAATACTCAAATAATTAGAGAAAACTTGAGAAGTGAGATAAGGAGTTTTAGCAAGAAATGGAGAACTGTAAGGGAGAAATAGAAAATAATAATCAACAAATACAATATTTGGAGGGAACTACGAATAAGAATACTCAACTCTATGAGGAAATTATTTCTTGCAAACCTTCATCCAAAGTATATTCAATTTACTTAAGGTAAAGGTGGTGTAAGTATTAACTTATCGGCTTAAGAGACAATTTCCCTATAACATCATAACTCCAAAATATTTCATGGAATCTTGTCAGGACACTTTTTAAGAAGAGAAAGATTTACTAGGTGAATTCTACATGCATAATTTTATTCTCCCTCACCCTTACCGATGGTCCCCAAATCCATATGTAGGGATGTTCAATTGAGAGCTGTCTGCTCTCGGTTGAAAACTGAAGTTTAAATGGCTTGGGATATATATGTCTATAAGATAGAGGAGTTAAAAACTAGATTATGGATACAATATGAGACTTCCAACCTTGACATGATCATACATTGCCATAAAACCATGACTATTGATCAAGATTTGATTCCTATTGTGAAAGTAAAAAAACATGGATCTATCTTTAATTTTGATGAAATTTTGGAGGGAATGAAAGAAGATGCCACCAAGGAAAATGTAGTTTGATGGGAAATATTATCACAAGACCTGAAATGCAAGGAGCCTCACTCCCCAAACAATTTAAAAATTTCCTTATTTAAATCCCAGTTGTATGAACAAACCTTGCAGAAAAGGGACTTGAATGGATAGGACTTAATATGAAACCACCATTGATGCTCCATCTCAATATCACTCAGGAAATTGATGAGGAAGTAGAAAAGGAAAATTGGGAGTAGGTGGAGTAAAGTTTGTGCTACTATAAGCAGGAAGAAGTTCCAAGAATCATTGTTTTTTTATGGAAGGGAGATGCAAGAAGATCATGAAAAATGAAGAGCTTCAGAATGATAGATTTCATGGGGACGTGCAATCCCTTCAATTGGGGAGAGTTATGAGCCCCATTTTTGGTAGGTAAAAGTCATATCCTAAGCATACAATGGAAGCAAAGGAACACCATTTAAAGTGTGATTTTTACATATTGTAATGTTGTTTATGTATTTAGCAAATAAAATGATGCAAATTAAAGTGCTTAACCTTTTTCCTATATGAATTACTTTAGTTTTTGTTTGAAAGGAACAATATAGCATATGCAATCAGTGCGTGAATTCCAACTGTAGGAAAGATAGAGTACAATTGAAAACAATCCCTAGTTTTGATAAGACGAAGTTACAACTAAGGTCTATCAGCAGAGAACAATCAATATTGGGAATTTTAGAGATTAATGAGAAGAATGTATACAACCGAACATAGAGATCAAGCAGACCACCAATGCGTCAAATCTTTGAGATCCTAACCACTACTAGTCGCCTCCAAGATTTTAGGAGCAGAGGTTCACTTGTAACTAAGCTTTAAACTTTAGTTAGATTTCATATCATCCTTTAGGTATTGTATATTTTTTGAAATAAATAAGCCCTTGGGAACATAAACAACAGTTTATCCCTCGCGTACTAAGATGTATAGATACAACATATTTTGAGAATTTTTTGGATTGTGATACATTTTTTAAGATAATGAACATCAGACTAGTTTAATGAAAATTCCATATTTCTTACAACTTTGTGAGTACTTAGTCTTCGTTTCACTCTTCTGCTTGCTTTGGGAAAGGGCCCTCTCAAGGAAATACAAGAGATGATAAGTTAGTTTATCTATTTAGATGTATGTTTGATTGTATTCAAATAATTGTTGTTAGTTGTCGTTTCATTTTATTCATGGTATATGTTTTTAGTAGTATAAAACCATAAACGTTGTAGTGATGTTTAATGTTCCTTGTAGTTTATTGTAGGTTAATTTTTGTAAGTTAATTCAACACATGTTATTTCAATGCTCTCCAAATTTTAGTTCATGCTAGTTAGAATAATTGTAGTTCTTTTGATGCTTTCCAATATTCAATTTATGCAAGATAGAATAGTTGTAATTCTTTTAATGCTCTCCAAATTTTAGTTCATGCTAGTTAGAATAATTGTAGTTCTTTTGATGCTTTCCAATATTCAATTTATGCAAGATAGAATAGTTGTAATTCTTTTACATGATGCAAATTACAATAGTTGAGTCCTTTATGCTTTTTAATAATGCTCTCTTTAATTAGTTAGATCCGTTGTATGCTTTGTTAATAGGAATTTACTGTAGAAACTTTAGCTTATTTGTAGAATCTTAAATTAAGGATTAATAGGAATAGAGGTAGCCTAGTTCATATAGTCATCTTTCTTGCTTATATCAAATTTATTTATGCATGTTGTGATTAAATTAGTACTATGTTTCTTCCAATTAGGAACCATTTCATTTTACAATAGAATAAAATCTCGTAGTAGTTGCACATACATTATTAGTACCTCTTAATTTTGCACATTCCCAAGTTGATG
>LPNX010124878.1:588395-616501 GCA_001517045.1 Pseudotsuga menziesii | reverse complement strand
GGAGGGATTAGTGGTGTTTATGTGTAGGGAGAGTATTAGTGGGGTTAGGGAGAGAGAGGGGGGGATTAGGGGGTGTTTATGGGTAGGGAGAGTGTAATAAACACAATATATATAATATATAATTATAAATAAATATTAAAACTAAATCAATATTTATTATTCAAAAAACTAATATGTAATGAAGAGACACCTTCTTAATGGAAGGTCACGTCTCTTATACAAATGGAACACTTGTGTGAGTATATATACAAGCCCTCAATTGTAATCATATAATTCATTCATTCTTATACATTTACTCAATATATTATTATTATTAAATGGATTATATGTATTCCAAATATTTTGAGTAATTTATGTGTGAGAGTACTTTGTTCGTCTCATTTGGTTTCAGAGCTAAGTTTTTAGTCCAAATTTTGGCCACTCGTAACCTGTCAAAGCTTCTCTAAACCTCCGCTTTTGGTACATTGAAGTCCATAAAGAAGAAAAAAAATTGATCTTTGACCATTCACAGTTCAAAAATTGCATTAAAAGAATATTTTGCTTCCCAAAAAATAAAAATAAGAATCTTAATCGCAACTAGATAATAAGTCACCAATACATCGTTGTTGTTATATCAAGAATTTACCATGGCCAATTGTGGTAGCTAGCAGTCTATAGAGAAGTTGCACTTTTGTGAGAAGTTATAACCGCCAATTGTAATACATGTTGTAGTATTTGTTCTATCGAGCCATTGTATCACATGGGGAAGGTGTTTACCACAACCCAAATAAAATAAAATAAAATAAAACATGATCTCATTATCAGAGAATTTAATTCAAACCGAGTCATGGGTTCTATTCCATTGATACACCTAAAAGAAGCCACGCAGTAAGAGGAAATAAAGGTTAAAAACACCACCAAGATAACCATTGGATTGTGGAGAAAAGGACAAAACGCCATTACCATTGGGTTGTCATGGGGTTAATTTTTCAAAGTTGGCAACGTAGGTATCATAAAATACGATAAAGGAAGTAAGGGTCATGACTCAAGTCTCAACAACTGCTTCTTATGATAAATTAGACTATAATGCTTCACTAAAAATCCAAAAGTTATAAAGAAAACCCATGAATATTCTCTCATTAACAAACTTGTTCTATTATTATGTCCCTGACAGGGGATATTTGTATTTGGGTGACCCCTATTAATTTTCTCTAGATCTTCCCTAGGCTCTATACATTTTTCTTTCTTCTATAGTTCAAACCTATTTTATTAAACAAAATTTTTAAAAATATTATTTTTTAAACTTTTCATTGATGCCAGGTAGCTAACATCGACCTCGATTTTCCCTTCCCGAGAGGCAGAGGAGGGTCGATGTCAGCACCTGCATTATTATTTTAATCAATTTTTGTGTATGTAATAACGCAGTAACACATTCATTGCTCGCTATGGCGGTGCATCCACGGAGCACCTTATACATTGGACAGACTTTCCCTTGGGAGGGGAGCCTATCAAATGGACACCGTCGAATGAGAGATTTTACGGTATCCATTTGATAGGCTCCCCTCCCGAGGGAAAGTCTTTCTAGTAAATAAGGATTATCGTGCATCCACTTGGGGCGATCACCTGGTGTATAGGATTTACCGTGCATTATAGAATTTAGTCTGAAAATTGAGATTATTAACACACGTCACGACATTTCATCACTAATTAAATTCTATACATATAAATGAGACTGCATGTAAACTGTACTTACATCAAAGTGGTAAATGATGTTGCGTGTAGACTGGTAAAGTAGCCTCTAGAACTGAAGGGTGAATACATCCTAGTATTCATTAATGGTACATTGTAAATGGTGACAGTGAATGGTAGCTGAATAGCCTTTTTCTCAAAGCTATGTTCATTCTTTTATTACAAAGGTTTCAACATCAAGCTCAATGAATCATGGACTCTTAAATGCCTAACTTTCAGTAAAGAATATATGTTGCATCTATGAAATATCTTTCGATTCGAAACTATGGTACAGATATGCATTCTCTTAAAAATCCAAGTCCCGCATTTTATAATTTATTGGGTGACGTCTATTGGGTTAGCAAATCGCTAAATCTATAATCTAAAGTGAAACATCTATTTCACTCATGAATATCTGAGTTTGTTGAGGAATTTGAGTTTTACTCCTTTGGGTAGACTGAAACTTAAATCACCTTTAAATTTGTCAAAATTTTAAACAAAGGCATATTACAAATAACCACTTCGAGCTTCCCAGATCTGTTTGTGGTATGCAGTTGGGCCAAGTTTACATTCCTCTAGAGTTTGGAAACTTGCAAAGGCTATTAAATTTTAATTATTACTTATCTTCTTTTTATGATTGAGAATTATTCGATTTTCAATGGCAGACTAGGATAGGGTGTATATGCTCTGGTTACGAGCTCTTTTCATTCCTTCTTTGAGCTATTAGCAATTCAAAATATTGTTTAATTAATAGGACCATAACCCATTGTTCTTTTCAAATGGTAACTTGGTAAGTTTACTAGAACGACTTCCCATCCGATCTGGCCTAGGCCTTCCGGTTGGTGTTTTTGTGAGAGATGGGGTTGCAACTATGTGTTTTCGAGAGGTTTTTAGGTTTTTTTCCATATTTTCTGTTATTAAACAAGAGAAGACCAATGTGTATACTATTAAATATACATATATAAAAAATTGACACTTTGTCAATTTGCATAAACTAAAAATGGTAGGTGCTAAAAAGATATAACCATCATTAAATTTCCAATTGACAGGCACATAAAATTTGAAATTCCAAAAATGTAGGAGGCAATCGACCTAGCTCCTCCTTAAATCAATGGAAAAGACGTCTCAGTGAGTGAGAATCTAGATACAAGGATGAGATGGAAAAAAATACCTGAGAAAAAAATATACCATAGCTTGGGAATCTTATGTGCTAGTGTAATGCATAATGCTTACGGTGTTTAACGAGCAAGTAATCCATTCCTCTGCTATCATGTGTTAATATTTTCAACAAGTAATTAGTTTTTGTCTTTCACAGATAAGTAGAAGCCTTGCAATTCCTCTGGTTCAAAATACATTTGTATGGAGGATGGAGGACTCTCAATGGCAATGTCATGGATTGGCTCATCTCACAAAGCTTAATAGAGGGATTGTTATTGGAATTTTTGGATTCCATAAAAACCTTGCATGTCATTAGAGTTCCTGGATGCCTCAAGATTGATGTAAAGCAATACAAAAGACACAAACTGTGTGCAAAATATGCAATTCAAAAAATAATTAATTTTGTTAGAATTATCAAAATATTGTTATTCCATGTCCAGCTTCCAATACTAAAATGACATTCAATGAAATTCTATGTTAGATCATTTTATTTAAATTTTTTTAAAGAATCATAAAACAATATCTTAAGAAATGGAAAATGGAAGATCAATAATTTGTAATTGTAATTTAGTTTTTTATAGACATTATATAATTAAACTTTTCACAATTAATATCATTAAACATAAATTACGATTTAATTGAACTATGATCATATAATAATCTCCTAGCTTGTAACACTAGTCAAAACTCCATGACATAACTTGCACCTTCATTTTAGAGGGAATTCAGAGTGTAAGTGTCAATGTAATGTCCTTATACAAACATGCAATACTATTGCAAAGAGAAATATAACACGTCTTCATGTTACAATTAACAACAATATTCTCTTGTAAATAACAACTATAATAAACAAGAGACACAAGGTGGCAATGTCTACCCACTTACACTTTGATAAATTGAAGATCCATTGCAACTTGCATATACTATTAGCAACTCTATAAAAAATTAATTTATCAAAGTGCAACTGTAAGTGCGGGGATATTGCCACCTCGTGGCTCTATCCAAAAGACAAGATTTGGGCAATCAAACTGATACTGAACTCCTTACCTTACTTTGCAAGGGTAACTTGATTATTGGTTCGGTGCCTCAGACCTTACAAACCTCAATGAACATCCGACCCATTTGATGACTGATCAATTGGGTCAAAAACATGTTTCTTTCTTGGTTCACAATTTTTTAGGTTTTTAGAGGGTTTTCTACTGGATTTTCTATGTTGTGATGGGAAAAAATGCCAAAGGTTGTGGGTGGTTTGTCTGTGTATTCTTAGAAGCCTTAGATGGCTTTGATTTTTGAATCAGTTTAGAATATTTTTAAGGATTTGAATGTTGAGAAGAAAATAATTGCTAGGATGTGTAGGTGTTAAACTTCAAAAGCATTTAGTACTACATTTTTTGCGGATGCCAATTCCGAATCTGTTATGCTTCATCAAATGAGAACAAGTCAACTATTTCAGAGGTCCATTGATGGGATGCATGATACTTTAATGGTTGAACATTTTACCAACAAATATAATGCCATAAGTAATTCATTTTTTTTGTTTATGGTTCTTTCACGTTCTCCTTCCCAGTCAACCTCATTTTCTTCCTACACCCACAAATGAAAACCACTTGCTGGTTTTTATGGAAGCAACTGTTGCATCTGATAAATGGATTGGACCATGGTAAGTCTTTCTCAGTTTTATTTATAAACATTAATATGTTTGTGAAAGAAACTAATTCTTGAACCTATTAGCATGCCCAAATATTCTTGTATTGAACCTACTAGCATGCTCGAATCATATAGTTTTCTTAAACTTGCCAGCACGCCTGAATAAGATAGTTTGTTGGCCCTCAGAAACATCGAAGATCAAAATCTAGATTCGACTATACATGCATCTCTTACTATCCCCGAATCAGATAGCTCATCCATATTTAGAAATGGAAAATATTTCCTGACAGAGTCTGTAGAAGAGGCCAAGTTTATATATACACATACGGCCAAGTTTATATATACAGATACAGATGAAAATTTTAATCAATCTATTACTTCCATTTATTTTTTACCAAACTATATACAATTTTAATCTTCACCTTTATCATTATAATTATAGGATAATTTTTTTAATTATCTTTATGGTACTTTAAAACTCGAAAACCAATTAGTGTTTGGATGTGAAAGTTTCATTTACACTTACATATCGAACGAGTATTCCCAAATATTTAACTTTTACAATTATGCATTGTTATGTGTTTCGAAAATAACATTGTATTGCCACAGTTGATGCATGTTTTCCAATGTCCAATGGAAAACTTTTCTTCCCTTTTAGAGTTGTATGCTATTATGTTATGGAAAAAAGTAATTCCCACATCTTGCAGACTGTTGAAATGCTAAAATACCAAAATGCCATTTGAAATTGCTCTTGCAATGTGTCTTCTTACTCTTCGCATCGCATTTTCTCTTGTCACAAAATCACATGTTTTTAAAGGAGAACGGAGTATTTTTTGTATTACTATAAAAGTGTAATCCTTTTCCAAACAAAAAAGTTATAAGCATTAAAAAAATCTAGTGAAGTATTTTTAAAAGGGATATTAAAAAAAATATTGTTATATATCTTTTAAAGAGTGTTTTCAAAAAAAGGAGAAAAGATACATTATAAATATTATTGAAGTTTCAAAAGGCTAGTGGATCCTAAGTAATGAATGTATAAGTGAGTTATACAGGTATTTTATCATAGTCACATTGAACTAGTGGGTTGAAGCTTTAATTTATCAAGGCATTTTTTTAAGGAAAAAAATTAATAAAAATAAAATGGAGTTTAATTCCGAAAAAAAAAAAGATTTCATAAGAATACTCAAAAAGTAGTTGTTGACATATTAAAAATTCAGATGATTATTGAAGGATATTATCATCGCTATTTTTCCAACCATCGAGGAAAATCACATTGACGTCAGCTTTGCAAATCAATTATTTGTCCCAGAACCAAGTATAATTGAAAAGAAATATATGTATGGAGAGAAGCAATATGAAATTGGGGACTTACAACTAACAATTGATTAATATAAGTTTACATCACAATTCAATGTTACAACTATATCTCTTAATGAAGTTGACGTCATTCTCGGTTCAACATGGTTGGAATCATTGCAGGTAGTGATCTTAAATATGAAGAAATTTTTTTTGACATTTTCTTATAAAAAGAAGAAAATCATATTACAGGACGTTAAAATGAAGTTAGATTTATATGTCGTGTCATCTAAATATTTCAAACAGATTTCAAAGGTAATGTTGCTAGAAAATTAGAAACCAATATAGAAATGCAGAAAGAAATCGACAAAGTTATCATGGATAAAGAAGAAGAGATATCTCATCTAAGATATCATACTAAAATATTACGTGTTGTTATACCTAAATCCTGTCACCACCGTGTGATAAGACCCTTAACTTCCATGTTTTTCCCTTAATCCCAGCACTTAGAGTGGAAACTTGCTATGTTTGACAGTTTAACTTTGAAAAACCTTAGCACCGCATGGAAAGCAAGTCTTTAGAACTGTTCTAGACGAAGGAGCTTCAACCTCGGTTTTGTCCCTGTCTTGTTGGAAATATATCAGCTCCCCCGAGCTTGTAACATCCCCTACGAATCTGAAATCCTTTGATGGACGAAGTTTCCAGCCCCACGGTCTCATGTTAGACCTTGTAGTCAAGCTTGGGGGAAAAATTGTTTCTATTCAAGTAGAAGTAGTAGACGCCCCGTTAGATTACAACCTCCTTCTAGGAAGAAATTGGTTTTACGCCATGACTACTGTCGCTTAGACTGTATTTTGCACTGTCCAACTTCCACATCTAGGGAGAATTGTCACCATTGATCAGCTTGATTTCTGTACGTCGGATGTTACTACCTCTACAGCTAATAACATCCCTATGTTAGGCCAGTCTCCTCCTCCTTCCCAATCAATTGGGGTAGGCATGTTGAAGGATTCATCCCTTATGGGGATTTTTCCATCCACTCCTCCTAACACAGACACAGCGACAGTAAATATGATTGCGTCATTTGATTGTGAGCCCAAGGGAAAAAAAATTGTTGAGTCCGCATGAAGAAACGTACAACATCATTCAAACCCTTTCCGATCATTACACCGATGAGCTTCATCTGGTGGCTTCGGACCATTACCACCTTCCCTACTGGTTAGAACCATCTCTTCCTATTCTGGATTATCTCTCTGAGACTTTTCCTTTCGACGAGTCCATTATGGAGATCATGAATATGAATGAGCCTATCTGGGAGGATTACCATCATAGATCCTCGTTCCTCCCCAACACCAGTTTAGTAGACCATGACTTTGCACCCCTGTTTTCCACTGATATCGTCAATGCACCTCAAAGTCCTATATTGTTGCAAGACATAGATTCTGAAGGAAACCTTTACAACATTACTTAGACAAATTCGGTTGACATATCAGCCAATCCTAGTACCATCAAACATGTTCATGTTGGGCAGAACTACTCGGCAGATGAATCTGAAGCATACAAGGCACTTTTCAAAGAATTCTGCGATATTTTTTCCTGGTCTTATGAAGAAATGCCAAGGATAGACCCATCCATTGTGGTCCATGAAATTAAAACCTATCCCACGGCTAAACCTGTGAGGAAAAAACTAAGGCAAGTCCATCCACGAAAGGCCGTAGCTATTAAAGCTGAAATAGAGAAAATTCTCAAAGCTGGTTTATTTATCCTGTATCCCTAATGGAATGGGTATCGAACATTGTCCCTATCAATAAAAAGTAGGGAACCATTAGAGTCTGTATCGATTTTCAAGACTTGAATAAAGATTGTCCCAAGGACAACTTTCCTACTCCACATATCGATCAGATTATCGACAACTGTGTCGGAAGTGTCATATTCTCATTCATGGATGGCTTTTCTGGCTATAATCAGATTGAGATATTACCCACCTATCAGCACAAGACGACATTCATTTTCCCATGGGGAACCTTTGCATATAGGAAGTTACCATTTGGCTTGAAAAATGCTGGAGCCACTTTCCAGCGTGCGATGTCCTATGTGTTTCATGATATTAAACATATTGTTGAACTGTACCTTGACGACCTCCCTGCTCATTCACAGCGATGGGAGGACCACCTTGGTCATCATAGAGACATTTTCATGAGATATCATCATTATAATATACAGCTTAATCTGCATAAATGTGTTTTTTGCATTGAAGCAGGACGTCTATTAGGTTTTGTGGTCTCTAAGGATGGCATCTGGATAGACCCTTTGAAAATTGCCACCATTTTAACTCTACTATCCCCAACGAATCTTCTCAAACTCCAAAGTTTGCAAGGGAAGGCAAACTTTCTCCGCCGTTTCGTGTGCAATTTTGCAGAGAAAACACACGGTTATATGTGTCTCCTTAAGAAGGACACTTTGTTATTTTGGGATGACCAAGACCAACTCACCTTTGATAATCTCAAACATGCTCTGAATCATTCACCCGTGATACACCCCCAAGATTATTCAAAGGACTTTCTCTTATATATTGCTGCCTCCACTACTACCATCACTACGGTTTTGGTGCAGGAAAATCCCGATGGTCAGGAGCACATGATTTACTATGCTAGTAAGAATATTATGGATTCTGAAACATGATATTCATGCATGGAGAAGTTAGAATTGGCCACGTTCATTGCTGTACAAAAATTTCGTCACTACATTTTGCTCGATACAACCATTGTATTGGCAGACCAAAACCCTATGTATTACATCCTGACTAGTCAGGTGCTCGGGGCCAAGCACTCCCGATGGATCGTCATACTACATGAGTTTGATCTAGAATTTGCCAAAGCCACATCAAAGAAATCCTTGGTCTTTGCTGAGCTCATGTGTGATCTTCCCTATGCTTCGATGGAATCTGAGCCCAGTGATTCATTTCCGGATGAATTCATGTTCCTGATAAGAACTACTGATCCATGGTATGGAGATTTGCTTATTTATCTCCAAACACAAAGATTTCAGCCAAATCTATCCCGTGACGATCGCCGTCATATCCATCACCACGCAAAATATTTCCTCATCCTGAATGATACCTTGTATAGATGTGGGATTGATTCAATTCTCTGGTGATGCCTCACCCATGAGGAAGCTGAACATGTGTTGAATGATTGCCACTCTGGAGCATGTGGCGGTCATTTATCTAGGATGGATATAGCCCAGAAAATCCTTCGCGCTGGCTATTTCTGACCTTCAGTCTTCAAAGAATTTCATGAGGCTATTAAGAAATGCCCACCTTGTCAGCATTTTTATCTGAAAAAGTGCACTCATCCTGCTCCGCTACACCCCGTCATTGTTGTTGGCCCATTTTTCAAATGGGGGATTGATTATATGCATTGTAAGCCTACCTCAGCCGGGGGGCATGATTACATCATCATAGCCGCTGACTATTTTATAAAGTGGGCTGAGGCTATGCCTACATATGTGGAAGATGGTAAGACTACCACTCTCTTCTTGTTCAATCATGTCATAGCTATATTTGGAGTCGTACAGTCCATTGTCACTGATCATGGATCGCATTTCCATAATCAAATGATCGAGGAACTAAGTTCCAAGTTAGGTTTTCACCATGAAAACTCTACTCCCTATTATCCGCAAGCTAATGGTCAGGTAGAGGCCATTAACAAAGTTTTGAAAACTATGCTTCGTTGAATGGTTGGAGACCATAAATCCAATTGGAACGATATCCTTTTCTCCGCTATTTGGGATTACAGGACTTTGGTGAAAATAGCTACTGGTTTCACACCATTCCAACTTGTCTATGGACTCGAAGCTGTCTTACTGATTCAATGTCATATTCCATCCTTGAAAATTGTCGTCGAACTTCTCCCAGACACTTTCGCAGAGGAAGAGATATTTTTGTACCTGAATAACCTTGACGAAACTAGGAGAGATGTTGCCTTGGCTAATGAGACACACAAGAAACGCGTCAAGGCGCAGTATGATAAATCAGTCCAACCTCGTGCCTTTAACGAGGGTGACCTAGTTTTGACTTATGGCTAGCGATATGACAAACTAGGGAAAGGAAAGTTCGAGTCCATGTGGTATGGTCCTTTCATCATTTCTAAAGTTTTAGAGAAAGGGGCCTACGAGCTCGTAGACTACGATGGAATCCCTTTAGGGAAACCTCGCAATGGGTTGTACCTGAAGAGGTACTATGCCTAGATATTTCTTGGATAGTATCTTGTATATATGTATATTGCTTGACTTTCAGTGTGCTTTAAGTATTTTCAATATGGTTTTGAGTTTAGTGTCTGTATCTGTTTATACCATGTTTTGGTCATGCAGAGGAGATGGCTTTCTACGGCTTTGTTGATGGTGCTTTCCACCACACTTTGAATCTTGCCTCAGCTGCTTGGGTTCTCTATTCCCCAGCTGATGATTTGGTCAGTTCAGGAGCGGTTTGTATTGGTCCCGCTACCAACAATATCGTTGATTATTGAGCAGTCATAGGTCTTCTGACTGAAGCTGCCTCCCAGGATGTTTGCAATTTGGTAGTCTTAATGGACTTACAACTCGTGGTTTGTCATCTAAACCATGTTTATACCATTAGGAACCCTGTGCTTCTCCGCCTCTTCTAGAGGGTAGGCTTGTTAGAAAGGTCATTTGAAACCATCACCTATAGGCATATCCCTAGGGAACATAATGTAGTTGCTAACTCATTAGCTAATTACATCCTAGATTGTCATATTTCCCACTCATGACATTAAAATAAAACTTGGTTCGTTGTAAATAAACAATTAATGACACATAAAACTCATGTAAAATACATTCACCATTTGAGACATATAAACACCATGTAAAAATCTGTATATATATATATATATATATATGAACATGTTTACAAAAAATAGGTCATGAGACCTCATCTAAAGCATGTAGGCTTTCAAGCAAAAGTCACCATACAAAATCCTGAAGCTATCAGCTTTCAGTAGATACATCATGCATACATTGTCTAGTGATGCTCGTGGTAGCACATCACTGCCCGAGCTACTCTACGTAGCAGTATGCTAAACTGACCCGATACTCTCGTTGTAGGTCTCTGATACCTCAGAGGGAGGTCAGCAATGGAAGCGTCAGGGATGTCTAGGGTCAACCTCTCCAGGTTTTCCTCTAACTCCCTGGTCACATCATCACCCTGCGGTACGAAGCCGGCTTCGGCTCGTCTATCCAATGGGGAAGCTCCCCCAGGTCGTGCTGCTCCGAAGTCTGCATGAAAATATTCAGGTCTCGTTACTTAACATAAAAAATTTAAAACATCAAAAATATAAAAGCAATATGTCCATTTTAGGTTTTTTTTGCTCTTACCGATGTCACCCCATTGTCCACCAGGTGGGAGCAGTAGGTCAGGGTCTCCACTGAATTCTGTATCCGCATATGCATAATCCTCCACTATGAGGATCTGATCTCTCAACCATCGAAAGAACGGGTCACCAAACTTCACCTTCCCCGTGCCTGCTCCAGTACGGGCCATAATTCAGACCCACCTCTACATGCGAGGGTCCCATGCTCTCAGCTCTATAAATACCACATGGGGTCTCATCTGTGGCACCCACTCGAAGAAGAAGCAGGCTAGAATGGAACCAAAACCAAAATGCTTTAGTTCCCCCTGCCGACACTTAGTCAGGTGATCCTTGAATATTGGAAGCAGGGCTTCCGCCCAGTTGAATACTATAGGCACCATGGCCTCTATGGCACAAAGCATATGTGCTCTACAAGCCTGGTGCACTCCCTGGATTCCCGCCACTCTCTGCATAGTAAACAATACAGTCCGTAGAGGTCCATCCATCACTGCTTTTATGGAGATTTTCTTCCCCGATGTCCTTGTCCCTCGAATACATTGACGGTCTATCAACTCTTGTGTGGTAATATCCCCTCCGCGGCAACCTGTCACCAAGATGGGAGCACCCCGTCTCAAAATTCCAGTCAAGAAGTAGATGTCCTCTACCTCCACTGTCAAAATGTGAGCACCAACCTCAAATTATTGTTGCTCCGGATTCCACATCTGGAGTATATGCTCAAGCAATCACTCATGTGATACCATACTAGGAGTCCAGAAGAATTTTAGGAGTCCGCATTCTCTTAATGCGGCTATGCAACCTGCATTTCTCTCAGTGAAGGCATCATCATTATCATGTTGTCTTTCTTTCCATATCACCATTTTTTATCAGCTAGAACCTACCAAAAACAATCACAAGACCCATTAGAATCATTCTTAATCATTTAAATGAAATTAAATGATTTAGTTTTGCTTGTGTGAATAGTTTTACATCTTCACGACCGGCACCGCCTGTGCGCCGTTGAAGACAGGCATTGGCACTGCCTATGCGCTGTTTTTTCGGCGCGGTTCTCACAAAATCTCTTGTTTTCAAACGAGAACAGAGTATTTTTTGTATTATTATAAAAGTGTATTCATTTTCCAAACAAAAAAGTTATAAGCATTAAAAAAAATTAGTGAAGTATTTTTAAAAGGGATATTAAAAAAATATTCTTGTTATATATCTTTTAAAGAGTATTTTCAAAAAAGGGAGAAAAGATACATTGTAAATATTATTGAAGTTTTAAAAGGCTAGTGGATCCTAAGTAATGAATGTATAAGAGAGTTATACAGGTATTTTATCATAGTCACATTGAACCAGTGGGTTGAAGCTTTAATTTATCAAGGCATTTTTTTAAGGAAAAAAATTAATAAAAATAAAAAGGAGTTTAATTCTGAAAAAAAAAAAATTTATAAGAATACTGAAAAATTAGTTGTTGACATATTAAAAATCTAGATGATTATTGAAGGATATTATCATCGCTATTTGTCCAACCATCAAGGAAAATCACATTGATGTCAGCTTTGCAAATCAATTATTTGTCCCAAAACCAAGTATAATTGAAAATAAATATATGTATGGCGAGAAGCAATTGTGGAAATTGAACCCAAGAGATAGAACAATTACACTCACAAAATTGCTAATCAAACATGCAAAATTCACACCAAAGGGGACTAAAATTGGAGCATAACACTAATCTGTATTGAGTAAGTGTACAATAGCCAACCTTATGAAGTAATAGGCTACTGTAATATATAATTACATGAGATATTCAAACACATAAAGATGCCATTCAAAATAGTCAAAAGCAAGCTTACCAAAACTAGTCAAATCCCCCATAGGTGCATAAAGGAGTTTCCAAATCTAGGTAGATGCTCGCGAATTGGCTAAGTCAAGTAGGAAAGATAAAGAGCGACGGAAAGACAACTCATACATGATTTTATTTGGAGAAAATGAGGGAGGATGATGTGGGAAAAAAACAAGGCAATTACAACTAGTCTAGCTTATCCTTTTCCTTAAATCATAAATAAAACAAGGCAACTTTACAGAAAAAGTAGATATGCACTTTGGAGAATCTGGAATAAAGAAGACATGCTAAAATTTGTTTCCAGGATGTTTCCCAAGCACTCCATGACTCAGTTTTAGCATGTGTTGACTTCTAGGACATGTAGAAGGCAACTAGCATAGAGTGGAATCTAGGAAACTAGGTAATAAGACAAAAAATGGTTAATTAATGTCTAAGGTAGGTAAATATGGGTTGATTATTCTAACACCCCCCCTTAAGCCTGAATTTATGAGTAAATATCAGAAAACTATAGGGCCTAGCAACAAGTCTTAGTCACCCTTTACATACTGCTTGTCCATACAACCAAGGAAATAGGCAAAAACCCAGTGGGAAAATCCTCCCTTAAACATGGACAAGAAAAATGTTAGCTGGAATATTTCACCTCCTGATGACAGCAAGTTGATCCACTGGTCTGAATGGTTCAGATCTAGAACAAATAGAAGACAGAGGTTGAAGACTCTCCCTAGACGCCATAGATACCTAGAATACAATGCTTTGATAGTCACCCTGTGTACCTGCAATAAGCTCAACACGAAACAGATCAAAGCAACCAAAATATAATCTACTAATCTATGCTAGTGACTAAGGAATCTAACAACATATATATGAAATCAAACATCAACAATATATGTGGGATAGAAATCAACTTGCATTAAAGAAATATGAAGAAGTTTACAACCAAGCCTTAGTGTTGACATGCATCTCCATGAAACCAAGCATTCTCATCCCCATAAGCTCCGACTCTAGTTCTCTCTATGCTCTCCAATGATATGGACCAGGTGATCAATCCAATAGCATAACAATGCCTTAAGAGTTCTCCCCCTCAACCATGGCCATAAGCTTGTATTTATAAGGCTAGATGGATAGGGTAGGTTGAGAGATTTGTGGGTGAGGTGGCCTCCAAGATCCTAAGATGAGGGATCTCGAGCTCAATAGACCCACAACAGTAGGGATAAGGGATATCTCGAGGCTTATCATCTAGAAGCCTCAAGAAGCTTCTTTTTTTCCCTTTTTACCTAGGGTACCGCGTTTCTCCTTTTGTGATAGAGTGGTTCTGGTAATAACCGCTTATGGACTAAGGGCCATAAGTGGTGGCACCGCTTGTGGGAAACATAGTATGGGCGGTGCGAATAAGGGTACCACGACAGAGTATGGGTGGTGCGAACAAGGGTACCGCGTATGGATAAAGGGTCAAGCATGGTGCTGGGAATTTGTATGAAAAGATTGACAAATGATATGAGTTTCCACTCCAGAAGCTGGGATTCAGGGTAAGTAGGTATGCCAAATGTCTTATCATATGATGGTGACAGGATTTTGGTATAACAGGATGCCCCCCAAAGCATGAGTCTTAGAGGGATACGATAAACGAGAGCTTTGAGAGAACAAGTAGTTTCCATGAGGCGAAAATGTCAGCTTGATCGGAGCAAGTCGTCAAGTAGGCATCTGCAGTACATCGGTATGTTGACTCATAGACACAAGTAACCAAACTCATGGCTGCAGACCAATACAAGGCAGATCCATGAGAGGAATAAACAAGCATGGCTACTAGAATATAGCGTAGATCCATGTGATAGAGGACTCAAACTTGGACATAGATACCATACATACAATGTAGATCTATGTCATACAAATGCAAATTTGAGCATAGCCACAACCATACAAATGTGGATCTATGCTAGATATACAAAACTCCATCACAACCTGGGGAAAAGCAATGAGCGCTTTAAATAAATACCCAGGGTCTTCGTCTCGTCTTCCACAAAGTACGATTCTATCCATGTGATTACAATGATCTGAAGTTGAACATGGTAGAAACCACTTGATTACCGGCCAATGATGTGAACCATTAACAAGTGCGAGGGATATCACCATTAATGTCAATGATTCCCAAGGTACTCTAGTACAATCTACTGAGTGTGAATAGATGTCCTTGATTTGAACACCTAGTCGATTCTATCAATCAAAGGTCAATGATGTGAACCTATGTCGAGAGCGAGAGAATCTGTCATTAAGGAATACAAATCTCAAGGTACCAATCATCGTTTCTAAGACTATTTCCTAGATGATTAGCTGATGTTGACGAAAAGAGTCTCATTGAAGGAGGGCCATGATGAGTCCCACATCGACGACATGAAACTCGGAACATAGTTCTGGAATGATGTGCATGTAGTAACCATATGACTAACTCAAATATACCAACATAAAGACTGTGTGGACTGTAGAGGTGACACTTCTTCAGATCCCCTTTGAACTTCAAGTGGCACGACAAAAGACTTGGCAGCATGACTAGACAGGACAGACACACAATGTGACAGTGGACAATGCATTCTTTGGAAAGACTCAAAGGAGTGACATGACTCATGAAAGTGGATTGTCACGGAGATCAGCTGAATACCCAATTGACTAACATGATTGTGCAGATAAGTGCCATGTTCAAAGGTAACGACAAACAACTACCCTTATTTGCAAAATGATTCCCTTCCCATTTCCTCCATCATGATCTATGAGTGCCTCTTTTTGGTTTTACGAGTTCAAAGAGGGTAACAAACATTCGGTAGCGACTTGTCGAAAAACAAGTCCAGACTCATATGTTTTACGAACCTGAGAGAGGAGGGGTTCGATCCCAAAACGGTTCTCTCAATGTTTAATTTAACGAGTCCACTGAAAGAAAACTCGGTATCGTTCATGTTTAGAGAGTCTGAACGAATACGGAAGAAGACTCCAAAGGGTCCTTTTTCGTATGATTTAGTCTCTAAGGCCCGAAAAAGTATAAAATCATACTTTAGAGAGCTTTTGCAGTCATGATTGGCTGGAGTGTTCCTTTTTCATAAATAGTCCTATCCGAACCGAAAAAGAGATAACCTACCGTTGGACGGACGACTCTTCAAATACTTTAACGAGAGTGAAGAAGACAAGATCGCTCGACGATCTTTTTTGTATTTAGGGGGCCTGAAAAGAGTTTAAAGAGAACTCCATTAACATTTTTCATGTTTGAATATAGAGCACAAAAAAGTAATAAACTAAGCTCAAACCACTTTTCATGTTTTAACCAGAGCATGAAAAATGAAAAGTAAGCTCAACCCCATCTTACTATTTTTAATGAGCTCGAAGATCAGTTGAAAGAATGCTCGAAGGTTGGTTTCATTTTTACGCAAGCTCAAAACCAATGGGTAAACTATGCTTGAAATAATCCCATTAACATGATATACAAAGGTTGGAATCTTTCCCCCAGCATGATTGCTAGCGAAGCTTACCCCTAACATGGTTGCTAGGGGCTCAACATGCCCCCCAAGATTCATTTCGTCTGACGATTCTTCTTCCATAACCAACCTAAAAAAACCTGGTTACTAATGTGAAAATGTTCACCAGGGGGGTAGGAAGAACGAGAATTAGGTAGGTGAAAAGAAGGTTCAAGTTCTAACACTAAAGTGAAGACTCAACTCAAGGGAAGGGGATCTGTCTCATTTTTACACAAGCTTGAAGCAGAAGTAACTATGCTTGGAACATGATTTCATTTTTTTGCAAGCTTGAAACCAAAAGGTAAAATATGCTTAAGGAAATCCATTTCATGTTTTAACGAGCTTGACACAGAATGGGAACTTTGCTCAGGGAAAACTGACATGATGGTCAGGTGCTATTTCATTTTTTAACGAGCTTTACATAGAATGGGAAATTTGCTCAACACATGGTTTCATTTTTATGCAAGCTTGAAACCAAAAGGTAAACTATGCTTAAGGAGTGGTTTTATTTTTTAACAATCTTGAAACCAAAAGTAAACTATGCTCTAAAACCTGCTCCTATCCAACATGATATACAAAGGTTGGTAGGTTGCCCCCATCATAAAAGCTAGCAACTCAGCTATATTATGATGTCCATAGACCATAGCCATGCCCCCCATTTTACCTATGATGGGAAGAAGCTAACTAGAAGGGGAAAGAGCCACAAGAACATGCGGCACATTCAAGGCAGTCTGATTACTAGGAGTCACGCGATGGTCAGGTGTAACAAAGGAAAGCTGATCAATGATCACAATCTTCCCATCATGGGGAAAATACATCACTCTAAAAACTGTGGACACTTCGACTTTCATGGCATAAACATAATCATTTCCAAGGAGCAGATTGAAATCTAAAGGACCTTGGACCACCATAACATCAATACAGACAGTTTTCCCTCCTAATGTGATAGGTAAATAAGGAAGGATCCCTAAAGGTGTAGTAGGCCTTCGATTCAAAGCTAGTATGTGATCAATGGCTGGCACAAGATAAGGAGAACCTAAAGCTTTCCAAGTAGTTGAGGATATAATACTAACAAAAGCCCCTTCGTCAACAATAGTGCGAAGTATCCACCTAGCAGTAGCATTCACAACTATCTGGAAAGGAACACTCAAATGAAGATGATACTCTGTTAGGTTACTCCATTCAAAGGAAATAACCTCACTACTCGGAGAGGGTTCTGTTGAAACAGACAAAATTTCCTCTTGTCGAGAACAATGAGAACGAAGCATGAAAACTTCGGCAGGTTTTGGTTCATTCTCTACTGGAAGAGAAGAACAAGATGAAGATTTGGTCAAAGAGACTACTTCAGTCTTAACACTCTTTGATGAAAGATTGGGATCGGGTGGAAATGACACCAACTCAACCACTTTAACTTCACTCTCCAAAGGAAGAGTGGGATCAACCAACGATGGACTTGGTTTGACCACTTCAACTTCACTCTTCAACGGAAGAGTGGGATCGACCACAGATAAATCCGAATCGATCACTTGGTCAACTAGCAAGGAATCGAGGGATAACTTACTATCACTTGTTGGAATCACCTGTTGATGATCAGTAATATTTTCCAACCAACGCGAAGCTTCATCCATGCTTGGACAAAGAAAATTACGATGCATAGCCTTGCATATCAAACAAGGATACAAGACTTTACCCTTACGACCTTTTACCAATGGGTCACTCGTTGAGGAAGTATCGTCAACATGATGATCAGAGGTTGATGACACAGACGGTTTGGACCTTTTAGACCACTCTTCCTGTACACGGGAGAGACCGGGACACTCCTTAAGAAGGTGGTCTTCCTTGCAAAGCTTATAAGGGAACTTGGGTTTTCTGAGTGTTCTCTTAGAACGAGCACCATCAAGAGCAGATGGTTGCTGCTTTTTCTCTTTCTTATCCTTCTTCTTCTTACTCTTCCCTTTCTTCTTCTTCTTATCCACATGACTACTAACCATAGAGCTTTGGTCAAGCGAAGAAGAATAAAGGGATGAAGCCACAACCGGCGAAGAAAAAGCAGGATTAGGTTGAGGTCGATCCTCTCTCGGAGGAGAGGTGACATTTGAGACATTAGATGTAACAGGAATTACCGGATTAAAAATCCATACCGGTAATCATATAGTTAATCCAGGAATATTTACAGTGGCAATAAAGGGAGGACCAATACCTTCACTTGGAGGGAATACAAAGGTACACCTTGAAAAGGAACCTCTTGAGTGGTAGTCCCAGATGGGGATGCCATCTCTAAACTCTCTAAAAACCTCCTAACTACCACGCACAAGCAAGTACTACTCAAACTAAAAGTAACAAGCAAACATGTGAAAGGAGTGGATAAGAGTCAAGAACCTCATAGGACAGGCCAAAAGGATAACTTAGATGGTTTGAGGATTCCTAAAAGGGTCTCCCAATATACGCAAGGTACAAGGGAGCTCAAATCGGTAGTAGTGTCATCTAATACATAACCGTACACAAGGGGCCTTTCGATATACAATCGAGTATGTGAAGTACCTTTCTATATACCTCAAGGGTACGTGAAAGGCCGTTCGATATACCGACGGCACGTGGAAGAACTGCGTGAGTCCCGGGATGTAATGCTGACAAGCAACGACAGCTCCTATGCTTAATGACGCCCAAACACGTCTCTAACTTATCACTCAAATTGCTAAAAGTTTTAACCTAGTACTACCATTAATTTTATCTTGTGCGTTTAGGTGGAACCATGGAGTGAAAACTTGAAATTTAAAGAAGATGCACACTGATATATATGATAATGCAAGTTTTCCTCTTCAATGAAAGTATACCTAAAAGAGGGAGAGAGGTTTACTTTTCTTCCAAAAATGCACACCCAAATGCAAATGCAATTTTATCTTTTCAAACGAAAAGTGAAATATCAATGCACCCCAAACAATCTTCAAAGAAAATAAAAGAGAGATCTAGAGAACATCGAACATAAATAATGAATGTTTCCTATCTTTCCATGCTTGAAAAAGACACATAAAAACTCAATGGAAAGATGATTTCACTAACGTTTCCAAACAAATATAACTCTAATGCACGCAAAGCTGAAAACAGATTATTTTTCTCAATGAAAGTAAGATCTAGAATTTCAAACAATCATGCACAAAACAAGAAGAGAATCGTTCAACAAGCTTGCGAATAAAGCAAAAGAGAGAGAAAACTAAAACTTCTCTTTGAAACAGACAAGGAAACAAAGAACCAATCTTTCCTATCAAGCGCTGAAAAAATCAGCATGCCAAAGGAAACAAGAATCACCCCAAGCAAAGAAAGACTCAAAACAACATGGATCACTCATGCATTCCAAGTACAAAACAAACCAAATCCTACACATGAAAATGAAATGTATATTTCCAATTCCAATGAATAATATCTACAGAAAAGAGCAAGAGGTTTCAAGCAAAGAAAATAATGCAAAATCCAATGCAAGAAACACAAACTCTCTTTGAATGCAGAGGAAAAATAACAATCAAAGCGACTGCAGAATATACAATTCATGGCCCCTCCCGGCTGTGAGGGAGTAGTTTTTTTTCAACAATACACTTCATTTTCATCAAAAATTAAGCCAAAAACACACAAAGAATCAAAATACAATCTGGAACAGGGCCTACCTGGCACCGCGCAGATGAAGATGCGGATAGGCGGTTTTGAGGCAGAACTGCTCCTTGCTCATTGGATTCAGGCGATGGCACCACTTATGGCTAACTAGACTCGAGAAGTGGCACCGCTCCTTGCCAAAATAACATGTTTCATTCCATGTAGATGACCAAAACACAAGAAGAATGAAGGATCCAGTCAGAAAAAGGCTAGATCAAGGAAAATACTGTTGAATTGAGTATGGAAACAGAGCATAAAAGACCGAAATGACTCAGATCTGAATAGATCTGGAGGTTTCAAACCCAAATGAAGCAAGTCAAAAAGTAGATCTAACTGAAGAGAGTTAAAGAAGAAGGAGCTTGGATTCGGACAAGAGTTGCAGACTGAGGATGATCAGAACAACTGATATAACTCTCCCTAGAGGAGTCGCCAGATTTGTTAGCTGGAATATTTCACCTCCTGCGGACAGCAAGGTGTTCCACTTGTCTAAATGGTTCAGATCCAGAACAAATAGAAGAAAGAGGTTGAAGACTCTCCCTAGACGCCGTAGATAACTGGAATACAATGCTTTGATAATCACCCTGTGTACCTGCAATAAGCTCAACACGAAACAGATCAAAGCAACCATAATATAATCTACTAATCTATGCTAGTGACTAAGGAATCTAACAACATATATATGAAATCAAACATCAACAATATATGTGGGATAGAAATCAACTTGCATTAAAGAAATATGAAGAATTTTACAACCAAGCCTTAGTGTTGACATGCATCTCCATGAAACCAAGCATTCTCATCCCCATAAGCTCTGACTCTAGCTCTCTCTATGCTCTCCAATGATATGGACCAAGTGATCAATCCAACAGCATCACAATGCCTTAAGAGTTCTCCCCCTCAACCATGGCCATAAGCTTGTATTTATAAGGCTAGATGGATAGGGTAGGTTGAGAGATTTGTGGGTGAGGTGGCCTCCAAGATCCTAAGATGGGGGATCTCGAGCTCAACAGACCCACAACAGTAGGGATAAGGGATATCTCGAGGCTTATCATCTAGAAGCCTCGAGAAGATTCTCTTTTTCCCTTTTTACCCAGGGTATCATGTTTCTCCTTTAGTGACAGAGCGGTTCTGGTAATAACCGCTTATGGACTAAGGGCCATAAGCGGTGGCACCGCTTGTGGGCAACAGAGTATGGGCGGTGTGAACAAGGGTACCGTGTATGGATAAAGGGTCAAGCACGGTGCTGGGAATTTGTATGAAAATATTGACAAATGATATGAGTTTCCACTCCAGAAGCTAGGATTCAGGGCAAGTAGGTATGTCAAATGTCTTATCACATGATGGTGACAGGATTTTGGTACAACAAAAACAAAATTTGGAAATATCGTCATCAATCATACTTCACAGCAAGATCAGCAATCCCCAACAGTGATTTGATATTACTGAATGTCTTCTCACAAAAAAACTTTGGTGAAGATGTCTGCTACTTGTTCTGAAGATGCACAGAAGAGTAGATGAATGGTACCATCATGCACAAGCTGTCTGATGTAGTGCATATGGATCTCAATGTGCTTGGTTCGTTGTCTCTGAGCTGGATCATTGTAGATTCGAATGGTGCTCTGATTATCACAATATATAATAGTTGAAAACTCTGATTCGAAGCCACATTATCCAAGTATTCCCTGCAACCACAAACATTGAGTTGCTACATTTACAACTCCTCTATACTCTGCTTCTGTAGATGAGAGTGCTATGGCACTCTGCTTTATGCTTGACCAGCTGATTGGTCCTTCTGCAAGCATGAACACATATCCTAATGTAGAATTTTGATCTGTGTTGTCACCTGCCCAATCACTGTTAGTAAACCCAATCAAATCAAGATCAGATTTTGCTTTGTAGAAGATCCCATGAGTTCTTGTTCCTTGAACAAAGTTTAGGATCCTTTTGGATGCTCTCCAGTGGATCTCATGAGGCTTATCCATGTATCTCAAAGACACAGTAACTGCATAATATATATGAGGTCAAGTGTGTGTAAGATAAAGCAAACACCCAATCAACTGCCTATACAGTGTATTATTTACCATGGGAGAAGAACCTGCTTCTTCAAGCTTAACTCCTTAAAGGAAGGGAGTCTTGCTTACCTTGCAATATTTTATGTTGAACTTGTTCAGCAAATCTAAGGCATACTTGGACTGATGTACTTTGATTCCATGTTGGGATTGAGCAATTTCGAGACCCAAGAATTGGCTCAACAATCCCAAATCTGTCATAGAAAATGCATGGTTCATTGCATCCTTTAAGGAGGCAATCTCTTTCTTTGAACTTCCTGTAATCAAAAGGTCATCCACATACAAGACAATAATAATCAAAGAACCATGAATCACCTTCAAATAGACATTAGGATCAGACTTGCATCGAACAAAACTCAATGATAGCAAAAAGGCATCAATCTTGGCATACCAAGCCTTGGGGGCTTGCTTGAGCCCATACAATGATTTCTTTAACCTGCACACTAAATATGGATTAGAAACAAACCCTTCAGGTTGCTGCATGTAAATTTCCTCAGTGAGATCTCCATTTAGGAAGGCACGCTTCACATCCATGTGATGTACCTCCCACTCCTTCAAAGCTGCAATGGCTAAAGCTAGCCTTATGGAGTCCATCTTTGCCACTAGTGCAAAGGTTTCATTGTAGTCAATACCATGTACTTGTGAGTAGCCCTTGGCTACCAATCTTGCCTTACATTTCAAAGGTGAACCATCGGCAGCAAACTTAGTATTGAAAACCCACTTATATTGAACTAGCTTCCTTTTTGGGGGAAGATCAACCAGTTCCCAAGTGTTATTCTTCTGGAGTGAGCTGAATTATTCTTTCATGGCTGTTTTCCATCTTAGATCATGTGTTGCATATTCATATGTCTGTGGATCTGATTCAACTATCAGATAGCACTTCTCATCAAATAGAGGATCTTTCACACAAAGGGCACTCTCAAATTGATATCTAATCCTCCTAGTGTCATTAGGATTTCCAGCTAGTTCCCCAGCTGCATGAATGGTCTTTGCTGCCCATTTTGGTCTTGTAGGACTGTTAGGATCTACAATCAAAATATCATTATCAGACATATCAGAATCAACAAACTCATTAGTCTCTTCACTTACAATCAATGGATCTGGTGGTGAAGAAGAATCTCCAACTTCAACTGCTACTAAAGGCTCTTATTGGAACTAAACACTTCTTTCAATGAAAGATTTGTTAGTTCTCAAGTTGATCAGCTTGTACCATTTTGAATCTTCAAAATACCCAACAAATAGGCTCTCGTGGCTTTTGGGTTGCAAATCCTTCCTCTTTTCTGTTGGAATTATAACCAAGCCTTTGAGCCAAAACTCCTGAAATGGGTCACATCTCGCTTGTGCACACTTCAAGATTCAAAAGGATTCATACCATCAAGCTGCTTATGAGGCACCCTATTCTGGATGTAGGATGTGCAGTTTATAGCATCATCCCAAAACTTTGGTGGCAAAGTCTTAGCCTCCATCATGCAGGTTGCCATCTCCTTCAGTGACCTGTTCTTTCTCTCAACAACACCATTTTTCTGTGGTGTGTAAGGGATCGAATGTTATATCTGAATACCTGCATCTTTACAATACTAAATGAAATCAAACTCGACATACTCACCACCATTTTCAGATCTGAGGATCTTGATTTTCCTCCTAGACTGGTTTTCAACCAAGGCTTTAAAGACTTTGAAGAGGTCAAAAACTTCAGACTTATGCTTTAGGAAGTGAACCCAACAATACTTGGAAAATTCATCTATAAAAGTGAATGCATATTTGGCTTGACTCATGGACATATGAGGAAATGGACCAGCAATGTCACTATGGATCAACTCAAGAGGTTCAGAGGTTCTCTCACGACTAGCTCTCTCATACTTGTGCTCTGGGTGTTTTCCTAGGATACAACCTTGACAGACTCCCTTAGAAAACTTGATCTTTTGTAACCCTATGACCATATATTTTTCACTCAAATCGGAAAGATACTTGTAGTTAAGATGGCCAAATATTTCATGCCAAAGCTTTCTTTCCTCATTAGCATGAATCAGAAGAGCAGAGGGGTTTGAGTAGGGTAGAAAATGGGAAAACATGTATACCTTCGAAGTGTGATCAACAACACCTTTTTCTATGACTTTACCATTCGAAATCTCAGTGATTTCAACATCATCAAGGGAGAATATGACCTTCTTTGGAGACCTAGTGGGATTCATCTGATACACTGACAAGAGATTCGAGGAAATACCTGGAACATACAACACATTATTGAACTTACCATGGTCAAGATTAATCCTTCCCTTCCCCAAACTGTCAGTAAGAGAGTCATCTCCCAAAACTATTGGTGGACCTTTCGACATGTCAAGAGAGGAGAATGCCTCTTTTGTTGAAACCATATGTCTAGAAGCTCCAGAGTCTATGATGAAGCTAGGTGAGCCTGATGTGCCAGCATCTAAGGCATGTACTCTCTCTCAGTCCTCTGAATTTGATCCTCCTTCCCTCTTCTTTGATCAATCAGGAAGGGAGATATTATTATTCTCCAGGAGTTGGGTCAACATGTCAATTTGCTTCTTCATACAAGAGCTCTCAAGATGATAGCCCTTACTGCAATATGTGCACTTGCTCATTTCTCCTTTGTTCTTCTTCTTCTGGGAGTTCTTCTTGGAACCTTGGGGCTCCTCTTGAGACTTAGACTTGTCTCTCTTTTGATCAGGTGGATTTTTAGATTTTTTCTTGATTTTTGAATCCACCCTTGAATCTCTAGCAACCAAATCTTGGTCTTTGGAAGGTTTGATGGTGCCCATCATCACCAACTTATCTTGTTCTTGTGTGAGGGATTCCATGAACTCTGCAAGCTTAGGCATCTTCCAGGCTTGAGCTGTCAACTTGGTGGCATGGAAGGTCTAAAAAAACACTGAATAGTCAGGGCCAAGCTTAGAGAGTATGGCCAAAACTATTTTCTCTTCCTTCTTTTCTATCCCACACCATTTCAACTGCAAAACAAGGGCGTTAAACTTGGAAAAGTAGAGTTACAATGATTCGAAGCTACTGGGACTCAAGGAGATCATCTCATTCTTGATTTGATTTCCTCTCATATCATCTGTCTTTCCAAAAATCTCTACAATCTTCTCCCACACTTTATTAGGTGATGTCAATCCATCAAGATGGAAGAGGAGGTCTCTTGAAACGCTCAGACACAAAAGACCATAGGCCTCATCCCTCCTGTTGTGCCATTTGATTTTCTCTGTAGATGCATTAGGCTCTGCCTCAGTTTCCATAGTCACCCTATAGAGACCTTTCACTCTCAACAATATCTCCATCTCATATTTCCACTCAAAGAAATTGAATGGAGTCAAGATGATCTTCTGAGATTGGTCCATAGCTTAGAAACTGTGCCCTTCAGTCAGCAGAATATGCTCCCAATCAAGATGTCGAACCTGAAATAGCAATATGGAAGGAGAGAAATCAATCTACAAAGGATCTGATACCATGTGGAAATTGAACCGAAGAGATAGAACAATTACACTCACAAAATTGCTAATCAAACATGCAAAATTCACACCAAATGAGACTAAAATTGGAGCATAACACTAATCTGTATTGAGTAAGTGTAAAATATCCAAACTTATGAAGTAATAGGCTGCTGTAATATATAATTACATGAGAGATTCGAATGCATAAATATTCCATTCGAAATAGTCAAAAGCAGGCTTACCAAAACTAGTCAAATCCCCCATAGGTGCATAAAGCAGTTTCCAAATCTAGGTAGATGCTCAGGAATTGGCTAAGTCAAGTGGGAAAGCTAAATATGGATGGAAAGACAACTCATACATTCTTTTATTTGGAGAAAATGAGGGAGGATGATGTGGAAAAAAAACAAGGAAGTTACAACTACTCTAGCTTTTCCTTTGCCTTAAATAAGCCTAATAAAAGAAGGAAGCTTTAGAGAAAAAGCAGATATGCACTTTGGAGATTATGGAATAAAGCAGACATGCTAAAATCGGTTTCCAGGATGTTGCCCAAGCGCTCCATGACTCATTTTTAGCATGTGTTGACTTCTAGGACATGTAGAAGGAAACTAGCATAGAGTGGAATCTAGGAAACTAGGTAATAAGACAAAAATGGTTAATTAATGTCTAAGGTAGGTAACTATGGGTTGATTATTATAACAGCAATATGAAATTGGGGACTTACAACTAACAATTGATTAATATAAGTTTACATCACAATTCAATGTTACGACTATATCTCTTAATGAAGTTGACACCATTCTGAGTTCAAATTGGTTGGAATCATTGCGGGTAGTGATCTTAAATATGAAGAAATTTTTTTTGACATTTTCTTATAAAAATAAGAAAATCATATTACAGGACGTTATAATGAAGTTATATTTATACATCGTGTCATCTAAATACTTCAAACAGATTTCAAAGGTAATGTTGCTGGAAAATTAGAAACCAATACAGAAATGCAGAAAGAAATCGACAAAGTTATCATGGATAAAGAAGAAGAGATATCTCATCTAAGATATCATACTAAAAAATTACGTGTTCAAATCAAGAAGAAAAAGGATAAAATGCAGTACAATCAAAAGTTAGAAGAGGAGAATCAATTTCTTGAGAAAATTTATCAAGAAAAGACGAAGAAACTTCCTCAAAGAAATTAGTAAGGAATTGATAGAACAAATAAAGCAGTTAAGAGAATGAGAGCAAGAAAATCAAGATACTCAAATTGAAGTGGATAAGTAAACTTATAAGGAAGAAATATTACACTTAAGAAGACATAATCAATACTTACTGATACAATTTAGAAAGCTAAAGCATGATAAGAAGTCTATACAAGAAGAGTTATATTACAAGGGATCATTAATCCATAAAGAAATGATGATTGACCCAATAGAAAAGCCATCATACGCTCAAATTCAAATATAAAAAAAAGAAAGAGAACCAACACATAGTTAATCGGTGCTCAAATTCATAAGAATGCTCATATTGACAAATCACTACAAACATCAAAAGAAGATGGTTCTGAAGAATAAGCACAAAATATTAGGATCCCTTATCATCATCCAAATCACAAAAATCAATATGACCAAATACAAGGTCAAAATGAACATAAACATATTAGTTGCGGTTTCAAAAAAGAATGGAGACAAAATCAACAAACTGGGTGGAAGTGGAAAACAAGAATTTCCATCCAACAAATCGATCAACGAAAGATCCCAATGGGGTTAACTTGGGATGGACCACTTCACAAATGATGCAACATTTTTACTTGGGAATTTGCAACTCATTTAGTCTCGTTTCATCAAGTGTCATAGCTACCGGCATCAAAGATTATGAGAAGGAATCGTGAGCAAGAACAAGGGATAAAATCTTCCATAATTATGCTTTGAGGACAAATCATTTTTAAGGGGGAGGCAATGGACTAAAAAAATATATATATAATATATAAATATAAATAAATATTAACAAGAAACCAATAATTATTATTCAATAAACTAATATGTAATGAAGAGACACCTTCTTGATGGAAGGCCATGTCTCTTTACAAAAGGGCACCCCTGCATGGGTGTATATACAAGAACTCATTTGTAATAATATGACTCATTCATTAGTATACAATTACTCAATATATCATTATTCTTAAATGGATACTTTATATTCTAAATATTTTGGATAATTTATGTGTGAGAGAACTTTGTTTGTCTCAGAGTGTGAGAGTGGGCATTAAGGGTAGTGAGAGTCTGAGAGAGAGAGGGGTGGGGCTTAGGTGTAGGAGGAGTTGCAGGGTAGAAAGAGAGTGAGAGAAAGGGTTAGAGAGAAGAGGGGAGAGAGACGGGAGGGGTTTTAGAGGGAGAGGGAGGACTAAGGGGTGTGAGAGTGTGAGAGGGGTTGAGAGA
>LPNX010124878.1:551314-584208 GCA_001517045.1 Pseudotsuga menziesii | reverse complement strand
ATATATATATATATAATGAAATTGAAAATAATATCATTCTTTCAAAAAAAAACAATTCACCATTAACTACTTTTCACATAAAGAATAAAGAATAATATAAATTTTAAAAAACTAACTTAACAACTTTTTATCAATTCTTTTTCTCCTCTTTTATATATATAAAAACCAACTTAACATCCTTTATCATTTCTTTTTCTCATAATAAACCCTAAATATAATTTATAATTTTTTAAATAAAATATAAAATTTTATAAATTTGTCTCTTACATTGAATTTAATAAATTTTGTTCGTCACATAGCCATTCTTCACAATTTATTTTCAAAGTAAAATATTGAGTTGTAAAAGTTTTATGAGAATATCTATATATATATATATATGTTCCTTATTAAAACTTAAATATCATTTGAAATTTTCAAAATAAAATATAAAGTCCAAAACAAAATATAAAATCTAATAAATTTGTCATTTTACATTGAAGTTAATAATTTGTTTTCTTCACATGGCAATTCTTTACAATTTCTTTTCCAAAGATAAAATATTAAGTTGTTAAAATTGTGTTCTCTTACAATGCTATGTTGTGCTAATAGATGGCACAACTACATATTAAAGAAAAAAATGATATTCTATAGATAGCACAACTACATATTAAAAAAAAAATGATAGAGTAAATAGCCATCTTCCATCACAGTGTTATGTAGATAGCTACATATTAAGAAAACAATGATACAGTAAATAGCCATCTTCCACCACAGTGTTATGTAGATGTTTCAACTAGATATTAAGAAAAATTGGATATAGAGTATATAAGAGGCATCTTTAATCACTTTTTGACGAGCATGACATTGTGTTTTATCATTTTGGTTATAATATTTTCACAAGTATTTATGTTATAGAAATAATTTCAAGAAATTTAGATTTTAAGTTGATTTAGTTAGGGATAATTTTATTAAGACATGAGAGTATTTAGGAGGAATTTCCCACCACATTTTGATGTGCCACATTGTGTTTTATCATTTTGATTGTCACAAGGTTATAAGATTTATATAGGTATTTATGTTATAGAAATAATTTCAAGAAATTTAGATTATTATAAGTTGTGTGTGTGTCTGTGTGTGAGAGAGAGAGAGAGAGAGAGAGAGAGAGCACCAAGAGTGTTAAGGGGTTGGGGGAGAGAGAGAGGGGGTGGGTAGGGATAGGGGGAGTATGTGTGTGTGTGTGTGTGAGATAGGGAGAGAGGGAGGGAGGAAGAGGTGGAGGGGGTGGTTATGGGTGGGGAGAATATTAGGGGGGTTAGGGAGAGAAAGGGTGGATTAAAGGTAGTGAGAGTGTGAGACAAAGAGAGGTGGAGAGTGCTAGGGGGTTGGGGGAGCGAGAGAGGGATGGGGGTTAGGTGTAGGCAGAGGAGTAGGGGAGAAAGAGAGAAAGAGGGGGATAGTGATGGTTATGGAGGGAGGGAGGGAGGGAGGGATATGGAGAAAGTTATTGAGGTATATAGATAGGGAGGAAGGAAAGGAGAAAGGGAGAGGGGAGGAGATAGTTGGGAGAGACAGAGAGGGATGGGGATGTATGGAAGGAGGGATGAGAATGGAGGGGCATATAACATGTCTTATAAAACATGTGTGTGTTTTTGTCTTCCTAACATGGGTGTCAACTGACTTGTCAAGCTTGAGTTCCTCTAGTGCTAGCGTCAAGGAATGCATACACGTTTTGTTTTTGCAAATTTTAAATTGCATCTAAAAGGTCCTTCAACTTTGTGCAAGAGAATATATATAGAGAGAGAGAGAGAGAAATTTACAATAATATCATTCTTTCAAAAAAAAAGTTTACCATTAACTACTTTTCACATAAAGAATAAATAATGATATAGATCTTAAAAAACTAACTTAACACATTTTTATCAATTCTTTTTTTCCTCTTAAAATATATATATAAACCAACTTAACACCCTTTCATCCCTTCTTTTTTCCTATTAAACCCTAAATATAATTTAGAATTTTTAAAATAAAATATAAAATATAAAATTTTATAAATTTGTTTTCTTACATTTAATTTAATAAATTTTGTTCCTCACATTGCCATTCTTCACAATTTATTTTCCAAAGATAAAATATTGATTTGTAAAAGTTTTGTGAAAACATTTTTTTTTTATTCTTTTTTCCCTTACCAAAATCTAAATATCATTTGCATTTTCAAAATAAAATATAAAATTGAATAAATTTGTCATTTGACATTGAACTTAGATAAAAAAAAATTCTTACATAGCAATTCTTTACAATTTCTTTTCCAAAAATAAAATATTAAGTTGTTAAAATTTTGTTCTCTTACAATGCTATGTTGTGCCAATAGATAGCACAACTACATATTAAAGAAAAAGACCATCACAGTGTTATGCATATGGCTATAATAAAATTTGGATATAGAGTATATAAGAGGCATCTTTTATCACTTTTTGATGAGCATGACATTGTGTTTTATCATTTTAGTTATAAGATTTATACAGGTTTTATGTTATAGATATAATTTCAAGAAATTTAGATTTTAAATTGATTTAGTTAAGATAATTTTATTAAGACATAAGAGTATTTAAGAGGCATTTTTTATATTTTTTGACGTTCCACATTGTGTATTATCATTTTGATTGTCACAAAGTTATAAGATTTAGATAGATATTTATGTGAAATTTAGATTATGAGTTGATTTAGAGGACAAATTTTAGTAAGACATGAGAAAGTAGTATTGTGGTGTTGTGAGGATAATTTTTAGTAAGACATGAGAAAGTGGTATTGTGGAGTTGTGAAATGGGTATTGTGAGAAAAAAATTTAGTAAGACATGAGAAAATGGTATTGTCGAATTGTGAAAGAGAGATTATGAAGTATTATTAATGAGAGATTTGTTTTTGTATTTTGTATAGAGATAGTACAAAGCACCGCTCTTTTGTCAACTATCCCATTATTATAAAAATCATAATATAGTAAAATTTATATTTGTTGAATTATAATACTTGTTTTATAGAAATTCCGATCATGTCAAAAACTCGTTCAATGTATTCACATCACGCTAAGACTAAAATAAGATTAAGATCATTTTATTAATGTGTAACCAATCACCAAATTCAGTTGGGTAATAGCTATAAACACAATAAACTGAGCTCAAAGTACATAAGAATCTCGCATCATCAATGTCATGTCCATGTAATTCATGAACCACAGAGTTCAAGAAATTAAAAAGAATTCACCATTAACATTTACAAATGTTAAGATTAGCAGAAACTTAACAGTCTCTGTCACAAGGTTACACCTTGCATAGAAACACTGATCAAGGGTCATGTTATCTGTTAAGCATTAAAATAAATTGCTCTTAAACAAGCATTCTGACAACGATATAAAAATCCGATGTCATGAATTCATAGCATTGTTTGTGATTGAGAAGACAAATGAATTTGCTGACACTGCGCATTCATATTGACAAAATTTGCGCAGCTAGTCCCAGATCATCACCACAGCAATCAATCCAGCTCCAATAAGTAGAGCCAAATATTTGTAAAATGGTTTGTCCAAGGGGATAGCATGGTTTTGCTGGTTCTGTATAATTCCTTTCAGGAGAAGATGGTTGATAGCAACGTAAACGAAAACACCGCAGGCGAAACCCATTGAGATTGCATAAATCCAGTTCGCTACATTCCCCTGTGTAGTGGCATCGATAAGTATCCCAATTGCAACTCCAATGGGGCTCGAAATCGCAAAGGCGAAGGCATATGCTGCACATGAGAGGAAGGGCCTGTCGGGAATTATGCGCAAGAGGGCTATGCCCATCGCAATTGCAGCGAATATCTTGTGTAAACACACCGTCCACAGAGCTCTCCACGCATCAGCCTTCGTCGCTGTATAACACAACTTTGCGTTCAATTGCCTTTCAGGTATTCATTAACATCAATCTCAAAATAGGGCAAATTTGGTGGTGAAAGAGTACAATCTAAGCTAAGGAGAGGAGAGCAGACATGCCTGAAACACCGATGGCGATCCCTTCGAAGACAGAATGGAAGCACAGTGCAAGTATTAACAATAAACTATCTCCCATGGAGGTCTTCTTTACAAATAATCCCGCCTTCACCACGTTCGATTCTGCATCTGGCTGCGGCGGTGTTTGGAGGGTNGCAAGTATTAACAATAAACTATCTCCCATGGAGGTCTTCTTTACAAATAATCCCGCCTTCACCACGTTCGATTCTGCATCTGGCTGCGGCGGTGTTTGGAGGGGCTGTTCATTTCATAATCATATCAAAATCAAATTCAATTATATTCTCCAAACTTATTGTACAGTGATAAAATGAAATCTGCAAAAAGGCTACATTTCTGATTTCATATAAGCATTAAAGGTTGACTCAACTGGTTCGATCATGTTTTGTTAATGGATACGTTACAAGTTTGAATTCCATTAAGTCACACAAAAAACTATCAACTGTAAAGCCGACTATGAACCACAGATCTGATATCCATCTAAAAAAATTCTTACAACTCATAACCCAGTATATTAGCATTCTTAAGGCTGGGATCAATCCAGAAATTCCCTCCCTTCCCCAAATTAAATGGAGAGTGCTTTAACATAAAATAAGGACATTACCAACCTTAAAGGCTGGCATCAATCTAGAAATCCCCAAAATGGAGAGTGCTTAACATAACTTTTTTGTGGATAACTCAAAATATTGCCACAAGCAAGCTTGACATACATTTAGGAATTCCAATTCCAAAGAAGAAGGAAGAGTGCTCCAAGAACATAACCTTCACCTTCAATCTCATAATTCATTAGATGAACCATCTATCCAATACATATTGTTAACGAACAGGTTACAAGTTTCAACTCCTTTGTACAAAACAACCCATAACAGAGTTGACGATTGACCACAAATGTGGCGTCCAAAGAAAAAGGGAGAGTTCCACGGAGTAACAACCCAGGGGATTATCGACTGGCATTCATTTAGAAAATTTAAAGAAAAAGGGAAAGCACTCTAATATAATTTTCTGGCTGATAACCTGGGGAATTGTAGGATTGTAGTAGCTTAGATTTTTGGAAGTAAACTGAACTTTTTGGCTATAGCTTAGGGAATTCTAGTGGCGAAAATTATTTAACCTGCAGCCTATTTAATGTTGTTGTAGAGTTGCTGTGGGCAATAAGGAATTTTAGTGACAAAAATTATCTAGCCTGCAGCAGCTCATTTAATGCTGCCCCAAAACTTCTGCCCGGCTGCCTACAGCAACTCTGCCGCAGCATTAAATGAGCTGTGGCATGCTGGACAAGTTGTCTAAACAGGAAACTTTTTTACCTCTTTTTTCGGTTGGTTTTTATCAGTTTTTTGTCATGAATTTTCATGGAATTTTTAAAATGCCCCAAAAATACTGCTAGATCTTACAGAGTGTGGGTGTTGAGAGTTTTCCTGTCACCTGATTTCATTTCTGAGCTTAAAATCGCCCAACAAACAACAGAAATTACAGATTTTGTGGATTAAATTCACCGAATTCCAGCGAAAAAACAGCCTAGAAGTCAGAAAGTCCCCTAGTTAGACAGCTCCCATGCTGGATAGCTTAGATTTGGAAGTGAACTGTTAATTTTTTGGCTGATACTAGGGGATTCTAGTGGTGAAAACTATCTGGGCTTTGACAGAGCTGCTGCAGGCAATGGGGAATTCTAGTGACAAAAATTATTTAGCCTGCGGAAGTCTATTTAATGCTGTCTCAAAATTACTCCCGGTTTAGCAGTTGTCTGCAGCAACTCTGCTGCAGCATTAAATGGGCTGCGGCATGCTAGATAGCTTAGATTTTTGGAAGTGGACTGATAACTTTCTAACTGATAACCTAGGGTTTGTAGTAGTTTAGATTTTTAGAAGTGAATTTTGTTAGAGTTTAAGGAACCAAGCTTTTAGTGGACACTCCACTCATTCCACTCACACATAGACAGAAAAACCATGAAAAAAAGTTAACATCTATTAAGGTTTTAGTGGACACTCTTCTTACTCATTGTCAAAGAAAACTACGAAAAAAAGCTGACATCTATTCACAAATTCCAAAGAAAAAGATACTCTGAATGACTAACAACTCAGGGATTACCAGCTTTTACTTTTATTCAATCGAAAAAAATTAAACAACTCAGGGATTACCAGCTGACTTTTATTCATTCAAAAAAATTTAAAGAAAAACCTGACAAAGTATTTAATATAACTTTCTTACTGGTAACCCAGAGAATTGTAGTAGTTTAGATTTCTGAAAGTAAACTAAACCATAAAAACAAACTAACATCCCTTTCAAAAGTTTCAAAGTACTCCATTTAGATTATAACCCTTAAATTACTAACAGCAAGGCAGTGCCGGAAACCTACCTTTCATCCATTTAGATATAAAGGGAAATGATAGACCAGCATAGCCTTCGAGCCGATAATAAACCTTTGGACTAAACAAACATCCTCAGAAAAAAGATATATGGAATTTCTTATTCAACTCACCTGAAATTTAAGATCCGCCTCGCCAGTTTGTGCAGGTACTCCGCATTCGGTAGCGCAAATATCTAGTAATTACAACATTGCTGCTATCGATCAGCCAACGAAATTAGATTACAACATCAAAGCGGATAAGTTGCAATTTTCGGAATGTATCAACAGAACCAACCGTTTGACAGAGGACAGATATTAAATAAAATCAGATCAAAACCAGTGGCACTCACCAGCTTTTCTTTGAAGAGGAATTGCAGTGATGTTCGACACATCTTGCTTCTGATACACCCAAGCGACGATGATGTCTCCGAGCATGGTAACAAGGTAGCCTGCAGTGCAGAGCATGAATGCAAAAGGATATGTCTTCTCCGTCAATTCTTCAAATGTTTCTGCGGAATCACTGAGGAAATGCATCCAAGCCGTCCCCAGGAAGACGCCAGCCGCAAACTGAGTTCCCAGCAAAAGAAAGCTCTCGTTCCATCTGTAAAAATAGGGGGAAATGCCCCCTGCAAATGTACCCACAAAAACTATTATGAGACACCATATCTTAACAAGAATTAGGCCTTTTGCCCTCAAGTTTAAAGGGCCATCACTGGAACTTCCAGAATCAGTGCCTCCATGGGCTATTACTAATGGAATCAGGCCGCAATTGATTATGACAATTACTGCACTTGTAATTGTTCCAGCGGCCATGGCTTGAGGTTCTGATGAATTTCCCTTGGCTTCGAGTTCTGATCGAAATTTTGGGATCTAGGATTAAGGGCGCTCAGGGTATTAAGACAGCCATCATCAATATGTAAACCCCCTCTGACTCCATTGCGCGTGTACTACTCTTAATTCTGTACTAATTCTGTACTACAAGTTTCTTGGTCCATCCTCGCTGTCTCCGTGTTTTTTTTTAATTTGCCGACTTTTGAGACGGAGCCGAAGCACCCGGGAACTTGGAAGGCGAAGCCGCGGAAGAAGTCTCCTCTCCACTCCTTTTGCATTTCCTTTGAAAAAAAATAAATCGACGGACCAACTACCTACCTATCCCATGGCTGTGGAATTCATCTTCCTTCTTCTTTTTTTTTTCTGTCTGTCCATAATGAATTCAGGTCGCTTTTCCTCCTCGGTTTTATACGTTGGTTGCTTTGAAATTGGCTCGCTTTTCCTCCTGGTTGCTTTCAACTTGGCTGCTGCTCGATAGAAGATTCATCAAAGATTTGTAATTATCTCTAAATATGAAATTTGATTGATGTGGGGTTTTATCGTCACAATTGGATGATGATTTTGACGAGCCGTTAAATCTCAGCCTCAGCAGCCTATTTTTTTAATCCGTCAACAAAAATTTAAATATAATAAAATCAAATTTATGTGTTGTTTTTGTTGACTTTGGAAAACATTTTGACACCTACTTTATATCTGATTTTTAGAGGACTTTTCAAAAAAAATTATTGTAATATAAGAGTCAAGTAAGGTTATAAGGTTATCTCATGTCTCATATATATATATATATGAAGGGTTGTTTGGGAGACATAAGTTGTGCACACATGATTTTGGCAGGTATAATCATCATTCTTGTTCTTTACTAAAAATTTCAAAGGATTTTTTTACTAGTCATCATTCATATTCCTAAAAATTTCAAAAGATTTTTTCACTAATATGGGTATGACTTTTAACACTAACAAACCAAAGTTTATGACAATTAAATCACAAAAAATCATTTGTACTAATTTCATGTATGACAACAACAACTTGGAGGAAGTGACTTCATAAATATATTTCTTAATTGATCTCCACCACAAGCTTAAATTATAGCTACACCATTGGGAAAAGGGACAAGGAGAGTGGAAAGCTTATGATAAACTTGAAAACAATTGTAAATCAACAGACTTTTGGATTTAGGATAAGAGAAAACTCTTCTTTGAGACTCTTGCCACATATTATCTTATATGGATGTGAAGTTTAGGGTTGGAGCATCTCTAGAGAATTCTGGAGAAGGAGAGAGAAAATCTAAAATCGTTTATAATATATAATATCAAAATTAAAGGGAAATACATTTTATCCTATCCTTATCATAGAAGTGAGTCCCTACCCCATTGAGAGCATGGCTATGACTGGGTACTTAACGTACAAGAACCAGATAAACAACATGTGAGACAAGAGGATTCCTAAGATTGCTTCATGCTCTAGTCAAAACAACATAGGGCTTAAGCAAGGTTGGCATAAGATGTCATGTCTTGGCTAAATAATTGAGGAATCAATGAAGAGGTTACTTTGCATAATAGTGATAATATTAAAAGTATCATTAGATCTAAAATTAACGAGTTGTGTGTCACATGTCCCAATTTGCAAAAACAATTTTATATTATTTGAGGAACATTGTGCTAAATTTTATGCTAAGTTGTAATTGATGACTCAGTGGGGTCAAGAATATTTAATGTAAATTCATAATATTTTATTTATAAATAAATAAATGAGGAGACAACAACTTAGGAGAGCTGTTAAAAGAGTGTTTACTGGTCAATTGGTGGAGAAGACTGGGTGGAGAGCAAACTGACATGTGGCAGCATCCTCAAACCACTTCCAACTGTTGCAGGTGGCAACTTCCCTATATTTGTGGTCATGATTCCCCAAGAAAATGGAATCAGAGCAGGTGGCTCATTTAATGAAAACTGACCCAGAAGACCTAGGCATCTATATAAAATTTCCCATTGAAGAGAGCTGAGGCTGCTCATTCTAGAGAAGTGATCATTCAGGGTGAATGAATTTACTCAAAAGGAATTCAATGGAGGGGAGTCCTGAATGTGTTTGAGGGGATAACTACTGAGATTGATCTAGTTGCAGCTTTTAAGCTGAAGATCATACTGCTGAGAGCATATTGTTATTACTGAGGTAATTGAACCAGTCAGGTGACAGAGGTTTTTACAGTTGCATTCTCCACCCAGTTCTCAGCCAAGAAGACTAGGAACAGGCTCGGGGGTCCTGAGGAAGCGTTGTTTGAGTGCTCTCTAGGAGATTGGTAGGGAGGAATGACCTCCTTAAGCTCTTGTCGTTTTGTCCTCAACAAGTTCTATTTTATTTTCATTGTCTTAGTTAAGTAAATCTTAGTTTATCTATTACATGCATTTTAAATGTTTAGAGTTTATGAATGAAAGGTAAATGTGAAATGTTAGATTCAATGAAATTATAGATTATAGCAGAAATGGGAATGAGTATGTATCTACTGAAGAAAATAGAAATTAAATTTCCAATCAGTGTTTTTCCACACCTAAACTCAGGTCATACTCTAGCACAGTTGGATTTCTTAGATAAATGAAATGATTCTTTTATTTTGATTAAGAGCAGTATATAGAATTTACTTCAAATTTTATAATTTATAAGAAATATCACTGTTATGTATTGACTGCTTTACTTTATTGTAACTAACCAAATAAAAAGAAATAGGTCTAGAAGAAGCAGTAAATATTATAAATATTTCAGTATTAATTTACTGATAAAAATATAATTATCATAGTTAACAGAAGTAAGGTAAGAAACTAATATTTAAGAAAATAAGTAAAAAAAAAAATTAGTAAAACTGTTTATAAACATTACCAATAGAGACTAGTGCGTTACAACCAGAATCAAAGGATTCTTTTATAATCTTTGTATATTAAGTACTGACAGTCAATGAAAACCCTAAGTGTTTCTTAACTATAATTTAGAGGTAAGAGACTGTAAAACTTATGCAGGATTTTCTATTTTTGTTTTCTTAAAAATAGTATCAAAACTTTAACTGTAAGTTTATCTCATCATTCTTATTTTCTATTTGAAAAACACAGTCAAAAGCACTATAAGTAGAAACAAGAATTTCATAACACTGTAGGGTTTATATTTTTCCTTTAACTGAGTTCTAGAAATTACCATTATCTTCTAAAACATAGCTCAAAATAATTTATAATTTACAGAGTAATAATAAATAAAATGTATATGTATATATTAAACAAATTAAACCAAGAATCATAACCATGTGCTTTATAAATCTCAAATCTAGGTAGGCTTACAGCCTGTAAAACTTCAAGGGTCAAAACCCTTTCTACTAAGAAAACCAATTACACAAAAGTCTTTTTATTAAACTATAACTAGTTTACATTACAGACTGAAAGAGTAAAAACCCCATAAACTTTGCATCTAGAAAACAGTCTACATTCTTAAACCAAATATACATAAATATTTAGTATTAACAGTAAATTACATTACTGACAGATTAGGGAAAACCCTTTCCATAGTTTCATCTTCTTAAAGATCGAATAGAAAAATCGAAGCAAACGAGACATAAATCACATAACTTTACGCACAGAGGAGTTTTATAAACTTAACATAGTATCACATCTGTAGGCCATAAGGCTGAACAGTATTCATCAAAAAAACACTTACATCACAGCTTTTAAAGCTTGTGCAACCTAGCAAGGTATTGACAGGGTTTAAATAAACAAAAGCATGGATTACAAATAACAATGTAAATATAATAACTAGCAGAGAGTTCATAGCTAGGTTTCCAACCACATGAACCTTCAACCAACCCATTTCACAAACAGGGAGAACCCACAATGAGACCGAGGCTTACCGATTTAGAAGCTCACAATGATAACTGAAGGATGAGCCTGTTTTCCATTCAAGTCTGGAGTTTTCCGCATGAGCCTGCAAGTTAAAAACCAAACAATATTCAAAACTCGAAGTATTGATATATTAAAACCCAAAAAAATATTAATTAAATCGAAAAAAGGAAGGCGAGCAAAGTTAAATGTGTACCGGTGAGTGAAAGTAATTGGAGTTGAGAGAATACAGTCACCGAGAAGCAAGCAAACCCTCATGCCAATCCTGTGACAGAGGCAGCAAGGTTATAGCACTCAACTCCACGATACCGAGACAAGGAACAAGCAGTGACAGGGTAAAAACTATGTACGGGCTTCGAGCCAAACGAAGAAGCAAATATCACTTGCACAGTAAATCCTTACTCACAAGATAAACTGAGATTACAAGTTATGATATCAAAACCACTCTGCAACGAATATAGACTACGGAGCCAGCAAGCAGAGAAGGAGCAGGCCTCTCATGGCTGCAAAGAACCTCTCAGTGCAGCCAACAGACATACAAACCCTTGGAGCCAAATGCCAAGGATTAGGGTTTCAATTCTTTATAAGTCACCAAGGCATGGAGGAGAATAGACCACATATGCCTTCCAAAATTTTTAACCAAGCGTGGGTTATTTCCTATGTCAACGCTACATACCACCAAGAATGGAGTATATCATTGCCAATAACATAAAACATGATCTCGACTATGGTATAAAAGTGCATGTTATTAGCCAATACTACAATTAATGTTATTGACTATATTATAATGTTCATATGATTGCTCATAATGTCATTTTGGCCATCGATCTTATGGACAGTTCACATGATTGCTTACTATGTCAATCATACTATTGTTTTTACAATGCTTTAGAACTAGTACAATAAAGGAATAAAACTTATAATGTTTTCTACCTTTAATTTCAACCATATGATAATAGTGGTTAGGTAATGAAACTACCTTATAGTACATGTTGTAATTTGTTATAACCTAGTATAGTAAATTCTAACTCAGTATAGTATTGTAACAACACAATAACAATTGCATTATGGTTATAGACATAACACCATGTACACAGCTTGCCCACTAGTTGTACAAGAAGATAATCGCAATTGTAAACAAGTTAAACATGTGGTATTGTTCACAACTAGTAAGGGAGAATTAGAATAGGGTTGTGTTGTAATTACAATATCTTTCATAAACCAATAGCTCTAAGCTTTTCACATAAAACTCAATGCTGATAAAGAAGGAGTCTTCAAAGAGACTGAAGACAAACCTCATTGCAATAGTTTCTCTTTAACAAAACTAACAACTCATGGTAAACTTTATCTTTGAAAAATATAAGATTATGTCCATACATAAAGAGTAATGCACTTGGGTTTTTAAATGTGACAATAGCAACAAGATCATGATACTAAAAAGGTAATCTTATGTCAAGATCATGAGCTCTATGCTCACTATATGAATTTATGACTAACTAGGTATTATAGTCCTTACGATAGACAGAAACCTTGGCAGAACTCATTCTTGTAAAATGTCAATAGCTTTTATGGTTTAAATATAAATACTGACACATATCCAAAATAGTGAAGAAAATTACTTTACCTCATCAGAGTATTGCATTTAATAATCAATTTATATACTAGCATCTTATCATGCTTTAGAAGTACATCTTGACTTAGTTCAAAATAAACTCCTACTTGAACAAACGCTTACCTGCTGAACCTGTAAGAACCAGCAATCCATTGAGTTAGCAGAATGCTAAGTAAGCCTTGATGTCAAACATGGTTTCTCACCTACTTGACAAAAAGTAAATCATCGGTACAGATAGCAGCAACTAAATGCAAGTCATTTTTATAAAACTTATAAAAATTAAAGTTGTATTAGTTTTTTTGTATTTGAAACTAATCAGTACAAATTGTTAAACTGTTTCATTTTTCGCTAACTGCTAGCAGTTACTGAACTGTGATTTCAGACATTTTATGTCACTTTAAAAATTTTAAATTTTTATGAAATTTTGGGGCTATGACATGTGATATCAGTGCACAAGGTTCAAACACTAGGCCTTGATGAAGCTCAACTTGCTTATATGGAACAATGAATTTAAATCATTTTGCTGATGTTGTTTTCTTTTAATGTTAACAACAGAGAATTTGTTTCTGAGTTTAACAACAGGTATGGAAAGATTGGAGGAATATGCGGAAGAGGAATCTCCCTATACTGAACAAGATAATTTACAAAGAGAACCTATATAAGAAGACATAACCACTAATTCCTTAGAATTTTTACAAACAGTAAAAGAATTAAAATCTGAAATGGAATCTGTTTAAAAATAAAATGAGAGTATTCTGAGAGCTTAGGAGGAGCTGAATCAGATCCTAATATAAAGATTTCATGCTGAGGGAAGGGGTAAAAGAGCTGATTCGAAAGATATGAGTTACCAACATAAGTATAAAAAGACTAAACAGATTAAAAATGAAAGTAGCTCATCTTTCGAAGTATTTGGTGATCAACGTAATTCTCATTATACTAGTGACAGTGGTGAGGATAACCACCATACTAGGAAAAGAAAATATAAACCTTATGAAGAAATTTCTGGGGAGTTTAAGAAGATCAAGCCACCAACATTTAATGGAGAAACTGAAAAGGGGGAGGAAACGGAATTCTAGTTATCTGGGATGAAGAAGTACTTCCAGATTTATAACTATTCTAACCAATTAAAGGCTAGAATGGCTATTTATAATCTTACAGGGAAAGCTGATATATGGTGGAAAGATTTAAAGAGAGTGAAAGGTATAAGAGAGAAGAACATAAATTGGAGCACATTCAAGAAGTACTTTAAAAAGAAATTTTTATCTGAACAGTACTATGAAGAAAGGGATAAAGAATTCTATGAGCTAAAACTAGGTACAATGACTATGAAATATTTGAACAGTAAGTTTTTAAGTCTGCTTAGGTATGTGCCATACCTTGTGGATGAAAAACCAAAGGTACAGTGGTTTCTAAGTTGTTTACCTTATCACATAAAGGATAGGATTGAGTACATGACAATCCGAAAACCCTGGCCCGAAGCTATGAGGAAAGCAAATTTTTGTTATGAACAGAATCGGAAAAAGGAAAGTATGGCCAAATAGAAGGCCAAAAGAAATAATAATTATGATCAAAATAAGAAAGAGTTTGTGCCTAATCGAAATGCTGAAAATAATAATGCCAGAAATTTTTCTAATAAGAATTTCCAGGGGAATAAGAATAATTCACAGAACAATCATAACAATCAAAAACATAAAGAGCCTGCTAACAATCACAGTAATTACACAAAGAACTTTGAACGAAAAGAACCCATAAAGTGTTGGGAATGCAATGGTCCACATTATGCCTCAGTCTGTCCCAGTCGGAAAAATACTGTCAGCAATATTCACACAATATAGGAGACTGTTGGTGATATAGCGAGGACTATGCCTAGGATCAATGTAACTTTGGAGAATCGGCAAGCAGACTATCAAACTTCCATAGTGGAAGTAGAAGGTAAGATAAACCAAACCCCCATATCTATTTTAATTGATCCAGGAGCTAGTTTAAGCTATATTTCTCCTAACTTGGTAGAAAAGTGTAAACTACTTGTTGAAAAGTTTGCAAGTTCTTGGGTAGTTCAGTTAGCTACTGGTGCAAAGAGAAAAGTAGTTAGTTTTGTAAAGAATTGTGCAGTAACTATGGATCAATTTGAAAATTTTGTTAAGCTTAATGTACTACCTCTAGGTTCTTATGACATACTATTTGGTATGGATTGGTTAGAGAAACATAGGTTGGTCTTGAATTGCTATGATAAAACCTTTACTTGTATAAATAATGATGGAAAACTAATAAGCGTAAAGGGAATCCCTAGGAAAACAACCATAAGGCAGATTTCTGCTCTGCAGCTTAAGAGAGCTGTTAGAAAAGGTTGTAAGGCTTATGCAGTAACAGTAACCAATGAAGAAAATATAAACAACATAGATAAATTAAAATTGGAGGATATACCAGTTCTAAAAGAATATGCAGATGTATTTTCGGAAGAAATTCTAGGATTGCCTCTGAAGAGGGAATTAGATTTTACCATTGAGCTAGTACCTGGTGCAGTGCCCAGCTCAAAGGCCCCTTATCAGATGAATATACTTGAACTTAATGAACTTAATTCACAATTAAAAGAACTTATTGACAAGAACTATATTCGACCCAGTGTGTCTCCTTGGGGAGCACCTGTCATCTTTGTTAAGAAAAATGACGAAACTTTATGACTTTGCATAGATTTTCGTCAATTAAATAAGATGACTATTAAGAATAGATACCCGCTACCTCACATAGATGATCTGTTTGATCAACTGCGTGGAGCCATGGTATTCTTAAAAATTGATTTATGGTATGAATATCACCAAGTTAGAATTAAAGATGAAGACATCTTTAAAACAACTTTTAGGACTCAATATGGACATTATGAGTTTGTCGTCATGCCGTTTGGGCTTACTAATGCTCCAGTTGTTTTTATGTGTCTAATAAATAACATAATGCATAAATACCTAGATAAATTTGTGGTCGTGTTTATCGATGACATATTAATTTATTCGAAATCTAAAGAAGAACATAAAGAACATTTAAAAATTGTCTTGCAAGAGTTGCGAGATCATCAACTCTTTGCAAAGCTTAGTAAATGTGACTTCTTTAAAGATAAAATCCAGTACTTAGGTCATGTGGTGACTAATGAAGGAATTTTAGTGGATCCCGAAAAGATAAAGGCAATTGAAGATTGGCCAGTTCCAAAAGACGTAATTGATGTCCGATCATTCATGGGAATTACCGGTTATTACCAGAGGTTCATCGAAGGGTTTTCGAGAATCGCAAATCCGATAACCTCTTTGCAGAAAAGGGAAAGAAATTTTATTGGAATCAAAAGTGCGAGGATAGTTTTAAAAAGTCAAAAACCTTATTAACTAGCGCACCAATTTTAAGAATAGCTGATCCAAATAAAGATTTTATAGTATGTACTGATGCATGCAATGACGGTTTAGGTGAAGTATTGACTCAGGAAGGACATGTCATTGTTCAGTGAGTCTAGGAAATTGAAAATTCATGAAAAGAATTATGCAACCTATGACTTGGAATTAGCTGCTGTCACACATGCTTTAAAGATACGACGTCACCATTTAATTGGAAGAAAATTTATCTTAATGACGGATAATAAGGGATTCAAATATCTGTTAGATCAACCTAACCTGAATGCTAGACAAGCTAGGTGGTTAGCTTTTCTAAGTGAGTATGATTTCAAAATTCAACACATTAAAGGGAAAGAAAATATATTTGTTGATGCATTAAGTAGAAATGCAAAGCTGAATTTTACAACAGCTATCAACACTTATACAACAGATTTGGAAGAACAACTTAAAGCAGGGATAGAACAAGATGAAAATTACCTAAAGTTACCAGCAAAAGCAAAAGAAAATCCAATAGAAAGTCTAATTACATGGTACAACTTGGATGAAAAACGATTTTTACTGTATAAAGACATAATATATGTACCTAATGTATCTAAGGTTAAGTTATTAATTCTAGACGAAGTCCATAAAACTCCTTACTTAGGCCATCTGGGTTATCAGAAAACTATAACCATTGTAAGAAAATAATATTTTTGGCCAAACATGAAGAATGAATTGGCAGAATATATTGCTAGATGCTTTGAATGTCAGCAAGTAAAAACTGAACATCAACATCCAACTGGATTACTTCAACCCTTGCCCATTCCTAGCTGGAAATGAGAGATAATTAGTCTTGATTTTGTTACTGGACTGTTTAAAAATCAGAATTTAAATGACTCCATAATGGTAGTGGTTGACAAATTGAGTAAAGCAGCCCATTTTATACCTGTAAAAACTACTTATAAATCTGCAAATATAGCTGATATCTTTTTAAAGCAAATTTTTCGACTGCATGGGATACTGAAGGTCATAATTTCAGACCGAGACCCTAAATTCACACGTAACTTTTGGAGATCTCTGTTTAAAGGTTTAAATACTACGTTAAATTTTAGTACCTCATTCCATCCTCAAACTGATAAGAATGTATGTAAAGGATCAGCCAGGTAAATGGGAGGATTATTTACACCTAGTAGAATTTGCTTATAATAATAATTATCAAGCTTCAGCTAGATATAGTCCTTTCGAAATTATGTATGGAAGGAAATGTAAAACTCCCATCTCTTGGAGTAATCCAGTGGACAGTTTAGTATTAGGACCTAAATTATTGAAATAAATGAAAGAAATTGTAAAGCAGGTGCAAGGTAATATGAAAATTACGCAAGATCGACAGAAAAGTCAAGCAGACCTTAAAATAACTCCAAAAGAGTTCCATGTAGGTGAACATGTTTTCATTAAGGTGAGACCCCAAAAGAGTTTACTGAGGTTGGGTAGTTGTTCCAAACTAGCACCTCATTATTGTGGTCCTTTTGAAATACTGTCCAGGATCGAACAGGTAGCCTATTAGTTAGCTTTACCACCGAATTTAAGAGTTCACAATGTTTTTCACATTTCTGTATTAAAGAAATATGTGCATGATGCTACTCATGTTATTAACTGGGATGATGTACAGGTGGAACCCGAAGGAGATTTTCTGGTGGAGCCGGACTGTATCCTCGAGCGGAGGGAGATCACACTTTGGAACCACACCATTGGTCAAGTGAAGGTGCAATGGAAGCACCTTAGTCCAGAGGAAGCCACTTGGGAATTGGAAAGTAATATCTGGGATGCATATCCAATTCTATTTAAGGGGAACTCTAAGGACGAGGAATAAATAACATCGATGACGATGTTATAATTTAAGAGGGTGTGTATGTCACATGCCCCAATTTGCAAAAACAATTTTATATTATTTAAGGAACATTGTGCTAAATTTTATGCTAAGTTATAATTGATGACTCAGTGGGGTCAAGAATATTTAATGTAAATTCAGAATATTTTATTTATAAATAAATAAATGAGGAGACGACAGCTTATGAGAGCTGTTAAAAGAGTGTTTACTAGTCAATTGGTGGAGTAGACTGGGTGGAGAGCAAATTGACATGTGGCAACATCCTCAAACCACTTCTAACTATTGCAGGTGGAAACTTCCCTATATTTGTGGTCATGATTCCCCAAGAAAGTGGAATCAGAGCAGGTGGCTCATTTAATGAAAACTGACCTAGAAGACCTAGGCATCTCTATAAAATTTCCCATTGAAGAGAGATGAGGCTGTTCATTCTAGAGAAGTGATCATTCAGGGTGAATGAATTTACTCAAGAGGAATTCAATGGAGGGGAGTTTGGAATGTGTTTGAGGGGATAAATGCTGAGATTGGTTTAGTTGCAACTTTTAAGCTGAAGATCATACTGTTGAGAGAAGATTGTTATTACTAAGGTAATTGAACCAGTCAGGTGACAGAGGTTTTTACAGTTTCATTCTCCACCCAGTTCTCAGCCAAGAAGACCGAGAACAGGCTCGGGGGTTCTGAGGAAGCATTGTTGTAGCACTCTCCAAGAGATTGGTAGGGAGGAACGAACTCCTTAAGCTATTGTTGTTTTGTCTTCAACAAGTTCTATTTTATTTTTATTGTCTTTGTTAAGTAAATCTTAGTTTATCTATTACATGCATGTTAAATGTTTAGGGTTTATGAATGAAAGGTAACTGTGAAATGTTAGATTCAATGAAATTATAGATTATAGCAGAAATGGGAATGAGTATGTATTTACTGAAGCAGATACAAATTAAATTTTCAATCTGTGTTTTTCCACACCTGAACTCAGGTCGTACTCTAGCACAGTTGTCTTTCTTAGATAACTGAAATGATTCTTTTATTTTGATTAAGAGCAGTAGATATAATTTACTTCAAAGTTTATAATTTATACTAAATATCAGTGCTATGTATTGACTGCTTTACTTTATTGTGACTAACCAAATAACAAGAAATAGGTCTAAAAGAAGCAGTAAATATTATAAATATTTCAGTATTAATTTACTGATAAAAATATAATTATCATAGTTAACAGAAGTAAGCTAAGAAACTAATATTTAAGAAAATAAGTAAAAAAAAAAAGAATTAGTAAAACTGTTTATAAACATTACCAATACAGGCTAGTGTGTTACAACCGGAATCAAAGGTTTCTTTTATAATGTTTTTATATTAAGTACTGACAGTCAACAAAAACCCTAAGTATTTCTTAACTATAATTTAGAGGTAAGAGACTGTAAAAATTATGCAGGATTTTCTATTTTTGTTTTCTTAAAAATAGTATCAAAACTTTAACTGTAAGTTTATCTCATCATTCTTATTTTCTATTTGAAAAACAAAGTCAAAAGCACTATAAGTAGAAACAAGAATTTCATAACACTGTAGGGTTTATATTATTTCCTTTAACCGAGTTCTAGAAAATACCATTATCTTCTAAAACAGAGCCCAAAATAATTTATAGTTTACAGAGTAATAATAAATAAAATGTATATGTATATATTAAACAAAGTAAACCAAGAATCATAACCATGTGCTTTATAAATCTCAAATCTAGGTAGGCTTACAACCTGTAAAAATTCAAAGGTCAAAATCCTTTGTACTAAGAAAACCAATTACACAAAAGTCTTTTTATTAAACTATAACTAGTTTACATTACGGAATGAAAGAGTAAAAACCCCATAAACTTTACATCTAGACTATTTCACAGTCTGCATTCTTAAACCAAATATACATAAATATTTAATATTAACAGTAAATTACATTACTGACAGAATAGGGAAAACCCTTTGCACAGTTTCATCTTCTTAAAGATCGAATAGAAAAACCAAAGCAAACGAGATAGAAATCACATAACTTTACGCACAGAGGAGTTTTATAAAATTAACACAGTATTGCATCTGTAGGCCGTAAGGCTGAATAGTATTCACCAAAACAACACTTACATCACAACTTTTAAATCTTGTGCAACCTATCAAGGTATCGACAAGGTTTAAATAAACAAAAACATGGATTACAAATAAAAATGTAAATATCATAACTAGAAAAGAGTTCGCAGCTAGGTTTCCAACCACAGGAACCTTCAACCAACCCATTTCGCAAGCAGGGAGAACCCATGACGAGACCGGGGCTTACTGGTTTGTAAGCTCACAAAGATAACTAAAGGACGAGCCTGTTTTCCATTCAAGTCTGGAGTTGTACGCATGAGCCTGCAAGTTAAAAACCAAACAATATTCAAAAATCGAAGTATTGATCTATTAAAACCCAAAAACTTATTAATTAAATCGGAAAAAGGAAGGCGAGTAGAGTTAAGTGTGTACCTATGAGTGAAAGTAATTGGAGCCGAGAGAATACAGTCACCGAGAAGAAAGCAAACCCTCATGCCAATCCTGTGACAGAGGCAGCAAGGTTACAACACTCAACTCCACGATACCGAGACAAGGAACAAGCAGTGACAGGGTAAAAACCATGTACGGGCTTCAAGCCAAACAAAGAAGCAAATATCACCTGCACAGTAAATCCTTACTCACAAGAGAAACCGAGATTACAAGTTATGATATCAAAACCACTTTGCAATGAATACAGACTACGGAGATAGCAAGCAGAGATTGAGTAGGCCTCTCATGGCCGCAAAGAACCTCTCAGTTCAGCCGACAGACATACAAACCCTCGGAGCCAAATGCCAAGGAGTAGGGTTTCAATTCTTTATAAGTCACCAATGCATGGAGGAGAATAGACCACACATGCCTTCCAAAATTTTTAACCAAGCGTGGGTTATTTCCTATGTCAACGTTGCATACCACCAAGAATGGAGTATATCATTGCCAGTAACATAAAACATGATCTCGACTATAGTATAAAAGTGCATGTTATTAGCCAATATTACAATTAACGTTATTGACTATAGTATGACGTTCATATGATTGCTCATAATGTCATTTTGGCCATCGATCTTATGGGCAGTTCACATGATTGCTTACTATGTCAATCATACTATTGCTTTTACCATGCTTTAGAACTAGTATAATAAAGGAATAAAACTTATAATGTTTTCTACCTTTAATTTCAACCATATGATAATAGTGGTTAGGTAATGAAACTACCTTATAGTACAAGTTGTAATTTGTTATAACCTAGTATAGTAAATTCTAACTCAGTATAGTATTGTAACAACACAATAACAATTGCATTATGGTTATAGACATAACACCATGTACATTGCTTTCCCACTAGTTGTACAAGAAGATAATCATAATTGTAAGCAAGTCAAACATGTGGTATTGTTCATGACTAGTAAGGGAGAATTAGAGTAGGGTTATGTTGTAATTACAATATCTTTCATAAACCAATAGCTCTAAGCTTTTCACATAAAACTAGATGCTGATAAATGAAGGAGTCTTCAAAGAGACTGGAGACAAACCTCATTGCAAGAGTTTCTCTTAACAAAACTAACAACTCATGGTGAACTTTATCTTTGAAAAATATAAGATTATGTCCATCCATAAGAGTAATGCACTTGGGTTTTTAAACATGAAAATAACAACAAGATCATGATACGAAAAGGGTAATCTTATGTCAAGATCATGAGCTCTATGCTCACTATATGAATTTATTACTAACTAGGTATTATAGTCCTTATGACAGAAAGAAACCTTGGCAGAACTCATTCTTGTAAAATGGCAATAGCTTTTATGGTTTAAATATAAATACTGACACATATCCAAAACAGTGAAGGAAATTACTTTACCTCATCGAAGTATTGCATTTAATAATCAATTTATATACTAGCATCTTATCATGCTTTAGAAGTACATCTTGACTTAGTTCAAAATAAACTCCGTGACTTGACCAAACGCTTACCTGCTGAACTTGTAAGAACCAAAAATCCATTGAGTTAGCAGAATGCTAAGGAAGCCCCGATGTCAAACATGGTTTCTCACCTACTTGACAAAAAGTAAATCATCAGTACAGATAGCAGCAACTAAATGCAAGTCATTTTTATAAAACTTATAAAAATTAAAGTTGTATTAGTTTTTCTGTATTTGAAACTAATGAGTACAAATTGTTAAACTGTTTTATTTTCTGCTAACCGCTAGCAGTTACTAAACTGCGATTTCAGACATTTTATATCACTTAAATTTTTTTAAATTTTTATGAAATTTTGGGGTTATGACATTGTGTTTCAATAAAGAATAAGGAGGTGATCAACCCTAATATAGAATATCAAAAGTATCTATTTGTTTTAACTAGCATAAAGAAGAAAACCAACAATTGCTAAAATAAGAACAAACTCGCATGAACTCCATTGTGACATACGGTGCTAGAGAAATCCTAAAATGTTGTGGGATGAAAGAATTTGTCATCTTTGTCATAGTAAGAAGGTTGTAGAAGATGAAAATCATTCTATGCGTAATTTCAAAATATTTTCTACAATGTTGACCTTCTTAACCTTTTAACTCATCATAATTATGATGATTTAGGATTTCTTTTTTAAAAGCTATTTGAGCATAGAAATAAAATTCTATAGAAAACCAAGTGATTCTTTACCTTTTTAAAACTCCACTACATCAAAATTGGTCTTAGTGAATGTTAATAACCATCAATATTATAATATAGCACACCTAACTTGATTCAAATTTAACACACTCACACCTTCTTAAATTAAAATGATTTATATTTAAAAGCTCATACATAAATCTATAAATCTATTAATTATTAATAAAATGCTTCATTATTTTAATTGCATTAGATTATCTCACTCTCAATTTTCCAAGATTATTTTGGATGGTTGGGATAGGTGTCTCGTACACTTTTTGGTTTTGTGGCAAAATGATTATTTCAACAATTAGTAAAGAGAGTTATTATTTTAATGCTAAGTTGCCAAAATTTCTTTGAAACCTTTGTGTTGTTGAATACTTTCGTTAAAAGCATATTATGTAATGCAGTGTAATCATTTTTTAGTCTTTCAATAATATATTGAGTGTACTTTGGATTGTGAAGCTTTTTTTCTCTTAACAAGGGTTTTTCCAGTAAATCGATTTATGTATTACTACAACTGTGTTTATTTAGTTTTTTGCACATTCTCTCATTAATTAGTGTAGGCATTGTATTTTGCGACTTTGGTTCCTTTCATTTAGTATCCAAGCTTTATCACGTTGAATCCAAGGTGCTAGGGACAAGGTGCTTTAATATCATCTTGGTTTGATTGGGAACTTGTATAGAAGAAAATCTTAATGTAGAGAAATGGCGAGAACTTTTAAATGGTTTAGGTCTCTGGTTGGCACCTTCATGGATTGGGATCATTTCCCTATGTGTTTAGATTGGAAAGGAAAGGGGGTGAGGCCACCCTACCCTTTTAAGTTTAATTACACCTGGTTGACCGAGGTCGATTTTGATGCTTTCATCAGAAGGGTGTGGATTGTGGATTGTAGTCTTTTACATGCGATTGGTCCTATTTATTCCTTGATCGAGAGGATAAACTTATTGAAGAAATCGGTTGTTGAGTGGGAACACAAACTGAAACATGACAGGGGTTGTGAATTGGCTGCAATTGAGGAACATATTGTTGATTTATTCCTTCTTGCCCCAACGGGGGTGCTCTCGGTGGAGGAGGTGGGTTTACTGGCTTACTTGAAGGGTCGCAAAGCATCTCTTTTGGATTTCGAAGCTTCATCATGGAGGCTTAAGAGTAGGGAGGTATGGATTTCCCATGGTGATGCCAATACTAAATTCTTTCAACATTTTTCAAATGCCCCGTGTAATGCAGATGCTATCGGGGACTTGACCGACCTCGGGGGAAACCTTGTGTACGATGATAAAACTTTGAAGGTGGATGGGGCAGAGTATTTTAAGAATGTGTTCAGGGAGGATGGGCCAGATTTTTTACAGGAAAAACCTAAAGTCCTTAGTCTCTATCCTTGTTTTTTTTCAACTTCAGAGGCTGAGAACATTGGAAGGGTTGTTTCGCTTGGGGAGGTAGAAGTTGTTTTGAGGGGGTTTGCTACGGATAAGTAGCAGGACTGGATGGATGGCTGGTGGAATTTTTCCTTGTTTTTTTTTACTTGGTGGGAGGTTCTCTTTTGGAGGTTGTTTAACATAGTCGGGTTCGAGGTATTATACCGAGTGCTTTGAATGCGACTTACATCACATTGATATCGAAGTGTGATAAACCGCATACCTTCGCGGATTATAGACCTATATCACTCTGTAACCTGATCTACAAGGTGATCACAAAAATTCTCTTTGACAGGATGAACCCACTACTTGCGGAGGTCCTCTCGGACGAACAGTTTGGTTTTTTGTGGAAAAGGTAGATCCATGAAGATGTGGGGATCATGCAAGAGGTATTACACTCTATCAAGGTTGGGAAGTTAGAAGCTTTAATATTAAAGATGGATATGATCAAGGTTCATGACGGGGTAAATTGGACTCTCTTGGGGATTATACTTCTACGAATTGGACTTACTGTGGAGATGATAAACTGGATTATGGCTTGTGTGTCCTTTGCAAATTTTGCAGTGCTGATAAATGGTGCACCTTCTCCCTCTTTCAATGCGAGTCGTGGGCTTCGACAGGGTTTCTCATTATCATCGGTCATGTTTCTGCTGATTTTCGAAGGTTTGAGTCTCCTTATCCATGAGGAAAAAAGGTTGGGAAATATTAGAGGTATACACATCTCCTCTACATTGACACTTACTCACATCCTATTTTTGGATGATGTGGTACTCTTTGGTTGTGGCTCTTTTGAGTAATGCAGTCATTTCAGAGTTCTGATAAATCTCTTTGCGGCTGCTTTTGGTATGACGATTAGTGTGGAAAAGTATTCCTTTCTAACTAACAATGTTTCAATTGCAGTGGTTGAATAGATATAGGATCTCTTCCCCTACAAGATGGAGATGATTGAGAAGGGATTTGAGTATCTAGGATACTGGCTCAAGCCGCTCAATTATTGACTGGATGATTGGAGGTGGATTATTAAAAAAATTGATCGCAAGATCAACAATTTAACCTACAAGTTCTTGTCATTGGGTGGAAATCTCATATTACTTAATTCAGTTTTGAGTTCCTTTCCTGTTTATTGGTTTTTGTTGATGAAGGTTCCCTATTCCATCCTGCAAACTGTTATAAAGATGATGTTTAATTTTATGTGGGGTGGAAGTGCTGTGAAAAAAAGGACATCACCTGGTGAAGTGGGAACAATTGTCCCGTCCTTATCCTTGCGGAGGATGGAATGTAAAAGACTTGGAATGGTTCAATATAGCATTGAGGATGAATAGCATGTGATCGGACTTAACTGGAAATTGCATTTGGAGCTTGGTATTAAAGACAAAATAAATTAAAATACTTTTGGTAGGTGATTGGTTTAGGATGAGGTCTTACTCGGTAAAGAATACATCCATTATTTTGAATGGATTTATCAAGGTTTTGGGTTGGATTAGTAAATCACTTTGCTAAAAAGTGGGAAGTCGATGTGCGGTGGTTGTGGGGGTGGATCCGGTGATTGGGATGGAAGATTCATCCACATTGTCGGGAACACTTATTAGCTATATTCATGATTATGACCTTATGACATTGGATCAGGTGTGTATACCATAGGAGTGGTCCTGCTCGGGCTCATATTGGATTTTAGCGGAGGCTCTTGAACTTGATGGTGTTTGGAAATTAGAGTGGGATCGCTACATCGCATCCTTGCGGAATTTGGGTTTACGTCTTTCAAATGGAGAAGATCGATTGGTTTGGTATTTCAATAAGACAAATGGACAGATTATTGCAAATTTATCATATAAATTCCTTGTGGAGTTGTCTTTGATCACTTTGTAGGATTGGCGGATGAAGGACCTGTGGAAATGGAGAATTCCATAGAAGATCAAATGTTTCAGCTAGTTGTACATGATGGATAATATCTATAAATGGGATAACCTCATCAAACTGTTAGAAAACAGGACCGCAGAGCAATAACAGATATACAGTTAAATCAATAAACAGGATGCAAAACACATTAAAACATTACAGAGAGACACATATATAACGTGGTTCACCCAAACGATGGGCTACATCCACAAAGAAATTTTCCAGTCCTTTTATTACAGTCCAGAAAGATGAAGGGATACACCCTGCAACAAAACCGCTGCACTTCCTCTTCACGCTCTCACAGTCTCTCTTCCAATACAATACAATACCATACCCAGTTGATTTACAATGCTCTCTTTTATAGGGGAAATACAATGGGAAAATTCTAGGGTTAACCCAATACCATGGGTCTGCAATACTGTTGGCCAACACACATCCCAAAAAAAATGTTTCAGGGCCTTTACCCTCGAACCCTCGTTTTCTCGGGGGCGTTACCCCCAAACCCCCTTTTTCGGGGCGTTGCCCTGAACCCCAAGGCAAGGGGAATGAGTGTACAGTACTCCTGGGTTACAAACAAAACTAAATAATATCTCTGGATCTGGAATATTAGGCTCCACAACTAACAATCTCCCACTTGGAGACTAATCACAACAACTCCACCACTACTGCACTTGCTGGACTATGTTCTGGACCTTGGACTTGGAAATTTTTTTCTTTTCACCTTCATGTTTTAAGGCCAACAAAAATTGAGCAGGAACTCAGTTTCTCTCTGGTTACTCCCTTTGTCAACATGTCTGCAGGATTCTGGCTAGTGTGAATCTTTTCCAGTTTTAATAGTTCTTCATCTAGAACAGATCTTATGAAGTGGTACTTGAGTTGTATATGTTTAGTCCTCGAATGAAAGGCTGAGTTCTTTGCAAGATGAATGGCACTCTGGCTATCACTATACTACCTACTATTCTCCTGTTTCTTATCCAATTCCTCCATGAACCTCTACAACCAAATCATCTCCTTACTAGCCTCTGTAGCAGCAACATACTCTGCTTCCATTGTTGAAAGTGCAACAACCTGTTGCAGTTTTGAAATCCAACTTACTGTTTTTCCACCTACAGTGAACACAGACCCTGTGGTTCTCCTCCTGCTGTCTTTATCACCAGCCATATATGCATCAACATATCCCTATAGAACAGTGTCCGAACCTCCAAAAAATAATGCATGAGAAGTGGTAAATACCTGAGAATCCATTGTACTGCTTTCCAATGCTCTTTACCTGGATTATTCATATACCTGCTCACAACTCCCACTGCATGTGCAATACCTGGTCTTGTGCACACCATGGCATACATCAAGCTCCCAATTGCTGATGAATATGGAATCTTGGACATGTAATCTATCTCTTCTTGTGTCTCTGGAAACACATGCTTGCTTACTTTGAAATGACTTGCCAAAGGTGTGCTAACTGGTTTTGCATTTTGCATTCTAAACCTTTGCACACCTTTTCTATGTACTCACCTTGAGACAATGTCAATTTGTGATTTTTCCAGTCTCTTGTTATTCTCATACCAAGGATTTGGTTTGCAACACCCAAATCCTTCATTCACAAATGATTTAGCTATTTTTCTTTTGAGCACATTTATATCTTGCATGTTAGACCCTGCAACAAGCATGTCATCCACATACAATAACAAGATACTATATCTTCCGTTATCTAGCCTCTTGAAATAAACACATTGGTCAGAATGACATCTATCATAACCTTGTTCTGTCATAAACTTATCAAATTTTAAATACCATTGCCTTGGAGCTTGCTTCAGGCCATACAAGCTCTTCTTCAACCTGCAAACCAAATTCTCCTTCCCTTTGACCTCATACCCTTGTGGCTGCTGCATATAAACCTCTTCCTCCAAATCCCCATGGAGAAAGGGCCATTTTTACATCTAATTGTTCAAGATGCAAATCTTCTACCGCCACTAGACTTAAAATAGTTCTAATTGAAGTCATTTTAACAACAGGAGAAAATATTTCATCAAAATCTATACCTTTCTTTTGTGCAAACCCCTTTAAAACAAGTCTAGCCTTGTACCGCTTCTTTCCTCCATCTTCTTCCTTCAACCTGTAAACCCATTTATTCTACAATACCCTTTTTTCTGCAGGCAACTTAACCAGATCCCAAGTTTGGTTTCTTACCAATGAGTCCATCTCCTCATCCATGCCTTGCTCCCACTTCTTTCTAGTTTCTACCTGCATTGCTTCTTCAAAACATTCTGGTTCACCAGAATCAGTCATCAATAAATAATACAGTGAAGGAGAGAATCGTTCAAGGGGTCTACTTAACCTGGTAGACTTTCTTACAGTTGCAGGAGTTTCAGGTACCTGCTGCTGCTCTTGATTTTTTGGTGCTTTTGGAACTTCATTTTCTTTGATTTCATCAAGCACTGTGTACTCTATGTTTTCCTTTTCTTCTTTATTTCCCTGCAACTGATCTTTGTACATGACCTTTTCATTGAATACTACATCTCTACTCCTAATTATTTTGCAATTTTTAAGATCCTGTAAGCGATAACCAAAATCATCAACCCCGTATCCAATAAAGGTACATTTCTTGGATTTAGCCTCAAGCTTTGTTCTATCATCTTTATCAATATGGACAAATGCTTCACAACCAAAAGTTCTCAGAAATGAGTATTTTACTTGTTTACCTATCCATGCCTCCTCTGGAATGCACCATCCAAAGCGCTTAAAGGCCCTCTATTTATTAAATAAACAACAATGTTTACAGCATCAACCCAAAACTGTAAGGGCAACCCTAAATGCAATCTCATACACCTTGCATGCTCCATGATTGTTCTGTTCATCCTTTCTGACACACCATTTTCTTGGGGTGTTCCAGGGACTATCTTCTCTCTACGAATCCCATTGTGTGAACAGTAACTTTCAAACTCCTTACTGCAGTACTCACCTCCATTATCAGATCTGAGACATTTCAACTTTTTTCCTGTCTCATTCTCATCCAAAGCTTTCCACTTCTTAAAAGTATCAAACACATCATATTTCTGTCTAATGCAATAAACCCAAGTTTTTCTAGTTGCATCATCAATAAAAGTAACATAATAACGAGAGCCACCAAGAGATTGTACCTGAGCTGGTCCCCATACATATGTATGGACAAGATCTAACTTTTCACTCTTCTTTTGTTTCCCAACCCTGAGAAATCTAACTCTTTTCTATTTTCCATAAACACAGTTCTCACAAAATTCCAAACTTACCTGCTTCAAATCTGGAAGCAGTTTCCTTGAGTGGAGAATCTGCATCCCCTTCTCACTCATGTGGCTAAGCCTACGATGCCACAACGCTGCACCTGTTTATGTGGAAGCTACAAAAATATAATAATCAGTATTATGAGGACATAAATATAACGTACCTATCCTATCTCCTTTTGCAATTACCATTGATCCTTTAGTGACCTTCCACCATGTTTCTCCAAACGTAGACAAACAGTGGCCATCTCCCAACTGCCCTATTGAGATTAGATTTCTTTTCATAGCAAGAATGTTCCTTACATCCTTTAGCAACCAATCATTTCCATTATTTATCTTAATCCGTACCTTACCCTTTCCAACAATTTTACATGGTTCATCATCCCCCAATAACACATGCCCAAAATCACCTTGAACATAATCATAAAAGAATTTCCTATGGGGTGTAGCATGAAATGAAGCCCCTGAATCTACTACCTAGTAATCACTAGTATTATCTAATGCAAGAATCAAAGCATCTTATAGAACATCACCTACTACATTAGCTTCCTAGGTAGTCTCTTGCTGCCTCTCAGCTTTCTTCTTTGGTGCTCTGCAGTCTTTCTTTAGGTGTCCTTTCTTACCACAGTTCCAACACTCTATTTTTCTGAATCTGGACTTGGATCTTCCCTTTTTAGACTTGCTGTGATTTCCTAGGCTTCTTCTTCTCTCGTTTTTTCTCCCTCTGCTCTCCATGGTCAACGCATTACCTGATGTCTCACCTATACTTTTTCTTCACATTTCCTCACTAAGAATAACACTAACAACATCATCAAACTTAAGATTGTTTGAAGTAGGGACATAGTTACTTACAGCCATGACCAAGCTATTCCAACTTTCTAGCAATGAGCACAAGATTAGAAGAGCCCTAACCTCATCATCAAAGTTCACTTTTACAGATATTAACTGATTGGTAAGTGTATTAAACTCATTTAAATGGTCAGCAACAGATCCACCTTCCAACATCTTCATATTAAATAAACGCTTCATTAAAAATACCTTGTTAGAAACTGAGGGTTTTTCATAGAGCTTACTCAATGCACTCATCACACCCTCTGTTGTTTTTCTTTTGAAATATTGAAGGCCACCGATGAAGCCAGACACAGCCGTATTGTTCCTAGTGCCTTTCTGTCAATCATCCTTCACAGCCGCCGGCTGTTTTGCTTTTTCGCCCAATGGCAAGTACAGATCCTTCTGGTACAGACAGTCCTCCATTTGCATCTTCCATAATTGATAGTTTTGGCTGTTAAATTTCTCGACCCTAAACTTTCCTTCTTCCGCCATTGCTCCCACTCAAACTAGGAACCCTTCTTTCCTGCGAGTTTACCAACCAAATAGACCTTTTGGCTCTGATACCAATTGTTAGAAAACAGGACCGCAGAGCAATAACAGATATACAGTTAAATCAATAAACAAGATGCAAAACACATTAAAACATTACAGAGAGACACATATATAATGTGGTTCACCCAAAAAATGGGCTACGTCCACAAAGAAATTTTCCAGTCCCTTTATTACAGTCCAAAAAGATGAAGGGATACACCCTGCAGCAAAACCGTTGCACTTCCTCTTCACGCTCTCACAGTCTCTCTTCCAATACAATACAATACCATACCCAGTTGATTTACAATGCTCTCTTTTATAGGGGAAATACAATGGGAAAATTCTAGGGTTAACCCAATACCATGGGCCCGCAATACTGTTGGCCAACACACATCCCAAGGTAGGGGGAACAAGTGTACAGTACTCCTGGGTTACAAACACAACTGAATAATATCTCTGAATCTGGAAGATTAGGCTCCACAACTAACACAAGCGAGGTTGGGTTGGTTCGAGTATCTGTCAACTCTACTGGTGCAAGGGTGAATCAGTTAATAACCTCTTTGTGGACTATGGATTTGGTAAAGTGGTTCGGAGATCAGTTGTGGAGTATTTGGGATTGTATTATTATTGGGAGGATATAAATCTACATGGAAACTTGATGGAGTGGTTCTGAAATGGAGCAGATCCAATTTACCTTCCACTTCTGTGTAATTGGTCCATTTGGTTGAGTAGGAATGTTGTGATTTTTTCTAATGCCAAACCTTTTGTGCAGGAGACAGTGATGAGATTCCTTAGGCTTGTTGTTGATTATCCGGCTCCGCCTTCCAAACATAGGTGCAAATATATTGGTGTTGGCCCGGTGGTGCATGCAGCTACTGGATTCTTCGATGGGGCTGTGGAAAACCTTTGGGGTGGCGCTGGAGCGGTCTTATACATTGGGAAAGCACACTAATATTTGCTTTGGTTGGGTTGTGGAAAGAGCACAAACACCCATGCTGAGCTACTCGCTCTTTGGGGCCTTCTCTTTGTAGCACATGGGATGGGACTTCCAGAACTTCAGGTTTCTAGAGACTCCAAGATGATTATTGTCTGGGTTAATGTTGTTGATGTGTTGAGTGTGCTAGAACTCGAACACTAGTAAACAAGGATCAACGAACTCTTCTTGGGATTCATTACTTTTCACTACCAACATACTTATAGGGAACACAATCACCTAGCAGATGGGCTCTCAAAGGATGCTTTGAATTTTCTGTTGGAAATTTGTCAATACAGGAATATATGGAGGGTGCTCTGATCTATAAGCATATTTACAATTTGTCTTTTAAGGGTGTTTTCTTATCCTTTTTTCATGCATTATTTGGAATGAACAAAATCTATGGGCTGGGAGGGGAAATTTCTATATTTTTGTCTCTTGCTTGCAGGATATGGGGTTACATCCTCTAGTTTTATTTGTGGGTTTTGGCACAAATAAGGGCTAAGTTGTCAGTGATCTGACTGTTTTTATGGTAAGATGTTATAATGAGACAGTGAAATGGTTCATAGAATATTGGAGGATATATCTGTCATGTAATTAGGTCCTTTGATTAATATAAAAAAGGATTGAACTTTTCTTATTTGAAAAAAATGTGATTAAAGTTTTTAATGTTCAGTTTCGAAAATTAATAAAAAAGTATAATATTTTAAAATAGATTAAAAATAATAGTGCACCCCAATACATTATGTGTAGATTATGTTCATATATTTTTTTCAAAAAATATACTTGATCATTAAATTATATTTTGTGCACACAAGCACTTGTTAACTTTTCCAAAATTTACAAGAGCAAACATTTCATTAAATGCAATTTTGATATAGTAAATGATATTATTATTAAAAATGTGATTAAAATTTTTAATGTTCAGTTTCGAAAATTAATAAAAAACTATAATATTTTAAAATAGATTAAAAAGAATAGTGCATCCCAATACATTATGTGTAGATTATGTTCATATATTTTTTTCAAAAAATATACTTGATCATTAAATTATATTTTGCGCACACAAGCACTTGTTAACTTTTCCAAAATTTACAAGAGCAAACATTTCATTAAATGCAGTTTTGATATAGTAAATGATATTATTATTAAAAATGTGATTAAAATTTTTAATGTTTAGTTTCGAAAATTAATAAAAAAGTATAATATTTTAAAATAGATTAAAAAGAATAGTGCACCCCAATACCTTATGTGTAGATTATGTTCATATATTTTTTTCAAAAAATATACTTGATCATTAAATTATTTTTTGTGCACACAAGCACTTGTTAAATTTTCCAAAATTTACAAGAGCAAACATTTCAT
>LPNX010124878.1:517923-550832 GCA_001517045.1 Pseudotsuga menziesii | reverse complement strand
TGAGGGCTTCAATTTAATAAATGAGTAAAAAATAAAAATTCTACCATCACTTTTGGCCAAAAACTGTTACTCATATTCATGAATTCACCCTTCAGTGATGATTATGATTAACTAGTTGTGGTTTATGAAGCAACTAATTTAATAGCTTACATATTATTTTGTTATTAAATGGTTTTTGGTTAGCCAATGCAAAATTGATGAGTTTAATGATGAACTTTGATTTATGAGACCTTTAAAAAATTGATAAGGAATTGATTGATTTTCTTTAACATTTTATCTTTGTGATTGAAAAGATTGGAGAAATGCTTATATAATGATAATTCAAGTGGTGGTGGTGGTGATTAGTTTAATAGATTGTATCTATTTTATTATTAAATTGACGTTTGGCTACACAATGAGATGATGATGATGATGACAATGACGAGGACGAGGACGATGATGATGAGGAGGAGGAGGAGGAGGATGACGAAGATGACGACGACGACGACGACAACGACGATGATAATGACGACGATGACGAGGACAACGAGTACGATGATGATTAATTTAGAAAATTAATTTAATATCTTGTATCTATTTTATTATTAAATTGGCATTTGGCTACACAATGAGATGGTGATCATGGTGGTGGTGAGTTTAGTGAGAGACTTTGGTTTATGAGTCCTTTAAGAAAAATGGTAAGGAATTAATTGGTTTTCTTTAACATTCCATTTTTTTGTGATTAAAAATGTTGGAGAAAAGCTTATATTAATTTTAATTCAAGTTTTTAAAGCGATAAACTTTGGTTTTTTATACCTTTAAGAAAATGATATGGAATTAATTGGTTTGCTTTGAAAAAAAAATGGAGAAAAGATTTAATAATTCTCTATAATTTTGAAAAGTTAATAGATAGGTAAATTTGTTCTTATTTTAAAAATATTGATTTTATTTCGTATATTAATTATAACAAAATGATTCTCTTAATTAAATGGATTGATTTCTTTATAATAGTTTTACTTTTATATTCTCTATTTTTTATCATACCATCTTCTCTCTTATAATTAATATAATTTAAATTATTCACTTTTTATTTTACTATTAAATTTTTTTTATATTAAAAAGTATATACTTTTTATATTATTATTTTTCCAAAATAAATAAATTATATTGTATATTTCCAAGGTTAAAAAAAAATATACCTTTGGTTTCCATTTGAGCTTAGTTCAAGTTTGTATTTTATCCTATATGTCCCTAGTCCAAGCCAAATTACAGTTTAGAAAACTATCTAGCCTATCTCATCCTTCATATATGTCCCTCGTCCAAGCCAAATTACATTTTACAAAACTACCTAAACTGTCGCAACCTTCATAAATCCCATTGGTGCTTATTTTCCCCCTTATCTAATACACTGAAAAATATTTTTATAATCTTTTGGGATTACCCATCCTTTGAGATTCATCATTAAATGAACACCCTAAACCTATATGTAAACTCGTGAGGGAATTTCCTATATAGTACTATGCCATCCCTTCTTAAAAAACACAAACATACCTTGATAATTAGACTCCTAGAAGGTGACTCCTCTAAATTCTCCTTCTAAATTCTAATTCACTCAAGATACCCTCTTACACATTTAAATCTTCCTTAGAAATTTTCCAGTCAAGGTACCTTCCTACACATTTAACTTCCTTGGACAAGTCATCTTCATATGTGTTCAATTCACTAAATATATAAGTAAAGGAAATTTCATCAAAAAAATCCATTACCTACTTAATTTGGTCAAGGCACCAATACCAAAATTTTCACCTTATTATTTTGATTTCCATAGTAAATAACTATCTTTGAATTTCCCATCACTTGTAGGTTTTTCATGTCCTTTATATTCACTTCTCTCAACAACATCCACAGTGTTAAGAACTTATCTTTGTTTTTGGAGCCTATGCCAACACCAAGTTTTAATTTCAAATAGTGAGAATAATTTTTTAATAGGATTTATCCTACTCCACAATGTCTAGAAATGTTTAGAAACTCTTAGGAAAACTCCATTGAAAAAGCCCCAAGGTTTGTTATAATCAATGCTCATTATGATTTACGATTCCTAAGTGTTTAATCATTCACATATTAATGATTTATGATGAACTAGATAAAACTTGGGATAAATTGGAGACTGTGTTTGGTAAACACAATGAGATTCGAGGTCATTAGCTTGAAAATGATTAACTTGAATCCAAGTGTTTTCTCTTGCATTCAATACTTATCTTTCTATGTACAAAACCCTTAGACTCTTAATTAAAGAATGCAACATAAAATGCAAAGACAAGCAATGTATTTTTCATATTTTTTGCAAGCTTGGTCTTGTCTATTTTGTTGTTTTATCTAACCTTCTACTCCATGAAACAATCTTGGGGGTTCACTATAAAAAACCCACTCTTGAATATTTTTGTGATTCATTTATTAGAGAGCAAGATAATCTCATACATCTTGGAGCAATCATCGACGTTGATACATCTACCAAATCATTAGTGGAACAACAAAAGAACAAAACCAAGAATCCCAAGAAGCAACATCCTCGCAATAATAAACAAGATAAGGGTCCCAAACCCACTCAACCAATTCATCCTTCCAATGGAAGGGAACCAAATCAAAAAATAAGAAGACCAAGCGCCATTGCAGTTTTTGCAACAAAGACAGTTATGTGGAATCCAAGTGTTTCAAAAAGATGTCAGCCTTGAAAGCTGCAATAAAGAAGCACAACATCAACATTGATTCGTTTTATGACTCTACAACTCATGGACATAAATTTTTTTCTTTTCTTTTTTTCCTTTAATACATCTTCTTCCTATTCCTTTAATAAGTGGTTATTAATTCTAAAACATCTTATATAATATCCCCAATTAATATAACACTATTTTTTTAAATTCCTTCTATAATAATTGCTCACATGATCTATTATACATATACAATGTAAGAGCCTTGACTTAAACTCTATTTATTAAATACCCCTATCTTTAATAATTTTGATTGTACATGCTCAACCTTAAAACTTATAATTGAACGCGACATCATAAACATAGTATTCTAGTAATTGATACTCAAATATTACATACCACCTATATGTGTAAAGACTTTACATTTATATCCATCACAGTATTGACTATAATATTTATAGGCTATAAACCTTCACCCAATATTATTATTATTTACATAATATAAGCCTTCACCCTAAGCGTTGTGATTTTGTTTCTTTATTCTTTTACTTGCATTCCTTTATTGCATTGAACACATATACACATTTATTAATGATGGCTTGATTAGTATGATTTTTAATATTACATAGTGTTACATATACACATTTATTAATGATGATTTGATTAGTATGATCTTTAATATTACATAGTGTTACCGTTGGGGTGTATAAAGGGGATTCTTAACGCTAATGCTTTTACCACGATGAAATGGTCTATATGGTCCTTTACAAGTTTACAATAATGAAATGCTTTATATGGTCCTTTACAAGTTTACAATATGGTTGTTGGTTTGAACTTTGGAGGTTATAGTCTCTTGGAGTTATGTTATATACCTAACGTTCTCAAATTAGCCCTCGAAAGTGTTGATGAGCATCAAATGCAATTGTTTAAGGTTTGAATTTTATAAATGTATTTTATATACTCATGACCTAGTTGTGTCTACACTCAACCTAAAATGGTTTAAATGTTGTCTATGCATGGCAGCTTGGCTTGACATGGATTTTGAGGTAAGGTCATTTGAAAGCTTCCAAGTGTTATTTCTTGTACAATTTCTTTAATGATATTTTGGTAAAATGACAAGGTTTGTTAAGTCCTTCACCACTTTCATTGTATTCTTCATTTTTGTTTTGAGGCTCCTCAATTTGGTTCTCTGTAATACATTCTATTAGGGTTTGGGGTTTCTTATTGGGTAATCAATTAGTTGCATTGAAGCCATCCTTACATTATCTATCAGTGGGAAGTTGATGAAGACAATTCTTGGGTCTAAGTAATTCAACCTCTCGTGTGTTTGGGGGAGGATATATCTCTTGTGTTTGAGAAAGACGTGAGTGGTGTAGAGTTTTGGTTCGTGGACATTACTTGAAGTCATAGAGTAGGTCTATTAGAGTAGTTTCTATGCATTTCCCTTATTCTTTTTTGTAGAGTGGGATTGTAGATTGTCTTAACTATTGAACTTGTACTTGTGCGCCCTAAATTTGTGTTTGTATGCTAATGTTTGCAATACTATTCCCAATATTTCCCGAGTATGTCTAACAATGCTAAATTTGGCATGTGAACCCTCTGTAGCATGCCAATTGTCAAAAGTAGACATTGGATTGTTGAATCCCTTTCTAGTATCACCTGCGCACCATATATCCCCTTATCCTTATTGTTGATATCATACTGAGTGCAGTTTCCTCTTAGTCCTGTTATAACCTAAGTTATCAGTTGCACAATGATTGGAGAAATTCTTGAAAGAAAGTTGGTTGTGCATAACCAAGATTTGTAATCCTAGGAAGACATAACCTCTCGGTAGACGATCTAGAATTTGGGTGGTCTTTCTACACACAAACTTAATAACACCTGCAGGAAGGTGACACCTGAGGGGCTATTAGGTAGTGAAGGGGTACGTTATTAGTGTTGTGTGGGGAAGGTAATTTGGACCCCAAGCTAGCCGAGTCTACGTGAGGTGTTTATAATCATGATGGTAAACCAAATCTAACTGTTGTTTCTTTTTTGAGTTGTATAAACACTTATTATGTTAACTGAGTGGTATTGAGTACCAGAGTGGCGTGGAGCATGGAATTAGATGATAATACTAGTGAAGGATGAGTCCTCCTAGAAGATGATCAGGTGTGGGTGTTCTTTCTACGCACACACTAAATACCACCAAGAGGAAGGTGATGTATGAGGGACTATTGAGTAGTGAAGGGGTATATTATTAGTATTGTGGACCCCAAAATATATGAGTCTGATAGGGGTTCTTGCAACTCTTTTCACTAGCTAACATTTCCCTCTCCGCTATCTTGACATCCTATTAACCCAGTTGTGCATTGGATTTTCTTGAGATTGAGTCTATGTGACTATGGACAACATATTAACCCAGATGTGAACTGGATTGGCTATGGACTTTTTCCTACTATCAATGAGCTCTGAGTAGTTCCCCCTTTACTTAAGGAAATCATGCCCTATGTGGGGGTGGTCTCTTAGTAGGAATAATATATTCTATACATATGCCTATGATTGGGTGGAACGTTATCTTGTGCAATTATTTTCTTGGAGAAGATACATTCAAGATAAGTGTTACTTGATGTCCCATTGTTGTGATTCTAGTTCCATTGTAGGAATGTTGATCTAAAATGATGAAGAATGTATGTTGTAAGTAGCAGATGTGAATATGGATTTCTTAGTTAAGAGCAATCATGATTCTTGATATATAAGTGATGGTTATATGAAATTGCAATGCATGAAATGATTGCATAAATATGTATGTCCTTATATGAAGCCCCATTCTATATATAGCGTTAACTCTACAGTAAGTTAGTGACTAGTAGTTAGTAGTTAAAGTTGCCACTCTATGGTTGTTGTGCAAGGTAGTTGATGCACAGTGGTTAAAGGTTGTCGTGTAGTGTATTTTGTGGTGATCATAACTAACTCGCATAGTGTATCTATGCGATAGAGAAAGTGATAGTGAAAAATTACACAAGGTTAAAAGTTTTGCATGAAGTATTGTACTTAGACTAAGGTATGATGCACACGATGTGTTAGGAAGAACAAGATAAATGTATGGCGCATCCTATTGCATAGTAATAATATTAACAATAAGGATTTGTTGTCTACAAAGAAAGGAAAAAACATCCCCCATGGTTGCGATGTGCCAAAGAGGTCGTCGAGGATGTGACACCCACCATGAGCTGAGGGTACTACAACATTCTCCCTTCCTCGTCACTCCTGCTAACAAAATGGGAAAGAAGACTTGGAGAAAAGACCCCTTCAACAGACAAAGGAGTATTTTTGTTCCTTTATGAATGGAAAATATCCTCCTACTTTCTCCTTGACAACGACTCAAAACCATTGGCTTGAGGTGACTTAGCAACAAAGTTAGAACTAATATACTGGTATGGCCTAGTCGGATATGCCCTACTACTACTGTTATTTTCCAAACTCGTAATCGAAGGAGGACATATATTATACGTTGGCGGTGTTGGAAGCAGTTGCAACCCAATATGTTGAGAAATTGTCTTTTGCTTCCAAATCTATAGAACTTGATTCTCTCTCCAGCTTCGTCGTTTCCATTTATTCGACCATCTCTAGATACTAAAATTGTGTTTTGGCATGCACTTCCTACAAAACACTCACCGAATAGTTCTTAATCATATTATTTTTCGTAATATAATCTAGATTTATTCTTAAATAAACATGATATTTAACTACATTTTGAAAACACATAGACAAATGTAAAGAAGAAATTCCATGTTCCACACATGCACAATACTAGTGATAAAGAAGAATTGGAACGTTTAAAACTTGCATAATACTAGGCAAACACACCTTCACAAATGAAACACCTTAATGCATACAATCATTTGATTTGCATATATATTCAAAAAAATGGAATTCATCCCTCTAGGATGAGTTGGTGATGTAGCAAGTTGAGTTAGACTTGGATGAAACCACCAAATGAAAAACAAATATTGGTGCATTATATAGTGGAATGGGTGGAAAAGGCCAACATAGATTATAGAGTTGAGTGATGTGTGAATTGCCTTTGTTGATTTAGGCAAGGTTCCTAGGAGTGATTACCATTTTTATGTTGGGTTATGTATAGAAGGTGACCAAAAGGAATAAAGACCACAAGCAAATCATGATTATGAATGGGTGAAAATTTCCATGGAGGTGTACAGGACATGGTTGGGATGGAAAAACCAAAGAAGGTATTACAATGGAAATCATGCATAATTTAATGGGTATAGGGAAGTTGGGTCAAGTAATATGGACTCTTTGTTACCCTTTAGTACGCTAGTATGGGATATAGCATTAGATTTTTAGACATTCCAGTTTCACTTTATGGTTCCTTGAAGGGATGTTGCAAGAATTGCAATGCATGAATGGAAAAACAATTTTGTTGTTATTTTTTATCTAGAATAAATGCACCACCCTTCACAAAAAAGTTAAGTTATTTTGTTTATATGGATGGTCGCTCTGATTCTTATAGATACCAGTAAACATTCTTAAGGAAAATTTTGAAAATGTTTCAAGCGTTACTTTCAACGGCATAAAATTTCTCATTGTGGCTCCTCAAGAACTTAATTAACACATTTATGAATACATCCCACTAAATCATGAAAGTCACGAAGATGACCCTAGTGGTGGATTTTTTCCCATAGTACTTAATCTAAGGATTTGTGTGCACATCTATGATTATCGATACAATCTAGAGGTTGATTTTGATTCATTGGTGCACTTCTTCTTTTGACAACCTATTCTAACTTTTGATAGCTATATTCCCAAACATTTGGATGTTGTTCCAATTTTATATTTGGGCTCAATGACTATTCTGTGTGACAACAAAATGGACATTCAATCACTCATGAAGATGCATCATGCTAACTAGAATTTATTTTACATTATAAATGATTGATTTCTTCATATTCATAGCAATAGAAACTAGTACTATGAAAACAAATTTTAGGATTCTTCTAGTAGCTTTTGGATGGTTAATGTAAGTTCAATATTTCTAAGTTTCTTTAACTACCCAATATAGTTTGGTAAATGTAAATAGACTACATCAATAATCAATCCCATCAACTACATAGTGTATCTAGGGCACAAAGGGCATGCCCCACTCACATGAATTCCTAGCCAGTGGAACAAGAGAAGACAAAATAGAGGCGAGGACAATCACTGCTGAGAAGAAGTGGGATCACATGTGGATAGATAAAATTTCTATTGGACTGACTAATAGTTATGGATCTATCATTGGGTCTCAATATAATGTACTGACTCATATGCATCATAAGTTGGGTCTATATATAGAAAGTCATAATATAGCTCTTGTACATTATCCAAGCATGGTGATGGATATACATGTACTGACTCATATGCATCATAAGTTGGGTCTATATATAGAAATTCATAATATAGCTCTCATACATTATCCAAGTGTGGTGATGGATATACATGTTTTGTTATAATTAAATATGTTTTGTTTTGGATTTAAGATAAATAACATGGGAGACAAGAGACTTCCTAAAATTGCTTTAAATTCAAGTAAAAAACACTTGTTCTTCGAGCAAGGTTGGTGTAAATATGCCATGGCTTGCTTAAACCATTGAGGAATTGATAAAAATGACACTTTGCAGAATATCATTTATGTCAAAAATATTATTACATCTAAGTTTAAAGAGAAAATGTGTTGCATGCAAGATTTAGAGGTTAAAAGAAAATTAATATTCTATAAAGAGATCATTAAACCTAATATATAAGATTAGAAGTATCTCTCAGTATTAACTAGATCATAGAATAAAATCAATATAGCCAAGATAATAACAAACTCTCATGAGCTCCATAACGAAACAAAATGTTGGTCAATTCCCAAAACGGCCTTGGTGGAAAGGATTTGCCATATTTGTGAGTCTATGACAATTAAGGGTGAAAATCACTTTCTCTTAAAGATCCCTGCTTACACCCACATTAGATATCAGTTTCATATTATTTTCTATAATACAAACCTTTCCAACCTCCTAATTTTACCAAACTATAGTGAATTGGGAATGATTCTCTTCAAGCTTTTTGAGAATAGGAATATTTAAAGAAAACCAAATAATTCCCTTCTTTCTTTCTTATTAAGGTCCCATAAACCAAATTTTGTTGTCAGGGGACGTCATCATCATCATCATCATTAAGAGGTAGACATATGAAAATGACTTTGCATTTTATTAAGATTATTAATAAATTTAATGGTTTTTTTATTTGGTAATATGAGAATTTAATATACATATACATATACATATACATACACACACACACACACACACAGACACACACACACACACACACACACATATATAAGAATTAAGGTCCCCACAAGGCATAGAATAGATGCTGAATGGGTGTATTGGCAAGGAACTCCTTACGTAAGGTCACTGGTTCAAAACTCCATGGGTAATAACTTACCCAAAAAAAATTAAAGAAAAAAATGTTATTTATAGATTGAATGGAAATAAAATTTATCATGTGCATATTACACTAATATATTTAATTGACATTTCTATTTTGTCCTATTGAAATTAATCATCATTATGATTTTTTTTTCTTTTCTTTTTTTAAATTTCAACACACCCCTTAGGGAAGGTTCCATAATAACTAACTATAAATCAAAACTCCTCAAAGTGCCATGATTACTATGGAGTACAATTCCTTATTAGAATAAAATTTGTGAGATTCATGAGATATCGCAATTCATCATATTGGGAATTCTCTTACAACTTCCACCCTAGAAGGGGAAGTCCAAGTATTCTTGTCTTGTTCTCGAATCTCCAAGCGAATACATGATTTCTCAATATGCATATAGGGAAAAGTAGTATTATCCTTCTTCGAAATGTTTTTTTGTTGATTGTTCACATTATGATTATCTTCATCATCAATGTAAGGTTTCTCACATGGTTACCATCCTTTAGATTTTGGTTTATTCCCTTTCTTCCTTTTTGAGCGAACTTGAACTTGGGACAAGAATCATGAATATGCCATGTTTGTTTTTAGATCTAACATTGAAAAGTTGTAGTTTCATAATCCAAAATTTGATCCCATCTAAAACTGTCCCTTTGGAGTATCATCTCGTCCAAGAGACCCTGCTTATGTCATTTTCAACATATATTTGGGCATATGTGAAAATCCCAACTTAATTCGCTCATTAAATTTTTGTAAAGTAGTTTCTTAGAGTATTCCTAGTATCTTCAAAAATTGATAAATGCCAAAAATGTAATGGGGATATTGGAAACAAAAAAGAATTCACAGGTTGGTTATAGACATAGTAGTAGGGTCAAAATTTGAGAACCATGGGGTATCAAAAATACCCTCTCCTCTCCATAACTAGGGACCCTCCTCAAAATATTTATGATAATAAATAACATTTAAGATTAAACAATAAAGGAACCTTTAGATAATAGGTATACCCCACAATGATTTGTCTAGGATGAATAGATCCAACCTTTAGAGCATATATATACCAAGAACAATGATATGTCTAGGTTGAATAGATCCATTGGTAAATGTATGATGTAGGAGGACACAGACCATTGAATCTGTGTATTGTTGCAGAGGATTTAGAAAATGAGATTAGGTTTGTGACCTCCATCTCATAGATTTATAGGCTCAACACCTCTTTTTATTTTTCCACAATACATGCATGTTTCTCATTGCCTCCATGAAAGAAAACAAGCTTTGAGGATTAAGGTGTTCCATTTCCTTGCTTTGATGACGAAGGCACTCCATTTGCCTCCATTCCACCTTGTAGGTTAAAAACCAAAGTACGAGTTGTGTCTTTTCATTTTTTGTAGTAAAAAAATAGATAACAGTCATCAAGTTTTTCAGCTTCATACCAAATAAATTGTTGGTAAAAAGGGGCGCCCTCCATTAGCAACAATTTATGTTTTACATATACCATGTAATTAATGGAGTTCATTCAAAATATTAAGGTTTTCCCTATGATATATTTGACCATGATTTGAAAGTGTGCATTAATATTAGAACCCTCTTGCATCGAGGATTCCCCATCATATTTATTTTTTCCAAATATTTTGTCAAATGGCTTTTGTGCAAGCATGTTGTCAAACACTTTTCATTCAAGAATTTTGCCAAACACTTAGCTTGCATTATCATTCCAAGAGGAAAGATGGTACTCACATTGATCACAAGGAATTTCAATGATATCAATCCTATCAATAACCTCCCATACCTCAGTGATCATGGCAATCAAGCCAAGTACCAACCAAATCTCTAAAAGTTAGAGTAAAATGCTAACAAATTTTTTGTAGAAACCCTTCGGAATAATATGTATTCTTTATCTCGTCAAATTCACTTTGTTGAACAATGTTTTTATATTTTGAAATATTCACATGCTATCCTTCCCCATATCATCATTTCCATCATTAGTTAAATCCATGGTCTTAAGACTAGTCTCAACCACTCAACATATCATCACAAACCACTCTCTTGCCTCCTACAACAAATATGCATACATCATATGCATATCACATAACTAAAAGGTCATCTTATGTTCAAAATTCACCTTCTTGGTTGTAAGCTAGTCATCTATATCCTTTTTTACCTTTAAATGCCTCCATTCAAATCCTTTCATGATCTTCACAATGAATATTTATTCCAATCCCCTAGAAAACCTACACTAAATGAATGCAATGCACTGGTGAGCTTTGAACCATAAGAAACCATTTAATGTAGCTATACCCATAAATTTCTAAGAGAGCGTTTTTCTTCCTCCACCTTCTTAGTATCAAAAAGAGGAAAAACTGTTTCATTTTTGTACTTCATAGGATTTTTCTAATAAATTATTTTAATATGAAATTAGCAAGGGTTCATTCTTACTTTATAATGTCTTTTTACATACAAAATTTAATTAAATACCATTTTCATATGTATGTATGTATAAAAAAATAAAAATGTTTAAAACACAAATTTATCAAACAAAGTTTAAAATGAATGCAATGCTATTAACAAACTTAAAAAGAAAGTATATACTAAATAGGTTTATCAAGCTCTTCATCTGGTATCATAAATATATTTTTGGCTTCATGGGGACACCTTTTTTGCTAGGGTTTATCTTATTTCATGAAGAGAAAGGGTATCTTGGGTCTAATTTAAACCAATGATTCAATGGGATATTTTCACAATGAATCTTGTGTAAAAAAGGCCAACCATTCAACAATAGAAATAGAGAAGTTTAACAAACAAATATTTGAGTTATCGAAGCTAACAATGGAATATCTTCTTATAGATAGAGAATAGTTGTTTCTATGGATATAGCTACACACATACCAATATACTAAAAGAAGATTGGGAAAAACTGGATAGAAATGACACAAATTATTCATCTCTTCTTCTCAAACTCGATGTTATTGAATGTAATTGGAGAATATAATGCAAAGAAGTTGTGGGATATGTTGGGGAATTTCTATTAGTCAAAGTTAGTGGTAATCAAGTTATTCTTCACCAGAAGTTGTATCACCTTAGGATGGAGGATGTAGAATCCATGACAAAGCATCTAAATACATTTAATACTTTGGTAAGTTAACTTTTCTCTGTTGATGTTTAAGATGGAGGTATACGTTAATTTATTACATTGTTATGTTATTTATCATTCCCTTGGGATAATCTAGTTGTAGCAATTGGTAGTACCACTAAATCAACATTAAAGTCTTAATATGCAGTTTCATCCTTGTTATCAGAGGAAATTGGGATAATATAAAGATGGTGTGACCAATGAAGTTTTATCTATGGGAGGTCATCCCTAAGAGAAGAAAAATAAGTCTTCAAGGGGCATATCTAAATCTATACGTTGATTTAAATCTTCGGAATGATATGAAGGGAAATGATGTAATTGTAGTAAAGATGGGAATTATAACAAAGATGGTATATCTAAGAATGTTGATAAAATTAAGGGATTTGATGATTACCCTTCCAAAGAAACAAAAAACTCCACGAAAGAAGGAGGTGATATCCACTTAACATCTATAGGTACACATGTAGATCATGAAGTATGGTTGATCGACTTGACTGCTTAATTTCATATGACTCCTCATAAGGAGTTTTTTTTTGAAAATTATAAGTATGATGGAGGTGATGCTTTCCTCAAAGAAAGCTCGATAGCCAAAATCATAGGACGTGGAAGGATCAAGTTGTTGCTCAAATATAGAAGGATCATAACTCTCTTTGGGGTTATGCACATCCTATATCTATCTAGAAACATGATATTTATAAGTAATATGGATGATGTAGCTATGCATACTATATTTGAAAAGGACACATGCAAGATGCAAGTTTGAAGATAAGTGGTGTTGATGAAGGGATCTCGATTGGAACATTGTACAAGTTGTTGGGAAACACTTTTAATGATGGGTGTAACAAATATATTTTTCCTAGAGATAGCAATGAAGAATACATGATCCCCACTATCCCTGAAGAGAAGACAAAGACATCACATCAAATATTGGAACTTATTGGAGATAAGGGATTTTTAGAATTCATTCGTAAAAGTATAGTTGAAGGTATGTTTGAATTCTTATTATATTTTGATTTATGTGAAAATTGTATATATGATAAAATATAATTGAGTGAGATTCACATTTGGTTCTATAAAGGAAAAACGAATCCTAGAGTTAATGCATAGTTATGTCTTTGAACTTGTTCTTGTCCCATCACTAGGTAAGTTTGTGTATTATGTTTCATTCATTGAAAGAACACATGGTTTTATTTTCTCCATAAGAATTCTAGTCCAAGGTAGTGGATACTAGATGTTATGGTTTACAAAACTCCACATGACGGTTGGATTGGTAAAATCTCTCTCTTAAAAATATTTTTACATTTTTAGTGCTTATGTGCATGTTCCAAAGGAAAATAGGAGTAAGCTAGATAATAAAGTTGAAAAACATTTCCTTATTTGTTATAAAGATGGTATAAACGGTTATAAAATTTGGAACCATGTAACCATGAAGAGAGTTGTGATGTTTTATTTAGAGAGGTTAAAGTTTTTCCCAAACATAAATTCCAACATATAACACATATTTCATACGAATTTATAGTTATTATTTGGTTCGACATCAATACATTTCTTATAATTTATTTTATGTTAATTTAATATTGTGATTTCCTTCCAATCATGCTATATTATAATATGTTATTTAACAATAAATATATTTAATATGATACTTTGTTCACTTCAAATATAGATAGAGATCTTCTTGTAATAAAACATGCAATTATGTGTGCAACTTAACTTCATTAATCCTACATTTTATATCTTCATGAATATTTTTTCTCACGATTCAACAAATTACAGATTTTCATATACTCCTCCTAATTTATGGCATACTGATCTAGTTATAAATGATACAACATTTCATTTTTTATGATTGTATATTAAAAACACTTGGAGTAAATAAAATTTGTGATCAATAAAAACATTCTTTCTAGGATTAGTTTTTCCAATTTTAATGGAATATTTCTTTAATGCATAATTTTTACAAATTAAATGAAATAAATAAAATGTTTACAAAAAAATTCAATGTCATAGAAGTCCTTGTAATAGAATTTTTCTAGATTTCTTGAAATATGTGTTATATTAGGCTAATCTTGAATTGGTTAAAAAATATCTAAGATAACCTTGATTTGCTCAATAATCATGGTTTACTGTTGGTGGTTTATAGGCCCATGGTTTTGGGTAACCCATGGAATTTTCCCATGGTTTTAGCATGTGATGAATCCTATCTAAAGGCTTGAGTATGTCCATTGTAAGATGAATAAAGACTAATAAATATCTAATTGGTGGTGGTTTTCCCTATATAGTGTTCCCATGGTAAAAGCATGTGTCCCCTTATGCGCTTGATATGTGGATTATTATTATTTTATAGCATGTGGTATCAAAGTGAGGACTACGCATCGACATATTTTATGGAGTTGGAATAAATTACAATATAAATGAGAATACAATTGTAATACTTGTTTAGGCATGTGCACCCATGGCTTGATGGGTCACCTATGTAAAGTATAATGTAGATTTAAGTAGGCTAAAGAGGGGGACATGTTTATTCTTGAGGTCTTGGTGTTTACCCCAGGTTAAGTTTAAAGGGGGGGGATGTTAGGTTAATATTGAATTGGTTAAAAATTGATCTAAGATAAACTTGATTCCATCACATTGATAATGCGTTTACAGTTGGTGATTTATGGGCCTATGGTTTTGGGTAACCCAAGTTTTTAGCATGTGATGAATCCTAGTTAAAGGATTGAGTAACTCCATTGTAAGATGGTTAAATTGGTGGATGTTGGAAGAAAAAAGACTAATAGATATCTAATTGGTGGTGGTTTTCCCAATGTAGGGTTTCCTTGGTAAAAACATGTGATCCTCCTATGTACTTTATTTTGTGCATTATTATTATTTACTAACAAAACCAAGGGAAGACTAACTAGAGATAATACATAGAGTGAGGAAGAACCTCATAGTATAGTCTTGCGTATATCGGTTTAAGAAACAAATATAAAGGCACACTCCACCTAAAATTCATTCTAGTTGTGTTATATCTATTATTAATGATGACACTAGAACTATCGGGGAGCTAGCAGTAGTAAACTGTAGAAGAGGACCATGGTTGAAGAAATGGATGCCTTTGATGAATATGAGACTTGGGATTTAGTTGATTTTCCATATGGATGAAAATATTTTGGTATAAAATGAGTGTTTACTAAACAAGTTGAAAGTACAATTTAATGTAGATAAGTACAAAGCTCACCTAGTTGCAAAGGGATATTCCCAAGTGGAGGGAAATTATTTTGGTGATCTCTTTTCTCCCATTGCTAAATTAACTTCTATTAGATTTATTTTGTATATTTATAATGATTTTGATGTTGAAGTAAAGAATATGGATGTGAAGACATCATTTATACATGGTGATATTGAAAACAAAATCTACATGAAACAACCATATATTTTTACAATGAAAGGAAAGATGGAGTTAGTTTGCAAGGTGAAGAATTTCCCATATAGATTAAAACAATCACCAATAATTTGGTATAAAAAAGTTGATACTTAAATATCTGGAATTGGTTTCCAAATAAGAAAATCTGATCACCGTGTGTATTCCAAGCATCGTAGTGAGCATTTCAGTTATGTGATCTTCTATGTTGATGATATATTATTGACTGGAAACAACAAGAAAATCATCGAGGATGTCAAAGGTTAGTCATATTCTATGTTTGATATGAAAGATTTTGGTGCAATAAATTTTATTTTGGGCATGGAAATTAAAAGAGACTGAACAAATAGGAAACTTAGGTTGAATGAGAGGAAATATATTGAGATAATATTGAAAAGGTTTAATATGAGAGAATGTAAACTTGTAAAAGTCCTTATTCAAGTAGGTGCAAATTTATCTACATATTAATGTCCCAAGACTCAAGAAGAGGTAGAATACATGCCCATGTTTCCTTTGCTAATGTTGTTAGAAATATGATGTATAGTATGTTCTATGCTAGACCAAACATTTTCCATGCAGTTGGATATATTAAGTGTATTGCATAACCATGGAAGGAACGTTGGAAAACTGTAAATAGGTTCTTCATATATTTACCTTGCACATCACATTATGTAATATGCTACCAAGGAAGACCCAAATATCATAGGAATATAGATATATAGGGTTTTTTTATGCATATTGGGTTGGATATATTCACAAGATATTATCCATAATTGGTTACGTGTTTAACATATTTGTTTGAGAAATCCATTGCAAAAGTAGGAGGCAAGTTGTAGATGTGTTTTCAACATATAGAACTTGAGTACATGGAATCCACTCATGGAAATAAGTAAGCTATATGGTTTCAAATTTTGTGTTCAATTATTGGTTTTGTTTAGAAAGTAGTGAAAATAGGTTGTGACAACTCAAGTGTAAAATTTCAAGGAAAGAACCATGCTTATTATTCCAAGGAAAAACATATTAATGTACAAAACCATATTGTTAAAGACATGGTTGAACATAAAAAAGTATTGTTGAAAAAGGTTGATACCTTGAAGAGATTTGCATATTCATTGAAAAAATATGTTATTTCTCTAAGGTTCTCTTTGTGTAGAGAATAAATTGGAATTATTAACTCTAGTATTCGATTATATGAAATATTTCCCTTTGCACCCTTATTTCAAAGAATACAACAAGTGGGAGAATCTTGGACATGTATTATACTCTTTGTAGTTTCCCATAGAAATGGGGGTCTGAGGGAGTGATCACCTCTTGGATGGGGAAGCATAGGGGACTAGAAAGTCATTGGAAGCTCAAGGGTGCAACCCATGAAATAATATTTTGGGCATGTTTTACTCCTTTTCAACCAAGGTTTTTTTTTCCCATTGTAAACTAAGTCAAGGAATTATCGTTGTAATCTAATCCAAGTTAACATATGAGTGTTTTGGATGCTATAATATTGTAATGTTAATGGTGAATATGATAGAATGAGATAGGTTTTTTTAGTTAAGGATTTGAATTTTAAATCTCTATGTAATTTGTGTGAGATCCAATGTTATTTCTTATGTTTTTAGATTTTGTTTGGTATTTCTTATGTTTTATATTTTGTGTGGTATTTCTTATTGGACATAATTTCTAAGGAAGTTAGGGCTTTTTACTAGTCCAAAAACTAGTCTAAAAAACGTTTTCTAGGTAAAAATGTTTTATCTAAATCTTGCTAGCTCCAAATTGAGTTCTACCAGTTGAATTTAAAAGAATATGGACTATAGTATTACAGGTACAAATTTCATAAGTATGTCCAAAAAATTGTACAAATAATTATCTGTACAACAAGTTCACTCCATTGAAAGGCTGAAAATTATATTTTTTTAGGAAAATTACCATAAATTTCCATTGGAATACCAAAATTTGGTCAAACATATGGAATTGTAGAGAATACATAGAAGGATACTGTAGGATAAAATTTTAGACTTAGGGTAGCTGATTTTTTTGAGATACTTTAGGGGAAATATTGGTCAGTAAGATCGTATGTCAAACTAGGTTTTTTAAAGTTATTTTAACTTGAAACTTGCATAACTCTTGACTAGAAATCTTGATTTAGGTGATTTGAAAGATTTTGGAAAGAGGAAAAATAGGAGAATATATTGGAAAAACAATAATCACTGAGTTTGGAATATTATTGTTAATATAGCGAGTCAATAATTTGAGGTGTTGGTTGGGCCTCAATGAAGAATCAATGGGAATGGAGATACCTACATTTAGTGGAGATGAGGATAAATATGGAATCAATCCATGGATTGATAGAGAATGATAAAGGAAATTGGTATGAGTCCTTTTGGGGTAGGATATAATTTTCAAGACGAACCTTATAAGTGGTGGGAGAGTTTTTTTTATGATATTGGATTATATTCCAAGTGGGAAGAATTTGAAAAAATATTCTCAAATAAATGGACGAGAGTGCAAAATTTGAGGAGACACATAAAGTTCAAGATGAATTAAAAGAAGAAAAATAATATATCAAGATGAAAGTTGATGAGTTGTCTAAATGAAATATTTTAATGAAGAAACCCATATTTGAGGAGGTTAATAAATAAAGGAAAGGAAAGATGAGAAAATGCAAGAAAAATGAATAAATATGTAGATCATGAAACCATAATAAAAACTACTTGATGAGGCCAAGATATTGAAAGAAGAAAATAAGCATTGTAAAAATGAAGGAAAGAAAAGGATTTTGGATGAAGTGACTACCAAAAGACTTGAAGATGAAATTTACAAGAAGGTTGAAGAATCCTTATATATGAAGTAAAGATAGAAATTCAATATAGAATTTAATAATGATTTAAGAGTTTGAAATATGGAAGCACATTGTAGCTTTGAAACAAGAAGGAAGAAAATATTACAGAAATTCATCAGAAAACACTTCAAGAAGTTGATCTCCATATCAAGGATGTACATGTTAAATATGATGGTATTATATCAAAGGAAAAAGTGATTAAATACCAAGCATAAAGGATAGAAAATAACATTATCAATGAAAATAAGATAGCTTGATAGGGGTGTAGAGAATGAAGGAAAACCCTCAAATGTGAAACCCTATAGACACCTTCATTACCAATATTTTTCCTATAACGACATGAAGATTGACTTCAACATTACCAAGGAAGAAGATGGAATAATAAAAAAATGATTCATGGAACAAGGAATTGTAAAACCATAACTTAGTAAGATATTATTAAAGGCTAGAAACTACGACAAGTTGGAGAGATCACAAATAAAACAACATGTGGAATCAAAGAAAATAAATTCATGCAACAACAAGATATCAAGGATTAGGACCAAAATGAGTTGAAATTAGATTGATGGATCATTTCAAATGGAAGCAAGAGAGTAGGAATGTAGGGAAATCCTATTTAATTTCATCACATGTAAAACCTATAAATATAAATCTTTGAGGGAAAGGAGGGTACTATGATATGACCCAAGGGGGGAATATATGGGAGTACATGTATATAATAGGACCCTAAAGGGGGAATATATGTGGCTAAGTATATGCAAATGTATATGTAACAGGGTCGGCCTAATAAATAGATCACATGTGCAATGAGTTGAACTTGGAATATTTATATATAGAAAACATGTAGTTGTTATGGGGGGAACATGTGAAATGGGATTTATGAATGTCTTTGGGTATTTGGAGGAGGTTGTTCTATTCTTTAAGGAGTTATTGTATAACTCATATCTCTCATATATCTTGGAGGAATGCTCCATGTCTACATTTGTTATACATTGTGTGTACTCTAGTATATTATGTTATCTTAAGTATTTATTACATAAAATTAATACCTACTCCAAATGACCATATTTTAATCAATTAGAATGCTCCTTAATTACTTTAGAAATCATAGAAGGAAGAGATTGTGCAACACATTTTTTTATGTGATAATCAATTGGTACATGACCTACATGAAACCTTCCTACTAAGTGTATGGAAGAAAAGAAGTCCACGACAGACCTTCATCCATTGGTTTTACATGTAGATATATGTAAAGAATCCTCGATAAAAATGAATTAGGGGTGAACTAGCTAATTCTGCAAAAGATAAGCAGTTTGGAGAGCAATCCCTGGCTTGCAATTTTTAAAGAAGACTGCTTCCTTTGGATATATGAATGATTACCATTATTCTTCCAAGCGATACTTTTTGTGAACTCTTAGCGGCTTGTTCACATTAATATTTCACTTAAATACCTTGTAAATAGACATATACATGAGTGAACAACCACATTCAAGTAGTACATGTTTTTTGTTTGGTGTCTGACTTATCCCATTTTGATGGTATATTAAATTCTTAGTGCTTATATGTTGTGAAGTGGAACTTATTTCAAATATTCTATAATGGTTTGGAATGAACTTATAGGAGCTTGGGCATTATTTACAACATTATAAAATAGTTTGAAAAAGTATAAACTTATTTATGTTGCAAAGCCAATAATTGGAAGGATATACTGCCAAAAAAACAAATTATTCATTGTAACACTTCATGGTTGCAAGTGCACCAAATTTTTTTTCTCGACTCTCAACATCTTCTTGGTGAAAACTAATTAGCATGGGAAAAAATGGTTTAAACTTCATCTTGAATTTGAATATTTACAGGGAGTTGTTGTTGGCACAAATTACCATGCATGCAACTATTGTTGATTAACAGTTAAAGCTTGTCAAGGCTAATAAGAAAGCCAAGTTGGTTATCTTGTTTGGGGTGCCAAATGAGGTCCAAATTCATATTCATAAATCAAGCAATACCATATTATTGGGAAAACCTGAGCACTATATATGAGGTGACGAACCAAAATCAAATATGCATTTGTAAATTCAATAACATTCTCTAAAGTTGAAGACTGGTGAAAATATTGAAACTTTTTTTCGGTAAATTGTTTGAATTATGAACCTTACTACAAGTTTTAGGTGAAACAATGGAGAATTATTTCTTAGTTCCTATTTTCCTAAGAGAACTTCCATCTTATTAAAAAAAAATTGTGAAAACTTTAAATGTCAATAGTCCAAAACCAAAGTCTTATAAGTTGCTCAACATGCTACATCAAGAAGATTCTATGAATGACAAATATTGAACCAAATAAGATCATGCATTCGCATCCCATAAAAAGGGAAAGAATACCATGATGCCTTAAAATCGTCCTTCTAAAGGAAACACACACACACACACACACACACACGCATATATATATATATATATATATCGCATCTGTGGTAAAAATAGTCACGAACTCAGGGATTGTTGGTATAATACATACATTCACCAATAGTTCATCCAACAACAAGAAGAAAACACCTCAACAGTTATAGAAAGGACAAAAGAATAACCCCTAATTCACTCTAATTTGGAAGAAGAAGTCCTCCAAATGGAAACATCACATCAATATTACTGAAGACAACATTTTGTTTGACTAGGATTATGTTTATGCTACACAAACTAATGAGGACATTCCTATAAACTTTGTTTGGTGTGTGGTATATGGTAAAACATAACATATGTTTGGAATACAAGGTTGGTTCATGAATATAGATCATACCCCTAGTTATAGAAAGTGTCTTTAGGAAATGATTCATCCTATTATACCTAAGGTATCAACAATATTTTCTTACCAATTGATAACCATGCACCCAAAATCAACAAAATTCTTCATGTTCTAGGATTAATAAAGAATTTGTTGTCTATTAACCAAATGATTGATCCCAATTTTATGTAGAATTTAATCAACAATACAACAAAAATATGTGTCTCATTCGAGACAAGTCTAGATGCTCAAAAATTGTTGCAAGATCTTCAAGTATAGGAAGTCATTTCCAACGTGTTGTTTTCCATGACAATAATAAAGTTCTAGTTGTCAATGATATAGACTCATCAAATATCTTACGTATGTGGTATCCATATATCAATATTGGGTACTTTATTGCATTGAGTAGGCATGATATGGTGATTCCTTCCCTCATTGAAGAAGACACATGAACTATGATTTTGTTATTTAGATAGAAACCAACATAGAGTTGCATTCAACAAAAGTACATTTTGGGAAACTGGTCCATTATATCTAGTGTACATTGACCTATGGGGGCCCATGAGACCTATTAATACTAGTTCCAATATTTTTAGGTTTTGTTTATGATCACTCATATCAAATGTGGGTATATTGCTTAAAGCCAAGGGACCAATATTTTCAATTCTTCAAAGAATTCAAAACCAATGTGGTGTGACAATCTAGTCATCAAATTCATCTCCTTTTATTAGATCGAGGGTTGTAGGGGATGGGGAGGGTGGCATGCAATGCATCGATCATGGGTTCTTTGAATATTTGAAAGATCGTGACATGCATTGGAAAATGGATGCTCCATATATACCACAACAAAATGGTGATGTTGAGAAGCATAATCATATCATTATGAAAATAGTGTTCAACATGATTAAGGATCCCACCACAAGAAGTATGGAATGGGAATAATCCTTTTATCTCTCATGTTACTTTATTTGATTTCATATCTCATATGCATGTTTACAAGAAGAAGAAGAAGAAAATAGACAAGATTTCCTTATAATGTATATTTCTATGGTATGAAGTGTTGAAATCCTATTGACTCATAGGTCCTTAAACTAAGAAAATATGCATAAGAAGAGATTTTGTATTTTATAATAAGGGTGAGACCAATACACCCTCCACATAGTCACCTTCTATAGGAATTGATCGTGTAAACATTTATGATGATGAAGGCATTGATGATTATAGTAACGATGACTATGATGGTGATGATTAGTCAGGTTCTCCATCTTCATTATCCCAAGTATTGCTCAATGTATTCCCAAGTGATATAATAGTACTATTAGAGATGAAAAATTTGATGGATTGACAGACACTTCCACTTCAGGACCATAAACCCGTAGCATGGCTTTTGAAGAGGTGAATTTGGCCCTTATGCGCATAGTTGCATAATATTTTGAACCTTAAATAGTTCATGAATCTTAAGAATCAAATCCTTGGAATGAAGCCCTCGGGGTGGGGAGGAGGGGGGAAGGGGTGGCGACATAGGGTGAGGGGGCTAGAGGTGAGGGGGAGGAGGCGGGGAAGGGGAGGGGAGGGAGGGGGAGGGAGGGTGGACGAGGATGGTGGGGTAGGGAAACGGGCTGGGAGGAAAGGAGACAAGAGAGGGGGTGGGATAGGTGGGTAATTTTTTTTTCAATTTTTAATATATTTTTTAATTTTAATTTTTTTTTAATGTTTTATTTTTTAATGTATTTTTAAAATTTTAATGTAATTATTATTTTTTCGTGTTATTTTTTGGTTTTCTTTTTTTTATAAAATAGTTATAGTTTAATTTTTTTTAAATTGTTTTTAAATGTTTTGTTTTATGATTTTTAATTCTTTTTTAAGAAGTATTTAATATGTTCTTTTGATTTTTTTTAATAAATTGTATATTTTTTTAATAACAATTTTATTTTCTTAATACAAATTTCCATTTTTTTTAATAAAGTTTAATTGTTTAGTAACTTTTTTTTTATTTAGAGTTGTGGCTTGATGGCCGCCCTTGGGGTGGGGAGGAGGGGGGAAGGGGTGGTGGCAGAGGGCAAAGGGGGCCAGAGGTGAGGGGGAGGAGGTGGGGAAGGGGAGGGGGGCGGAAGGGGAGGGAGGGTGGACGAGGATGGTGGGGTAGGGAAAGAGGCTGGGATGAAAGGAGACAAGACAGGGTTGGGATAGGTGGGTAATTTTTTTTTCAATTTTTAATATATTTTTTTTTAATGTATTTTTATAATTTTAATGTAATTATTATTTTTTCGTGTTATTTTTTTGTTTATATTTTTTTAAAATAGTTCTAGTTTAAATTTTTTTTTAAATAGTTCTAGGGTAATTTTTTTTTCAATTTTTAATATATTTTTTAATTTTAATTTTTTTTAATGTTTTATTTTTTAATGTATTTTTAAAATTTTAATGTAATTTTTGTTTTTTAGTGTTATTTTTTTTGTTTTATATTTTATTTTTAATTTTTTTAAATAGTTCTAGTTTTAGGTTTTTTTTTTTAAATTGTTTTTAAATGTTTTGTTTTATGATTTTTAATTCTTTTAAAGAAATTTTTAATATGTTCTTTTGAATTTTTTTAATAAATTTTATATCTTTTAATAAAAAAATTATTTTCTTAATATAAATTTCCTTTTTTTTTAATAAAGTTTAATTGTTTAGTAACTTTTTTTATTTTAATTTATACAAATGTTTTAAAAATATTAAAAACAAATTTAAAAAATTGGGAGGGGGAAGTGATGGCCACAAAGACAAGACACTTTATTTTTCAATGTCTTGGTTTGAAAAATACTGCAATGTTCGCACTACTTTTTCTATTCAGAGTTTGACTGCAATATTTTTCTTCACAAAATAATGATTGTTAAGTCCACACTTTCAAATAATTTATACTTTTGGCATTTGAAAAAACCACTGTGCTTCTAGTAGCATCAGTTTTCTATTCAATGGTTGATTTTAAGGCTATTATTAGCAACAATATGGGTTTTTAAGGAAATGGTGGTCTTTTTAACCTTGAAACAAAAATAATGTTACTAGTAGCATCACTTTTGAATTTGAATCTTGATTTTAGTGTTTTTGACACAAGAAAATGGATTTTCAGGGTTAGAGATCTTGTTGTGAGTATATAGTTCTCGTCAAGTTGTATAATGTGTTTATTGTTGGTAAAATATCATAAAAATGCATAAATAGCTCTAATATTATAAAATAGAGTTATTCCACATGCATCATGCAATGCATTATCTTATAACTATTCTTTATATAAGGGAGGTGGAAATATATTTAAACCTCTTGTGTTATGGGATGTAAATATTACATACCTCTAACTATATAATATAGGTGAAGGAGACACTTTTGAGCATGTTGTGGTATATTGTGAAATCACACATCACATGTTGTGTATGTTATTTGCACACACATGATTTTATTGATTGTATGGATAGAAGGCTAGACTAGTAGATCTTTTCTATTGATGTACATGTTAGCAAATGTATAGTTGTATGTTTATTCATATTCTCAATATTCTAACATTGTATCAGAGCTAGTCTCTATGCTCTATATTCTTCGGTAATTCTTTGAATTTTGTTTTACAAGCAACAATTCTTCAAATTTGAGTTGGGTCCTCTATAATTTTTATATTTGGCATCCCATATATCAAACCCAAGTGGTATTTTTTGTATATATAGTCATTTTTCTATATGTTTGAGAATTTATTTTGAACCCTAACCCTCACCACTAATTTTCATAATTTTTTCAAGTTTCTCTTGATTTTTTTTCTGTATAACTCGATTGAAATTGATTGTATACAAAGTTGTTATCCAAGATTTATTTGTTTTGTAGCATATCTAGTTTGTTTTTGGATTTGGTTGTGTCTTGTTGTAGGTTTATGTATGGGACTAAGAAAATTTCACAATTTTTGAATTTTGACAGGTTTCTAGGCATCGTTTGGCTAATTCACACCTTCTAGTTTGATAAAGCACAATATTTTATGGGAACTTGTGCCATGTATTCAACGAAAGTGCGAATTTGTACCAAAATTTTCACTAGTTTCTCAGCGAAATCATGAATATGTCATTTCGGTTCTTTTTTCTCTGAATTAAATTTATGCTCTCAATTCTTTATTGTAGGGTTACAGATCTAACTCTTAGGATTCAATATGAATGAGAAATTTATGGTTTATGCTCTCTTATCTTGAAATTCTTGTCCTTTTGAATTAGGGTTTATGTTCTTTGTAATATCCCCAACTTAAAAATTATATATATTAACTCAACTTGAACCATAGAGAAACACTGGATTTCAAATATAGGTCATTAGTTCGAATTTTGGCCCCAAAAAAACTAATTTTCTTAACTCTTCCAAACACCCCCTAACTTGCTCAAATTTCTTCCTAACAGCTTTAGATCGACCCTAACACTCCCAAACACACCCAAAATTACCACTAATATACTTTAGGAATCTTTTATGAAAGTTATTTGCACAAAAGCATTAAGTTTACATAACCATTTTAGAATATTTTTACGTAGAACAACCAGTGCTTGAATTTTGGACACCAAATAGGGGAAAATACAAAGGATTTTATTTATGAAATAAAAATAACAGATATTACAAATGTTTCTGCTACAAAATACAAAAAATATCAAATAGGTCTATTACATAGACAGCGAGAGTTGGCTATCCAACAACCAACAAAGAAAAAATGAGAAAATGTTGCTCCAAAAGATAGATCTGTTGCACTAGTTTTCCTCCCACAAGATTATTTCAACCCCCAACTTGAATATTTTCCTCCTACACTATTCCCTCTATCACATAAGTAATAAATTCATCCATTATAAAAACCTCCATTATATATGATCATTCATTGGCGCAACCTCCTCAACTAGAGACCTCCACACACAAAGTTCGATCAAAAAACACAAATAACTTTCATTGCTACGAATTGAGAATCAAACACACCTACATGAACTTGAATTGACATAAGAAAATGAAAATGGAATCATTAAATTGAATCTTTGTAGAGAAACCAAGGTTACTCCTCCTCTTATGCTTGTTATGGTGGAATCTTTCACCATCGAAACTAGTTACAGTTATAAGGGGCACATCTCCCAAGTCTGAAAAGCACTATGGATCTCCAATTCCTTGAAATTAAAAATGAACAAAATCCTTATCACTAAGTGTTTGCATCCTTTTTATAAAATTAATTGGGCTCCTACTCCTAATTCTAGAACTCTCTCTCAAAAATAATAATAAAATTCGAATTATTGGAGAAAATAATTATTCATGACGTATCAACTCCCTTTCTAATGTCATTGTTGGCCAAAATGAACCTTATCCTCCCTTGGAAATTTGAATTAGATATGGTTTCATTGATTTAATGGGGAGTTAAAACTACCTTGTGGGACCCTCTTCCCTCATGTGCCCTCCTTATCTAAATTTACATATTGCATTGTCATAGATTGTCATAGATGCTACTCTCCTCATAGATTCCTCATCATGATATTTGTTGGGAGTTACTCTCCTCCTAATGCGCCATTTGTTGTCTAATTTTATCTATGGGAGTTACAAATCATGAGATTCCTTCATAATTGGATTCCTTCGTCTTTGGAAGAGAGTTACACCTCATATGGGAACCATTCATCCTCATATGCACCCTTCTTGGTCGATTAGACCATTTCCACCTCAATTATGAATTTTTGGACATTATTATTCCAAAAATATGACCCACATCACCTTTATTGATTTAATTTTTAATTTTCATAGTGACTATAGGCCAAATGATTCCCTATATAATTTAATCTCCACCCAAACCTATGGAAACTAGATAGGTTAGTGAAATGGCCCATGGAGTAACCATGAAGGGGACATTATAGTCCTCCGAGTGTAAGTTTGATTTTCCTCAAGAAATTGCAAACCCACATGATGCAGTACAGTTCACCTTCCCATCTAGCATCTTCACTTGGTAGATCCTTCCACGAAACAAGGTACTCTCGAATGGTTCCATATCTCAACTTTGTTTCTCTCACCTACAAAAAGATTTCCAGAACCAAAATCAGTTGTCCTTTATCATCTAATGGAGAAATATTTGTTGAAACTATCACATGTTGACCAAATTCTCTCTTGAGACATGAAACATGGAACACATTATGGATCTTGGTTCCTTGTGGGAGGTCCAACTCATATCCTACTTCTCCAAATATCTGCACAATTTTGTAGGGCCCATAGAACTGAGGTTTCAAATTTTCCTCCCCTTCCCCTTTGAGAGATGATTGTTTGTATATATGCAACCTCAAGTATACCAAATCATCCACCTGAAAACTACGCTTTGTTTTATTCTGGTATGCATATAATTTTTTCTAATTTTGGGTTGTTTGTAAGTTATCTTTGAAAGTTTCAGAATATAATGATTTTATTGTAGCTAATGTTTTTCTTTAGGTGCTCTATTGTCTCCAAGAATTCTATCAACAAAATTAGGAGCTTCATAACCATACAATGCTTTAAATGGAGACATACCAATGGACATGTGATAAGTTGTATTGTAATAGTGTTCACCCAGATGCAACCATTTAATCCAAGCTTTTTTATGCCCTGTCACATAATTTCTCAAATATAATTCTATCCATTGGTTGATTTTCTCTATTTTCCATCATTTTGTGGGTGGTAGCTAGTATTGATATTTAAATCTATTCCTACCAATTTGAATAGTTCTTTCCAAAAAGCTCCTATAAAATTGCCATCTCTATCACTAACAATGTTTTTTTGCAAACCATGCAATATGAAAACTTATCTAAAGAATAGATAAGCCACTTGTGTAGATGTATAATTAGATGGAAGAGAGAAGAAATGAGAAAATTTAGTGATTCTACCCACTACTACATATATACAATCTCTACCTTGTCCCCTGGGTAATCTGGTGATGTAGTCCATTGAGATGCTTTCCCACTTTTGTTCCGGAATGGGTAGAGGTTGTGGTAAACCAAAAAGGTGTGTGTGCTCTATTTTATTATGTTGACATGTGTTGCATTCCTTCACATACTTTAATACATCATTTTTTAGGACTTTCAAAGTTTACCTCTCTCTTATCTATGTATATGTTTTCAAGTGTCTAGGGTGGCGTGCCAATGGGGAGTTATGAGTTGCTTACAAAATAATTTTCTTTAAGGATGATCAAGGCAGTAAATAAATTTGGTATTTATCGTGTATGACCTCATTGATGAATTTGTATTGGTCATCATATATCAACCTATCCAACAAATCACAGACAAACTTGTTTTTTGAGTATTCTACCAAAAGTTGATCTTTCTAATTTGTTGAGATTCCCATGAAGGAGATGGATGGTATTTTAGAGAGATCATCTGCAACAACATTCTTTTTTCCTTTCATGTAATCTATGTCAAATTCATAGTATTTTACCTTGTCGAACATCTTGTTTTCCTATCATCCAACTCCTTTTAATTTAGAAAATTCTTCAAACTATTGTGATCTATGTTTGACAACAAACCCGCTTCCCACTATATATTTTCTGAATTTGGCCAAGGCATGCATAATGGTAAACATTTATTTGTCATAAATAGAGTAGTGGCACTCATTTGGTTGCAAATTTATGCTCTTAAAAGCAATAGGGTGATGATTTTGCATTAGGATAGCTCCAATTCCTTCTCCAAAAGCATCACACTCAAGCACAAATGGTTGAGTGAAATATGGTAAAGCAAGGACCATAGGACTACTCATCAATTCATTCATCCTATTGAAATATATTTTATCTTCCTCTTTCCAATCAAATGATCCCTTCTTCATGATATCAGTCAAAGGGGTTGTCAACTGTGAGAAGACTTTGAAAAATCTTATGTATTATGTGCAAATTCCAATAAATACCCTCAATTATGTCACATTTTCAAGAGATGGAAAATTAAGGTTCACTTGTATTTTATCCATATGAACCTTAACTCCATATTTTAAAATCACATGACCAAGATACAACATGTCAATCATACCAAAATCACATTTGTACAACTTTGCATATAATGATTGTTCTTCTAAAATATTTAGCACAACCTCCAAATGATGCAAATATTCTTCCCATGTCTTTCTATAAATTAGAATATCATCAAAAAATACTCACACAAACTTACGTAGCTAATTGTTGAATATTTTTTTCATGTTAGATTGGAATGTAGCAGGTGCATTAGTCAATCCAAATGGCATGAATAGGAATTCAAAATGGCCATAATGAAAACTAAATGTTGTCTTTGCACATCTTCTTCCCTTAATCGAATTCGATGATATTTAGAGTGGAGATCAATCTTGGAAATTTGTTTATCTCCATGCATCTCATACACAAACTCATTAATACAATGAACATGGTACTCGTTCTTGATAGTCTTCTTGTTCAAGGCCCTGTAGTCTATGCACATTATGATTGTCCCATCCTTATTTTTCACCAAGACCACTGGAGATGAAAATGGAATTGAACATAGCCATATGAGGCCCAACTCAAGAAGTTATTTTATGGTCCTCTTGGGGTGCTTGTATGGTTGGGTGATTATGGGATAATATATCTCCTCCAATTATATAGTGTGCTCAACTCCTTTATCTGTTGTCCTACCGATAGTAAGTTCTGCAAAAACCTTCTCATGGTTTTGTAACAACTCCCTTATACCTTCATAATATTGAGAGGTGTCTATTGTAGGTTTCTTAAATGTGATAAACAATATTGTTTCTCATTCTATATCTACATTCCTCATGATAAATCTCATATTATGTGCAGAAACCACCTTATTTGGATAAGTGTTCATACCCATTATGTTGATGTATTTGTAACTTCGAAATGTATTCACTTATATATCTTATGTACTGTACCCCGGTGTTTATTACAGAAAGTATCTATGATGTAATTGAGTCATGTCATACCCCGATGTTCCGATCGGGAGATTCAATAATGTAAAAAAGTCATGTAAAGTCATTGAGGTTAACCCTCCATTGTAAGTCGGGGAAATAGTCCCCACAATTGTGTCAAGGTTAACCCTCGTTGATCGGAGGGAAAAGTCCCCATAGTTGTGGGGCACTAGGGTTATTACACTCTCCTAGAGATGTTGGCCCTAGTAAGTAATTATTAAGTGGGGCCGACTTGTTGAAGTGGACATCAAGTGAACAAAATAATATAAATAGAGAGTGAGACTCTCTATTTATCACACACACACTCACTCACTGGGGCGCATGAGTGAGAGAGGAGAAGCTCTCTCAAGTGAGAGAGAGAGAGAACAAGTTGTTGGAGATCATGTTTATGTTTTCGGGTTTTAATGCTGCCATTGATGCTCATTATATCTCCGAGGAAGTTGTGGGGTTTTCTCCTTTATGGTTTCCTCAAGGAAAATTATTTGTGTCTCTTGTCTCTTGTTTTTATTGTTGTGCATGTTATTCTCTCAGATAAGATCCTAAGATAATGCTAGCTTGAATGATAAAAATATAACATGGTATCAGGGATAACCTGAGAAGAAGACATTGTGCAGCTGTAGAAGATAGGGATTCCTACTTTTTGGGTCTCTCTCTACAATCCATTAGCAAAAGTATGCTAGGCTGACTCTCCATTGAAGGGTGCATCTTTCTGTCGAAGCGGAATTCGATTTCGAGCATTTTCAGTTTTTGGTGCGGGAAACTAGGGCAGTTTACAGAATAATAATTTTTGAGTGAGCCCAGAATAGGATTTCTCTCCTCATAAAAATTGAATTTTATAGACCTGAGTTGATATTTTCGATTGGGTGTAACTTCGGGAAAGTCAAACCCTAGTTTGACCCCGAGCTGGAAAAACCGTAAATACTAAAACTGATAGGTTTTGGTAAATTTGCTATATCTCGGGATTTCAAAAGTATCAGGAGCCAAAGATTTCATAGGGAGAAGATAAAATCCTTATGTACACTGTGTCCAAGTTTCAGCCTCATATTCGGTATATTCTAGGAGATATGATTCCTCCAAGTCAGGGTTCCAACCTCTTCTGGGATTCCTCCCTAAACATGACACCTGGGGATAATTGATATATTTGGGTCTACAGAGGTCCAAATGAAATTTATAAAGATGTTCTAGAAAGGGAATGGACTATAATTTCTGTGGTCAAATGTTTTGACCCTGAAGATAAAACAATGAGATGTGGAAGTCCGTACAACTTCTCTATTCTGAACAGTCCTGAAACATGTCACCTTGAGAAACCGCTCATAAATCCTAATTGGTGAAACCAATTCTAATGAACCTGTGGTGTTGGAATAGGGACGGGAGAGGTTAGCTTAGTGTGAATTTTTAGAAACAGTGGAGTAGTAATTGCAAAGATACCACAGAAATAGTATGAGGAATTTCTGTAGAAGAAATTGGAAAACTAGGGCTTCCTGTTCTGGGAACTTCCCTCCATTGTCTTTAGAAAAGGAGTACATTGGACAGATCACCTTGAAGAGGTCTATATTTGTATGAAATCAGATCTGAAACATTCCAAGTTTTCAAAATTAGGGTTTCTCTGACAAACCCTAGATTAGCCAGCTCTGGAACCAGGACAGACACCTCAAATCAGTAAGATCTAATCTTTTGCTATTTTCATTTGAGATTCTCATTTCAAAGTAATCTATCACATCATATTGATTATAAACTTGATTAATTTGACAAATTCCAAACATGAAATTATATGATCTCTCTGAAGAAAATGAATTGGACACCTACATAAGTAGAGAGGTTCCAGTTCCAGAGGGAAATGAGGCTAAAATCCTTACACCAGAAGAACTTGGTCAAGGCTAAGAAGATCATTGCTGATTCAATCACGGATCATCTTATACCACAAGTGTCTTCCCTAAAGACAATGAAAGAGATTTTTGATTCCTTGACCAAGCTATTTGAAGGGAAGAACATAAATCAGAATATGACATTGAGAAAACCATTGAAGAATGTGAAGATCTAGAATGCAGAGACCATACAGTCGAGGGTCTCTCAAATCAGAGAACAACTTGTAGCAGTAGAAGAAGAAGTGGAGAATGCAAAAGTGGTGATAGCCACCTTGAATGGCCTCCCAGGATCATGGGATTCATTCATGTGAGGAATGTGTGCCAGAAGGAAGTGATTACTTTCAGTAGACTCTGGGAAGAAGAAGAAGCTTGACTCATAATAAGAGAAGAGAAGATGGGAGCAACTAAAGATCAAGCTCTCACCATCCAAAGAAGATCCCTCAAGCGATGAGGAATATGAAGGACTCAACTCTTGAAGAAACTCTTATCCATCTTAGCATTTGGATAAGAAATGACGAATAAAGAAGATGATGAAGAAGATGATGAAGCTGAAGGCTCAAGAAAGAATCTACCCATGAAACAAATAAAGATAAGTATTCAATTGTCATTTCATGATATTGTTTTTGTTATGCATTTGTTTATATTTAGTTTATGTATTATGCATGATAGAATGTTTGCACTAATGACAGTATACTACTAATTCGCATGTGATGATTAAGTAGCTCATGGTGCTATACAACTCTCCATTGCTACTTATCTAGAATGAAACCTCTTTGCTGACATATTGGATTAGTGCACCATCTCAATGTTGTCCTTGTAGAGATGGAAGGCATCTAGAAATGACTCAATGCCCTC